>CM053585.1:446496778-446620164 GCA_028646515.1 Pseudochirops corinnae | reverse complement strand
TGGCAAATTTGACTTTTTAAGGCATTCTTCTCATTGGCTTTTTGGGCCTCTTTTGCTATTTGAGTTAATCTATTTTTTTAAGGTGTTATTTTCTTCAGTCAGGTTGTTGACTCTCTTTTCATGATTTTCTTGCATCATTCTCTTTTCTCTTCCCAATTTTTCCTCCACTTTTCTTATTTGGTTTTCAAAATCCTTCTTAAGCTGCTCTGTGGCTTGTAAGAAGTCTTCATGTTTCTTGGAAGCTTTTGGTGCAGGAGTTCTGACTGTGTTGTCTTCCTCCCGTTCCATGCTTTGATCCTTTTTGTTCCCAAAAGAGGATTCTAAAGTTGGATTGCTGTTCTTTCTTTGCTTCCTTTGCCTTCTCATGTTGCCAATCAATTACCTGACTTTTTATCTCTGTGGAACTCTGCTTCCAGAGGGGAAAGCTCTGTCCCAAATTACTGGGGTTTTGGCAGCTGCTGGAGCTCTTAGGAGGCTGCTGCAGCCCCCACCAACTTTGGCTCACTGAAAACGCACCTCAGGACCACCACTAAAACTATGATCCTGATCCAGGCAGGTTAAGGCAAGAGCACTTAGCCTCTAAATGATCTCTTGGCCCCCTTGCAATATGTAGGAATGGAGCTCTGAAGCAATGATGTGGAGGCAGCTGCGCCGCTTCTGCTGCTTCCTTGCCCTGGGGTCAGTTCGGCTGGACCCCTTCCCTGAATTTATCTGAGTTCCACTAACCTTTCACTTAGTCCTTATTTCTTATGACTTGATAATTCTGGAAATCGCCACAGCTGCCACTGATCCACTCTCCTCAAGGGTCCAGCTGCAATTTGTCCTGGCTGCCCCTGGGGCAAGCCATGGTTTCAGGATGTGCTACTTTTGGCTCCCAGCCCGCTGTGATGAGTCCTTCCTGTCCAGCCTGCCAAGCTACCTTTAGCGGGAGATGTGTTTTTCTGTACTTTTGTGAGTTCTGGAGCCCTAAAATTTGTTTAGAGTCATATTTTTTGTGTATTTGAGATGGCTATGTGGTAGCTGGGGAGCTTTCCTGCTTCTGTGCTGCCATCTTGGCTCCGCCCCAGGATCTTTTTTTGATCATGGCTTTTACATAGTCCATTAATTCTTAAAGTATCTCTCTTTGATCTTTTTCCCAGGTCGTTTGTTTTTCCAATGAGATATTTCACATTTTCTTCATTTTTTTCATTCTTTTGACTTTGTTTTATTGTTTCTTAAAGTCTCATGGTGTCATTAGCTTCTACTTGCCCAATTCTAATTTTTGAGGAATTATTTTCTTCATTTACCTTTTTTGCCTGTTTTTCTGTTTGACCAATTCTTCTTTTTAAGGAGTTATTTTCTTCAGTGATTTTTTTTTATACCTCTTTTTCCATTTGACCAGTTCTTCTTTTAAAGGAGTTATTTTCTCCAGTCAATTTTTGTGCCTCTTTTACCATTATACCATTTCTATTTTTTTAAGATTTTGGGGGGCAGCTAGGGGGTGCAGTGAATAGAGCACCGGCCATAGTGTCAGGAGGACCTGAGTTCAAATGTGACCTCAGACACTTGACATTTAACTAGCTGTGTGACCTTGGGCAAGTCACTTAACCCCAATTGCCTTATCTTCCCCCCTCCCAAAAAAAAAAAGAAAAAAATTGTACAAAAAATCTTTTTTTGTACCTCTTTTATAATATGTTGACAGAAAGAAGGAAGCATCACACAGATTGCTGAATCATGAGGATTTATACTTGGCCTACATAATAACCCTGAACCTTCTTTCATGATTATAAATATCAGCCTAAGTTTGGTATAACTTGCTTTGAGGGGGAACTCAACCATTCAGCTTTTAGCTAATGTAATATGTGGTTGTGCTTATAAGACTATACTGGTATCTTCAAGTTCACTGTTAAGTGTTTATTATATAACATCAAACACATATTGCCATTAACAACAGAAACATTTTATCAAGATAACCAGAAATGTACATCATAAGCCTTCAACTACCAGATCTAAACAGTTTATATTTTTACATTTTTTTAAGTATTTGACATGTTCATTACAAACTTGAAATGGAGTCACTCTTTTCAAAAATGTTTCTTTGACCACTCCTTCTAGCTAACATTTTGGTTATAGGTAGTCTTTGAACCCAGGTCTTACTGTACTTTCTCCGCCCTACTGTCCTGCCTTTGTTTCACATAACCAACACCATTATTAAGGAAATTAGAGATCATATTATCAGCTCCATAGAATAGAAGATATGCTCTAGCAGCAGCACACCTCCCAAGTTAAACTTAGGCTGTCCCAGGCACAGTTTAAACAAAATCACAAGTATACCATATTTTTATCTTATTTTATGTGCACTTAAGTTTTTTTGCAAAAAAAAAAAAAATCACAAAAACAGTAATTGTGTGCATCTGTACCAGTGTTTTTATTTTTGTTGTCTTCAAGCATTCGTCTTTCTGATTTGGGACAACATCTTTGTATTTTGATTAAAGTAGATATCCATTTAGTAAATTTAGCTAAGTTTGGTTACCTTTTAAAATGATAATGTGTGTGACCCTTTTCGTCTTTTTAAGAGTTTTTCCTGTTCCTTAGGCATCTTGTGACTTCTCAGATATACCATAGACTAGAAAATGAGATAGTAGAGAAAAATTCTAAAAGAAATTGAGAAATTGATAACTCTGATCATTTTGTATCATCAAAACAAGTTACAGTAAAAGATGCATGCACTGCATACATTTTGTCAGATATAAATGGTCAAAGAATGGATTGGCCACCTTCTCATATCATTTGGGCCACATTTATTTACATGTTTTCCATTTTTATTTGCAGATAATTGTTAAAATGTTATGTTTTATGCAACAATTCATAATTTTCATCATCTCTGTTTTCAGGTTGCTACAACCCTCAGGAAAGATCAGATTACTTGATGTTGGCAGCTGTTTTAATCCATTTTTAAAATTTGAAGAATTTCTGACTGTTGGCATAGACATTGTACCTGCTGTGGAGGTATCAGTTATTTGTATGTTTTTGCACTTATATATCTCATAAATATATTTTAAAATATACTACTTCCTAAAAATCTAAGCACAGTTCCTTGCAAGTAGCATATTGGCTGTATGTCTAACTGGCCTTATTTTTAAAACTAAATTTATAGTATTGAATATCAGCTTTTGCTAACTTCCTTGGGTTTCTGTCTTCTTAACAGTGAAGCCATTGGACTTAGATGTTGTCAAAGGTCCTTTCCAACACAAGATCTGTGATCCTATGGTCCCAAGGTCTTCATTACCTCTGTCTTCAGGCCTCCCCTGCTAATTTCTGTTATTTTATCTGTAGTTCCGGTGGTGACCCCTGTAATCCTAGACCTCTTTGTTTTCCTAGAGAATTCCGTGTCAACTTTTTTGTTCATTTCTTCCTCAGGTGGAAAGACACATTATTCTAGGCAGTATAACTAAGTGGTTGGCATTTTTGCATGATTAATGAAGTAATAAAGGCTGAAGCACTTTGTTCTTTAAATGGGTGTGTGGGGGGTGGGGTGTGTGTGTGTGTGTATTTATTTAGCTCTCCAGAAATCAATCCATTGTTTAATAACTATAAGGAAGTTATCGGGTTTTGTGCTTATATTTACTGCTCTAAAACTTTGATTCTAGTTTTTCCTATTTATTCCCCAAAACCAAATATTATCCTTTTCCCACATGAACCTTTTAGATTTTTAAAGACAAGTATCACATGCCTCCCACTGTATTTCCATGTTGTTTTTCTGCTTCTTCCAAGCGATCCTCAAATGATGTAATTTCAAGTCCCTTTACCATCATAGATGCCCTTCTGGATACACCCCAAGGTGTAACACCTAGTTCTAAATATAGCATTTTAGTTGCCGTCTGACCAACCCAGACTACAATGGGACTCTCACCTCCCAGAGTCTTGACACTATTCCCACAAATGAAATCTTACTATTTTGGCAGCCCTGTTCCCTACTAACTCTCTGAAGACAATCAGCTAAAACTTCTTAAGTCTTTCATGTGATTCTACCTAATCACATCTTCCCCCACTACTTCTGTTTGGGTGTTTGATTTTTTTAAATCCAAGTTCAATACTTTGTCCCTATGAAGTTGTTAGATTTGATTCAATATTCCAGGCTGTTAAGATCTTTTTTGAATTTTAAAAGGTATTATTTATTTTCTATAGAAATTTCAAATAAATTGTTTCTGAGACTTTAAAGAAATTATTAAATGGCCCCAAATAATTTATTCTACTTTATGACCTGATAACCCAAGCTTAAATAAAAGTAAACCTAGCTGTTTCTGGCAGTTTTCTTTCTTTTTCATAATGTCTTATCCAAGAGTGTACAGCTGAGTGTGGTTGAGATATGTAAAGAAAATTAAAAGATAGTCACACAGATTCACATAAATATTTAGGGAATGTTCAGAGATTTTGGTATAATACCTTTTCTGAATGTATGATAATTTGAGGTAAGGAGTGGGTAAAGTGTGCTTTATTATGGAGGATGGAAACTATATTTCCTTGATTGTTCTAATTTTTGAGAAAACAGTCATTATCAAAGTCTTAATTTGTTCTACTTTTCTTCTCCCCAGAGTGTCTATAAATGTGACTTCCTGAACCTTCAGCTTCAGCAGCCGCTCCAACTTGCACAAGATACAATAGATGCCTTTTTAAAACAGCTAAAAAACCCAATTGATTCTCTTCCTGGAGAGCTTTTTCATGTAGTTGTTTTTTCTCTCCTTCTTTCTTATTTCCCATCACCTTATCAGCGGTGGATTTGTTGCAAAAAAGCCCATGAACTTTTAGTATTAAATGGCCTGTTACTCATCATCACTCCTGACTCCTCCCATCAGAACCGACATGCTATGATGATGAAAAGCTGGAAGATTGCTATAGAGTCTCTAGGCTTTAAACGTTTCAAGTATTCAAAATTTTCTCATATGCATCTAATGGCATTTAGGAAAATCTCTCTAAAAACTACCATTGACTTGGTTAGCAGGAACTATCCAGGAATGTTATATATTCCACAAGATTTCAACAGTGTAGAAGATGAGGAATACTCTAATCCTTCTTGTTATGTCCGATCTGATGTAGAAGATGAACAGCTGGCTTATAGTTTCACAGAGCTTCCTGATGCTCCCTATGACTCAGATTCTGGAGAAAGTCAAGCAAGCTCAATTCCTTTCTATGAGCTAGAAGATCCCATATTACTTTTAAGCTAATATAAATTCAAAAAAAGCCCTTTTCAGTCAAGACTCCTTTCTTGCCTAATTTGAGATATTAACATGGGCTCAGTACTTAAAAATACGGTTTGCATAGAAAAACTGCAAAGGTTTACAGAGTTTGCTATTTTTTTCTACTTCTAAATTTTAAAATTTATTCTTATATAAAAAGCTTAAAATTTCATGCAAAATGACTCCTGGTGTAGCAGAAACTACTGTTACAGTCTTTAGGATTTGTAGCACTAAAATACAGAAAGGTACATTTTTCTCTACAGTGCTGTTGTGTGAAATGAAGCATCATTGCTGTTTTCCTTTTTTGTTTTTTACTTTTAAATACTGTTGGAATTTAAGATGAAGTGGGGAAATTTGAGGTATTTACATAGAAAGCTGTAGTTTGCACTTTGACTCACAAGTTAAATTTGATGTGAAGTAAAAGATTGGGTTGTTTGGGGGGTTTTTGGACGCACTTATCAATTTTTTTCTTTTTTGGTAGCAAAAATATTGTCTGTAGCAGAAAGCTGTTTTCCGTTCAATTTTGGCTGATGAACCAATATTGCCTGTGCTTTATGGATATTAGTAATAATACTTACTGTGGTTTCTTTTCTTCTGCTCAACCAGAATTTGGTGGAGATGAGGAATGTGTGGCATAGTATCACATTCAAGCAAGAATATCATACATTGTATCCTTTTGTAGATTTTGACAAAATTATTTTTTACTCCAAAGTGAAACCTTTGGGGGAGAAAGCTTTGTAAATGAATTCCATTAACCTAATTACCCAATTAGTATTTTCATCTCATATTGATTTGTACATAAATATTCTAGTAATTACTTGTGGGTGGCTCGTAGTTCACTATATACAGAATTTTAAAATTAGGCAGTGATATGCTGCTCCCCACTGACCCAAAGCAACTATGTTAACATTTGAACTTGTTAAAAGAACTGTGATTTCTCAATCACCTTTCTTACAGTCTTCACCTTTTTATTTAAGTGATGAAATTCAGTTCTGGAATCTTAGAGAAAAAATGTAAAGTACTCCACCTGACAATATCACAAGATTGTTTTTTGATAGTTTGGTATTCTTATTTATCTGTATTCTAGCAAAGGAGCTTCTTATCTTGGAGTTAGATGGCAGTGGACTTATACATTTTCTTCATTTAAAAAAAAAAAACCTTTTTTTTTTTCCAGAAAATAGATGAAGAAGGGAAAAATTGTCTAGGTGATGACAAGCTAGTTTTAACAACTGGAATATTTAGTCCATCTTACCTTATTTTCATCAGCCAGAAACTGTCTCATAACCTACCATTTTTAAGGGTGCCACTATGTGGATTTTTTTTCAAGTGGTTATTACATTTTAAAAATACCTCATACTGAGGTTTTGCACTGAAATATCAAGATTTCAGATTTCATGGTTGCTTTAAAAGAAAAAGACTGCATTTTCTATAAGTTGATCCTAAGATTCATAAACTGCACTTCTGTACTCTGATATGAACTGTTTTGTGCTTTTTGTGACTTGCTGTAGTTAAGATTGAATGTCAGATTTTATTTAGAAATACAAAGTTTATCCTTTAAGAGGTAAGCAGTTGATTGTTTACACCTATCATTTCAAATTAGATCTTACTTGCTAAATTACTGAAAATTAGATTTTAATTAACCTAAAATATCATTTCTCTAAAATGTATACTGTAGGTTGAAATTTGTAGAATATCATTTGAGATAATTCACTTTTTTAGGTAACATAATATTACTCAAATTAAGACTGACTTTTCTTTCTAAGTAAAGCTCTGTGTGATCATCTCTTCTAACCAAAAGGAGTGCTGAATTTAGGATAATTATAAAACTACATTGTGGTCAGAGTGCCTACACTGCCGTATTCATTTTCTTTGATTTCACTCAACTCAGTTACAAGAGCAAAGAAAACAAAGTAACACGTTTTAAAGTGCTTTGAAAGTACATAAAATATCGTGGGGGAGAAGGGATGCTTATGTCAGCATGGCCTTAGAGTCAGCAGTTATGTTACAGCTAAAATGTTGGTGCTATACATTCTTTAAATTGTTTACACATGTTGCTGATTTTGCTTATGCTCCAAAGTGTGCATGGTGTATTTTAATTAGTACTTTAAAGTTGTCTACAGACATATTACCATCTAGTGTAAATGTGTTTGAATTCATGAATATCACTTGGTACTCTGAATTATACTGTTTATTCAGAGATGGCACAGAATTCAAACCAATACATGCTCCACAAAAGCCATGTTAAGTGTTTTAAGTGTGTTGAAATTAATCCATTCCTGTGGCTTGGTGGCCCAGATATATGTTATGCTATATAGGAGCCTTTGAAAAAAGTTAATAGTTTTATTATATAGGTACTTTGCAAGAATGATTTCATTTGGGTGTGAAAAATTCAAGGGGGGGAGTCATGCCTTCCTAGGCATGGTCAACTAGTGCAGATTGTCTGAATAACTGGGTTTTTAAAAGCAAGTGATGATCTTTTGGTTGAATTCTTCAGGATCATGACTAGATCAGGTATGGTTATATCATGGTTGCCAAGGAGTGGGAGGGTAGCACACCAGATAATGTATGTTTGAGTTGATGTTGTCCTTTTTTCACTTTTTTTGTGAACAAAGCACATTTATTAAAAAAAAAATTTAATCTTCCCATCTCCCTGTCTGTTACTTATATAAACTCAGAGCTTTGCAAACTTTTATTTAGATGTTTCAGTAAATAATGTCATGGTCAGCTGGTGATTATGGTGCAGTTTGGTACTTACTGCCACTTATACAAGGTATGACTGTAGTAGAAAATTCAAAATTTCCATCTGTTAGTAGGTGTTAGTACCTCATTCAACCCTTTCATTTTACATATGAAGAATCAGTGGACCACAGAATTTTAAGTGCTTTTTTTTCCCTTTTTTATGTAATTATGGCAAGAATCTATGATTTTACTGGTGCACGTATTCCTTCAAGTAGAGAGACTTTAAGTTAATAGGAAAATTAATTATAGAGATGTGCATCTCTACAAGATGCATCTTTACAAATAGCCTTGCATGAAAAATTCATCACCTATTAGCCAGCCTATTCAGAAGTTAAATCCAAATTTAGGCTAGCCCCTTGGACAGAAAACACATAGTAGTCTACTAGGCAGATAATCAGATACCCCTTCCTGCTTATTGGAGCTTATGCAACACTTATAGAACCTTTAAGCACGAAACAGTGATTTCCACTCCATGATGAGGCATTAGACTAAGTATCTAATTGGTAGATTCCACTACTTCATACAAAGATTAGTTGAAGGAATTGATGATAATTAGCTCTAGTGGGAACGTGACATTGACTTCAACAATTTTAATTTACTGTGTGGAAGAAGATTACATTTAATCTAAGAAGAACCAGATCCAGTACAGACAAATATTGGCTAAAATGAAGGAAGAACTTGCTAATATAAAGGATCTCTAAAAATGGATCTGCCTCAAGAAGTCAAAATAGAGACCAGATCATTTCCTTTTGGAAAGGACAAACCTGATTCTGATGTTTAGTTAACTCTAGTCATTTAACTTGCTTATTGCAAAGTTTGGACTGGAACTGAGTTTCTTAACCTTTTTTTGTGTGTCACGGACCTCATTGGCAAGCTAGTGGAGCCAACAGACTTTTCAGAAAATGTTACTAAATACTTCAAGGAGATGCTAAAGTTTCTGTGAGAAGAGAGGGAAAATAAAGATACAAATTTTCCCATCCTAATTCATGAGCCCTTTGAAACCTAAACACAAACTTTTTAAGGGCTTTGTAGGTTCCAGTAGGAACCCCTGAATTAGAGCCAGGATCTCATCATGCCTAATCCACTGTTCTCTCCAGGATATTCTGCACTTGTTTTTAATTTGTGGGATACTTATTAGACATATTACTTTTTTTAGTTCAGTAAATAATGCTCTCCTGAGCTGAAGCCTCCGACGCTTGCTTAGTATTTGTGACCTTAGGCCTAACCTCCCAAGGGCTATTCTATAAAATGAGGTTTAACTAGGAGGACGTCTTTTGTCCCTTCGAACTTTAGAGCCATGATCCCCTATGGGTTACTCTCTTAAAGTAATTTATATATTCCTGAAAATTTATAGTTGCTTTAAACATACACATACAATTTGTAATGTAAATGTGAAGAATAAGTAACCCACTCCCTTGATAATTTACAATAGTATAAGAGTAAGTCTTCCTAAAAAGGGGGACCAAAAAGCTTCTTTGGAAATTGATAGTTGATTGTGTGTGATACATAGAACATCACAGACAACATTTTAGTTAAGTGACATTTAGTTTAAAGTTCTCACTTTTCTTTGCACTGAAATTCAAATATTAGGTTTAACCCCATTTGACTAACTCTTCACTATGTAGATGTGCATCTCTGCAGTGCATTTTCCTATTAGCCTTAAACATAGATGGGTTCAGTGATAGGTTCTTGTCCAAATAAACTTCAAATCAGGTTTTTTAAATTTATAAGTTTAGAATGTAAATCAAAATGAATTTTGTTATACATTCCTTCCTGAGTTAACTTACAAACACTTTAAAAAAAAGCTGATGTGTACAATAAGTTTCCATTGCTTAAATACTGATCGTTGCTATAAACATCACTTTTCAGTCTACCTTAAGCTCCCTTTCATCATTACTGATTTATCTGCATTAGAAAGTCAGTCTGTATCTTGTACTTCCATATTACATTCCTAGTAAGTTTTATTGTTAATGATGTTAGCAAAATTTTATAGTGACTTAGTTTTTAAAGTTTTATATACTTTATTATTTCATGCTCACTTATAGCTCAGTGAAGTATGTAGTACAAGCATTGTAGATAGGTAAACGGAGACTGATTACCTGGCTATCCATGTTGTCTATCTACCCCTATCTACACACACATTTTTTTTTCAAGAGCTTTATAGATCTAATAAAAGGTTTAAATTGGAAAAGAACAAAATTACATTCCTGTCCACAATACTAGATCCCATAGGAAAAATACAGAAACAGTGGAAAATTCACAGATAAAATTAAATAAAGAAACTAGCAATGAAATCCAGAGTCTCCAATGTCTATTCACACATACACAAAATATAAATAACAAAAGTCTAAAAGATTATAACAAAAGCAAGAAATTGTGAACTCATAACTCTTTCTATGTCTTGATAGGAATGGAGCTGAACTCGTATCAGGTATAAAGAACTAGGAGTTGCTTTGTATTAGAGTAAGAAGGCAAACTGGTGAGGAAATTCTAAAACCAGAATGGGGAAGCATGGTAGAGTGCTTTGGGGTTAGGATAAATGGAAGCAAAGACAGGTGATATTATCCTGACTTTTATATTGACAATTACATTGACCACATGAAAATTAAAAGAAAATAGATGGGAGAACAGAACATAGGCCTGTCCTGGAGACACAATTTATCAATGCTGGGGAACTTCAGTTTAACTCAAACCAAGGAGAATTAAACATCAAAGTACACTCCCCACTACCAGGACGAGATAGATGAGGTGAGGAAACCTTTCCATTCTGGCATGGAGAAATGATAAGAATTTGACGAAGGCCTTCACTTCTCTAGACAATTTTTGAAGCTTTATGCCAAATACAGAATAGCTAATTCCTTTTTTGGGTTTTCACTTAAAGGCATATTAGTAGAAAGAAGAGAATCACGGCATAATAACTGACAATTGTTTATCACCTTAAAGTTTGCAAAGCCCTTAATCTGGTGCCTAACACATGATGCTTATTGAATACTATTTTGATTTCCTGTACATTATCTCAGTTTATATAGGAGCTCTGGTGTGAATGGGACAGTGGTGATGATTGATGGGAGACACTACTTGATTCCTGTTTCTATTTTTTCTGTCAGATCAACTGACCTGGACTGGAAAGGATGAAAATGGCTAATAAGGAATTGAAACCCAAGAAATGTTAGATACTAATACAGGATCTTAGCTGCTGTTTCAGGTTTCTAGGTCCAGGTTACTGAAAGAACTATCAGGTGTTCATTGATGATCTTTGAGAGAGAGTTGAGTGGAAGAGGTGCCAGAGAACTAAAGGACAAATGTCTCCATTTTCAATTACAGAATAAAAATCACAAAATAGGCCTATGATTGCCAAATTCTAAAGTTTATTATTAAACAGATGGTTGGAGAACATGTAGAAAAGGAAGAAGTGGTTACAAAGTATGATATCAAGAATGATGGGATGGGGGCAGCTAGCTGGCGCAGTGAATAGAGCACAGGCCCTGGAGTCAGAAGGACCCAGGTTCAAATGTAACCTCAGACATTTAACAGTTACTAGCTGTGTGACCTTGGGCAAGTCACTTAACCCTAATTACCCTGCCTTCACCCCTCCAAAAAGACAAAAAAACAAAAGAATAATGGGACAGCAAAATGTGTAGATGTGATTAATTTAGAGTTTCAGCAATGCATTGACAGGCTCTTGGGCCTTTCTTGTAAATGAATGAAGAGATGTGAGCTAAATTGTATAAGTAAGTGGATTCAGAGCTGCTTGAAGGGCTACATCCAAAAAGTAGTCCTTAATGGCTCAGTGTCAGCTTAGAAAGTCTGTAATGGATCATGGATCATGGTCATGGATCAGTTCATAGCTTTGTGCTGTTCAATATTTTTATGAATGACTGTATACAAAGAGGGAATATTCAGTAATGTGTAGCCTTCCATTGAGTCAAGGAGACCCACATTTAAGTCCTATCTTTCCACATACCTGGCTGTGTGATTTTGGGTAAATCACAATCTCCCAGTGCCCCCGGCAATTCTCTTATGACTAAGTTGCAGAGAAGGTGCTGATCTGTACTGGTAGAGAAAGCTCTTCATTGGAAACTACCAACATTCATAAAGTAACAGGTCCTTTCTAACAAAAAAATTAAGTGACTTAAAAGAATCATCCTGCTTACTAAATTTGCAGATGATATGGCACTGGAAAGATAACTAACATGCTAGATGACAGACGATTCAAAGAGATGACAAGTTAAAACATTGGGCTATGTCTAATCAAGTTTATTTCAATAAATATGAAGTCTTATCCTTGAGTTAAAAGAAACCATCTTCCCAAATACAAAGTGAGGTCAACATGGCTAGATAGCAATTCATGTAAATGAGATCCAGGGATTTAGTGGCTTGCAAACTTAATGAATCTCATATGATAAGGCCTATCAAGAAGACAGGATATAGCACCAGAAAGCTAATGCAATTTTGGGCTGCAATAAAAAGAAACATAGTTTCCAAGTTTAGGGATTTGGTGGCCCTTTATTCTTCCCTAGTCAGACTGCATCTGTGAGAAATTTTTGTTTTTGTTTTCCCAGTTCTGGGGACATTTTGGGGAAGAACATTGATAAACTTGATGAGAGCTCAGGGAAAGACAGCCAAGATGATGAAGGGCCTCAAGATCATACCATATTTGGGTGTATTAAAGGAATTGGGGTGTAGAAAAGATTTACTAGAAAACTTATTGTGCTAAAGGGATTAGTCTTGTGCTTGGCCTTAGAAGGAAGAACTAATAGCACTGGGTGGATTTAGCAGAGGAAGACGGGTGAGTTCTCACAGAATTATCTAAAAGTGAAATGGATTGCTGAAGGAGGAATATTCCTTCTTCACAAAGATCTTCAGGAGAAAACTGAATGACTACTTGTTAGATATTGTTAAAGTATGAGTCGGACTAAGTAGCCTCTAGGGTCCTTTTGAACTTAAATTCCATGATACCATGTTCAAAAAGGATCTGTGTAGTAATCAAAAATAAGAATGTCTTGACTAAATTTTCCTCTTGTAATCAGAATTTTCAAGATAGGTCCATCAATACTGAAAATGCTACACAGTATCTGCAAATTTTCATATTTTTTTAGATTAAAGGAAAAATAACTGGAAGGAGCTAAGTCCCAAACATTGTTATTGATCAATCTCCACGCATAGTTTTTAATGGCTAAGCAGCTGCAAGGCTGGCATTGATTCGTCATAATACTATGTACCATAAAAATGATTTGGAGAATCATTGCCTAGCAGGCAAAACACTGCCGCATAGCTGCCTGCTGTCTGAGGTTGCATATAAATTTTTCCTTCCCAGGGAGAAAAATGGCTTTGAATGTTGGAGAGGAAGGGACACAACAGTGTGCTGTTTCCCACCGTATGTGATAGAAAGAACGTTAGACTCAATATATGAATTTGTATTGAACTGGGACAAGTCATGTATCCTCTGTGAAACTGTTTCCTCAATTTTAAAATGAACATACCATAACTTGCACTACCATTCCACAAAGATTTTGTAAGAAGAAACAGTATATGGGGCAGCTAGGTGGCGCAGTGAATAGAGCACCGGCCCTGGAGTCAGGAGGACTTGAGTTCAAATCCAGCCTCAGACACTTGACGCACTTACTAGCCGTGTGACTTTGGGCAAGTCACTTAACCCCAATTGCCCTCCTAAAAAAGGCAAAAAAAAAAAAAAAAAAGAAGAAACAGTATATGTAAGAAGTTATAGTATTTAATTCCCCTTCTCCCCTTTCCCTTACTTCGTATTGATGCAGATTGCAATCCTCTAATCCAATAAATTCAGTGGTCTTCTGGAGGCATACACTATAGGGTGTAAGAATTTCATTCTCTACATTTCCACTTAACAAGTCCCTGACTCTCCAGGCCTCAGTTGCTTCAATATGTAAAATGGACTCTACAATCAGTAAACTCTTCTTTTTTCTAATATTTCATGAGCCCTATGTCTCTTTTGACCTAGGGTATGGAGTCATACAGTTGGAATATGGGAGAATTTGTTTTGTGGACAGAAATCAAGGGTATGTCAAGAGTCAGTCAGTCATCTTGTATGACACTACTGTCCTGAATACAAATAAATAAAGGCAATGTGAGTACATCTGTCCTGAGTCTATAGATGCTCAAGCCCTTGATAGTCTAAATCAGTGCTACCCATTAGCAATTTTCACCAGCTGCTACTAAGCAAAAAGAATAAACTATAGCCAAATTCTTCAAGGTTTCCCACACGTTCCTATGTTTTAAAATAAATTTGGCTGCATCCAGAGTGTCGCAAGAAGGCAAATTCAAGCAAAAATATGTTTTATAAACATCTAAGGACTTTTAGCTCAACCAATAAGTTTTAAAAATCGTCTTAACTTTGTTCCATGGTTTGCTTATAAAACCTACAATTCCATTAATAATAATTTTAACAAATTTTCCTTTTTTAAAGTCTTTAAGAATTTCTCTTATTGAGTCATTAGGAATACTTGAACTAAAATGTTACATTCAGAAGTCAGTGCAGAATAGTAGTGTATTACAAGGAGGTTTAAAAGACCCATTCCCAAAAAGCAGATTAGAGAAGTCAGCCAGAGTGACTGAAATTCTTACCATTACACCTTTATGTTAAGGTATCATAGTTCTTGAATGGTACTAATAACACTAGTAAGGTTATGGTTCAAATATCATTTTAATTACATAGTCATTGAAAAGATCTTATGATTATGGGTGCTTTTGATGCTTTTAGAAATCAAGTTGGTTTTGGCCAGGAAAGCATGAAATTCAAATATGAACAAATACTACAATAATAAATGAAATGTTGAGATTGCATACATGTGCCATTCATACATGTATTGTTCTTTTGTGATCAGTGGCAAACGTGAAACAACAAAGTTAACTTCATCACACCTTCTTACAACAGTATTAAGAATTATACTGAATACTTGAGTGGGGATAGACTGGGAGATGGAACACTATAAAGAAATATGAATAACATAGTCTTTGTCTTCTAGGAAATTAAAATCTTCTTGAGGAAAAGACATATATAATTTAAGCATTATATGAATGAAATACAAGGCCCAATGCCCATAAATTTGTCCTTAAAAACACGGTTATGTACTTCCATAATGGAAAGAATTCTGAACTTGGAATTCAAGTACTGGCTTTGCCACTTAAAACCTTGGGCACATCACTTTTGCATCATTGATGCTTTTAGCTTCAGCGATGAAATGGAGATCCTTCCTTATATACCCTATAGACTTGTAATGAAGATCAAATGAAATAACATATGTGAAGGCACTTTGTAAACTGAAGTGCTAACTAAATATAACGCAGTATTGTCATTCTTAATAGAAAATTTGGAAGCTCCTCCACTTTACAACTTAAGTGTCAGGATTTTTGTATCTGGCAATTTCTTCAATAAACATTGATTACCCAGTAGATGCAAAGGATATATCATTATTATTCCTCTGCTTTTGCCTTTTTAGTCAGTCAATAAGTATTCGTTAAATACCTCATAAGCACTGTCCTAGGTGCTAGGAATACAAAGACAAAAATTAATCCCTGCCCTCACAAAGCTTGCTCACATTCTTAGACAAATCATCTTTAATAATCTCTTCTTTCTCATGTCTCAATCCTGGCTCCCAGCTACTTTTTGTATTTTGTATTCAGAAAACAATTTTCCTCCCTTTATTCAAAGTTTCAAATACCGATTTCTAAGATTTCATGTTGGAACTACTCAGGTGCTTTATCATCTCTTATTTGGCTTGACCTCAGATCAAGGATTCTTCACATGGGTTCCATAGATGTCCAAGAGGTCTGTTAATAGACTGGGGGTGAGGGGAGAGGGAAGGGCGGCTGTGAACTAGTATTGAAAAGAAAATTACGTCTTTATATGCATTTTAAAACATTCTGAAAAGGGATCCACAGGCTTCACCTGTCTGCCAAAGGAGTCCATCTCACATAAACACACAAAGAACTCTTATCTTAGATTCTTCTCCTTTTCACAAACACTTTCCCAATATCCTCACTCTTGGGGTACCAGCCTCTTGCAAAATATGTGCACACCCTCTTCCATATACACATATAAATCACCCAACTATTTCAGAATTTTTCTATTCTGTCTCATTAAATGTTACATTCCTGTAGGCTGTCAACCTCCTGTCCATTCGTTTTGGCTATGTTGTCCCTACTACCATCTTTCTCCTTTGATGGAGCTATACAAATATGGAATGCAATAGTGATTAACATGAATTACTACTACCATTATTTTTTATTAGTGGTTGATTCAAGGCATTATGGATGGGAAGATAAGGGGGGTTGTTAGACTTCTAATATATTAACTTCTCTTTCCTGTCTAGTCACCATAGAGGTCATCAGAACACTGTCTCATCCATTAATGTCCTACTGCCACCAAATAAATGACATACATTCATGACACAGTAGATGTTTGTTGGTTACAACTGCTCAAGAAGATTGTGTCTACCAAAGGAGGTAACACAAAGGAGATGTCCTCCATTCAGCTGTGGATACTCAGCTCTGCTAAGTATCATCACAAAGAGAGATCACACCCTTTTAGTAAACATTAAATGACCGTACCTAGTTTGGTTTTCTCCATGGTAGTGCAATACTGAATTCAATAACAGTCAGAAAGCTGAAGTTTAACACCACTATTTTTCCCAGAATTATTACTTTTTTCCATTCTAATATTCTTAATACACTTTTACACATCCACAATTTGCAAAGAGAACAATTTATTGCAGATACTGCATATTTTGCTTTTAATTTATGTCATTTCCCTCTTCTGACATCTCCATTTTCCTTCATTTCTTGGTTTAGATTGTTTCAATCTGTTCCACTTCTAAGTAGTATCACTTAGCTTGCTTTTATTTTTAATAATAAATGTTGTTTCAACACATTATGCTACTCCCAGCTGAATTCCAGAGAACATACCTGAAAACGTTTAAGTAAGATAATATGGAAGAATAATTATGACTGATAGTACATACAAACTTGTTCCTTAGGAGTTTTATATATATTATATATAAGTTACAATACAATATAAAGAGCTCCTACCCTCAAGGAGCTTCTATTTTACTGGAAGATTACAACACATACAGTAATCATCAACATATACATAATTAAAACACATACAATTTTTAAAACTTTGAGTAGGAGGTGGCACTTTTGCTGAGCTTTGGATAAAGCTAGGGATTTTTCTGCCAGAAAGAGGTAAGGAAGGAGTACATTCTAGATGGTAGCCTGTGCAAAAACAAAATTGTCTGGGTCATATATCAGCTGGTGTGGCAGTTTGGTTGGAATATAGAGTATGTAACCAGGACTTAATATGAAATGTCTGGCAGCTTAGGATCCAGATCGTGAATAGCTTTAAACACCAGGAAGAGAAGCTTAGATCTGATCCTAGAGGCAATAGGGAGCCTTTGAAGATTTTTAACAAGGGAATGATGTAGTGAGATCAACCATTTAGGAATGTTCATTTGACAACTCTATACAAGATGAATTGGAGAGGGGAGAGATTTGCAGCAGGGAGACCTATAAAGAGCTGTTGCATAGTCAAAGAAAGAGGAAATAAGGGCTTGAAGTAGAGTAATGGCTAGGTGAGTATAAAGAAGGAAATTGATGATAACCTTGGGATATAAAAATAGTGGAATTTGATAATGAGGTTATCTCTATCTCTAAGGTCTCTTTGATCTCCAAGATCTCTAAGGTCTCCTCCAGTTCTAAACCTACGATCTTATGAAGTCAAGTGATACCTCAGTCTTGTAATATGTGCCTACCTTGCTTTTAAGATAGAGAGGTTTGCCCACAAAAGGAGATGGACCAGTCATGTTAATAAAAGTAAGGGATAACCAATGAACAATGCACTTTATTGGTTTCCACACAATGTCAAAAGATCTAGATTATCTGAATGAAAGTTCCCAATATGTTGAGTGAACCTTTTGTGGAGGATTTATGGGAGGCCATGGGCAAGAACTTCACAGGATGAAATGGCATCAAAGGGTTGCATTCACAACACTGGAGAGAGTACCAACATCAAGATCACAGACTCATCAAAGCATTAAAATACATTTCCATGTTGGTTCCCATATCCTACACACACAGAGGGGCAACCCTAACATTTATGAGAGGTGAATTTTAGGGATCTTCTCAAATGTGGGAATGTTGTAAGATCATCTCATCAAGAAATTTCCTCATAAAGTGTTTTCAAGAGAGGTGAATTAATTGGGCTCTAAAGCTTCAAGTTTGGGGAAGTTTTCTTTGAAGGAAGTAATAAGCAGCAGTTAAAAACTCTTCTTGACACAAACATTGAAAAAAGGAGTTGGCCTGGTTCTCTATCCTGTAAACATTATTGACCAGTATTGAATTTCCTAAACTCACCCAGATGTACTTATGTATTCATGTGTACTCATGCCTATGGGTCATTCCTTAGTGGGGCATTTTTGTTGGGCTAACTGCAAAACCCAGTGTGACTCTTGGATCCTGTCACCTATTCTCCTGACCTTTTGAAATTCACAAGATCAGAGGCTCCAATCTGTTTACCTGAGAGAAAACAAACACACACACAGGCCAAGGCCACAGGACTATAAGGCCTGAGAAGGGAGAAGGCGCCAGGGCTGACATGACGAACAAAGGTGTCAATGAGATTCCCCAAAAATGTAGCTGAAGAGATTGAAGCAAAGAGAATTCTAGCTATCCTCTTTACTTTGAGGTGAACAGCATGAGTGAAGAGGCAAAAATACCTGTACCAATCACCAGTAATGAGCTGTCAGATTAAGAAGATCTGGTGAAATGAAAACTGTTCCAACTCCTTTCCTCCCCCCTTCATGAGTCACTGACAAGGCAGTGGAATTGAGGGCAAAGACAACTGCCCTTTTTGTTGTTTTGTTGATTTCCTGATTGACCAAAAAAAATGCTGCTCCAGAACTTCAGAAGAATTTCTATAGAGGTCTTGTTGAGCTGAACACTAAGAATAAATAACTGACTCTGAATGGGTGAGAGCAACACAGACTGGAAGAGAAAAAAAAAGGGAATTTTTTTTTTTTTTAAGGATCTTTGTTTTCCACATAAACTTCACCAGACTGCCAAAGAGTTCTGGTGACACAAAGAAAAAGGTTTAAAATCCCTGGATTAAAGGGCAAGTGAGAAAACAGGGAAAACAAATACCCTTTAAAAAAAAAAAAACAAAACGAACCCATTCTCTTCCTTCTCTCTCTGGTTTATGTCATTCCTTGCCAGAGAGATCTGTATCTATCCCTATAATAGAATTATCCTGATTTCACTTGCATTGACACTTCAGAGTTTCTCTTCTTGATTTTATTAGCATGATTATACACTTTCAATAGGTGCTCCTGGTCTGAAATCTCTCCTGTGGGTGAAATAACCGTGTGTGGAGTTACTGCTTATGTCGAGTGTGCAGGTCTCTCCTGCATGGAAGCAGGTGGGAAAGAATGGATGTTCTGGTTATTATGATCATTATACTGTCATTAATAACCACAGGCTGAAATCTCCCGTCACTGCAAGGGTCCCCTGGGGACTGTCCTATATCCAGCTGCTCAGGTAGACTTGCCAGATGTCAGGAATTTGCCCTGACAGTTCTAATTTCAATAAAGGGAGCTTTAGGCAGAAGCCACATAGGCAGCTTAGACCTTCTCCCTGTGCCTAAAGGAAGAAATGGAACAATCATTTATTAAGTACCTACTATGTGCCGGGCATCCTGCCAAGGGTGTTGTTGCTGTGGTGGTTTTAAACAAATATTTTATTTGAATAAACAGGAATTACTTAGGATCCTTTCATAATTTCCCATTGTGACCTTATGTAGCAGGAACCACACTGGCATACCCAGGATGCCAGGATGGCACAGATACTTAGATCTGCTTTACTAGAAAAGATAGCTGTTTAAGGGGTCAACAATCTTTTTAAATTACATTCACTAGTTCAGGAGAAAAGTCAGCACCCTGAACTTCAGAGAAAATACAAACAAAGAAAATACAAGCAGAGAAATAAAGACCAACAGTCAGAATCAGGGCTCTGACTCCCTAAATCAACTATACACCTTACATACATCCCTGAATGGAGAGAGCCTTTTCATCTGAGCAGTCAGGGAGCTCTGAACATTCGGCCACTCAGAATCTTGACCAAGGAATCACAAGATCCTTCTCATGAGTGAGCCCCCAAAGCAAAATACCAACTCAGAGTATTTAACACTTCTCCAAGACAGAAGGCATCACAACCCTCTTGTCTCAGTGCTTAATTAGAAATTAGCAAAAGGTGCGAAAGCCTTCCTACAAGCAAGCCTCCCTAGGCAAGCTTCTCTTAATGGGCTCCATCTGAGGCCTATTAATGGGCAGGGAAGATCTTATAACCCATTAACATTGCACCTTAACTAGATTTGGTTGTGTCTTAGAACTTAAGATTTGGTGTTCATATTCCTCATTTCACTTCAGTGGCATACCCAAGTGCTTTCTGAATGCCAGGCAGGATGAAACAGTGGTTAGTGCTAGTATAATTAAGAAATTACAAAGTAGTGACAGCAAGTTGAGAGAAGCAAGGAAGTTTCATTTAACCGAGTGACTGGGAATCAGATGTAGATATATATCCACCCACTCATACTCAAGAATAGCCAACTACTCAGATACACACATGCCTTTATACTATTAATGTTGTCATCACTTTCTGCTTCATTTACCTAATGAAGTATGCCATGGAGTTAGGAGATCTTCACATTTTCTGTACCCCCATTTCAGAGCTCATAGTATCATAGAGCTAGAGCTAAAAGGGATCTCCAAAGCACTCCCGTTCAATTCCCTTAGATGAGGAAACTGAGATCCAGAGAGCTGAAATGATAGGGAGCAAGTAGCAAACGCGATATTTGAACCAGGTCCTCTGATTCCAGAGTCAATGCTCTTTTTTACTGTACTATGATGTTTTAGCCCTTTTGCTCCTTAAGATCTTGGAATTTCTACTTCTACCTCAAAACATGAAACAAGAGCTGGCAAAGAAGCAGGAGCAGAAGGGGCCATCTTGTCTCCCAAGACATTTCCTACCAGGTTTCAGAAATTGTAGTACTGTGAAAGTAGGGTAGGGGGCAATATTTCTGTATTCCTGAGTTTTTGTTGTTTCAGTCATGTCCAACTCTTTATGACCCCATATTGGGGTTTTCTTGGCAAAGATACTTCAGTATTTTGCCATTAAGAAATGAGGAATTTTACAAATGAGGAAACTGAGACAAACAGGGTTAAGTGACTTGCCCAGGAACACACAGCTGGTGTCTGAGGCCATATTTGAACTCATCAAGATGAGTCTGATTCCAGGCCTAGCACTCTATCTACTGTGTCACCTAGGTGCCCCCACATTCCCAACTGCTACTTCCAAAATAAGATGCTAAATTGGACAGATCTTTGCATTTAATTTTCCCATTGTTCATTTAATGTCAATTTATATAAATTCTACCATTTTTTGCTACATCCCTGAAGGCTTCCTGTAGTGTCAAGTTGACTTAGCTATTGCTCCCAGGCTTTATATACCCTAATCAGAGGCTGAGGAAGGTCTGCTGGCATAAATGAGGAAAAAGAGGAATGATAATCTTAACAAGAAAACAATAGAAAAGCTGGTATGTCTGTCAACAGAAAAGACAAAATGAGGATGGTGATGCAGAGATTAAATGAATATAATGCAATCTTACATTTTATCATCTACTTTCTTTAGAGCCCTGTCTTGGGCACCGAAGGAGAACATAAGATCACTGAGGTCAGGAATTATTTGTTTTAATTTTAAAATGTTTTATTGCTGGTTTTTGTTTTTATGTCATAGTCACATCAGGTTATAGGCACAGCTTTCCCCTACCATAGAACCCTTCCTTGTAGCAAAGAAAAAATAGTTAAGCAAAAACAAGTAGCACAGAGAAGTGGAAAGAGGGCTGGATTTGGAGTCAGAGTACTTGGGTCCAAATTGTGGCTGTATACCATGTACAGCTATATGACAGTCATACCCTGGGGTTCAGTTCCTCATGTGTAAAATGAAGGGTTAAACTTTGATGACCCGTAAGGTACCTTTTAGGTCTAAATATATGATCCTACGAACTGATGCAGTGACCATGTCTGACAGTACTTGCAACTTCCTACAAAATATTTCATTATCATTTCATATATATTTCAATACTGGGAATAAGACTGATCATTATAGTTACTCTATTCTGTATTCTTTTCATTTTCACTATTTTTAATCATGGTGATTCTTCTTACTTCCCTTTGCACAAATTAGCAATCTCACCATTTTTCTCTTACGTCCTCATATTCACTGAATTTCTTGCTGGACTATTTGGATTTTATCTTTGTCTTGCTAGAAACCCATGTGGTTCCTTGCACATAGTTGGAGCTTAATAAATGTGTGCTGAATGAAGTAATTTAAATGAGACATTGTTCCTGCAATCTTATAAGACTTATAAGTAGAAAAACCCAATATACCATATTTAACACTACTCAAAATAGTGCTGGACACATGGACCCTAGGTTAAGAGCTAGAAGGATCCTGAAAAGATCATCTAGTATACACTCCCTCCTGTATTACAGATAAGTGAAACCTTCAGAGGTTAAAAAACTTACTCAAGGTCAAGTGGAAGAGCTTTATATGTTCTGTAGTTAAGTATTTTTCTTTCTATCTCTTCTTGCTAGTTTTGTTTGTAATATGCAGAAATGCTGACGATTTATGTGGGTTTATTTTATATCCTACAACTTTGCTGAAGTTAATATCTCACTTAATTTTTATTTGACCTTTAGAGACCATCATATAATCTGCAAAAGGTGATAGTTTTGTTTCTACTTTACCTATGCTTATTCCCTCAATTTTTCTTGTCTTATTGCTATTGCTAGAATTCCTAGCACTGTATTAAATAATAGTGGTAATAATGGACATTTTTTATTTACTCCTAATCTTACTGGAAATGACCTAGTATTTGTTCTATTTCTCTCTCCTCAATGGGGAGAGGGAGAGAATTTGGAATTTAAAATAAAATAAAATAAAATTTAGCTTTAAAAAGTGACCCTAGCTTTTCACTATTATTTATAATGCTGGCTCATGGCTTTATACATAGATATTTACCAAATTTGGGAAAGATCCATTTATTCCTATGCTTCTTAGTGTTGCTTTTTTGGGGCATCTAGTGATGTAATTGCATGCATTAAAAAACAATGTGCAAATTGAGTCCCACATTCCTGGCACAAATATATCGTCATCATAGTGCATCATTTTAAGACATATATTGTTATAGATTCTTTGCTAATATTTTACTTAATATTTTTTAATCAATATTCATTTGGGAAAATTTAGGATGGTGTTCTTTTTGTCTTGTCTCTCACTGGTTAGGTACCAAGACTCATGTATGTGTGTATATACACATACATACATACATACATACATACATATATATATATATATATATATATATATATATATATATATATATATATATACACATATATAAAATTGAATGAATTTGGCAGGATCCCTGCTTTTCCTATTCTTGCAAACAATTTATGCAATATTGGAATGAAATGTTCTTTGAATGTTTTATAGATTTCATTTTTAATTTAATCTGGTCCTGAGGGCTTTTTTGGGAGAGATTTTGTCTTATTCAATTTCTCTTTCTAATATTGGGTTATTTAATCTCTTGTTCCCTTAATATAGGTATTTAAATTTTTGTTAATAATTATCCATTTCATCTATATTATCAGTTTTGTTGGCATATAACTGAGCATAAAGTTTCTGATAGCTTCCTTCACCAATTGTTGTAAATTTGCCTTCATTTTAATACCATTAGATTTTTCTTTCCTCTTTTTATCAGGCTAGCTAAATGTTCATTTAATTAGTTTTTAAAAAATCAATTCCTCTTTTTACTTATCATTATTCATTGTGGGTTTGCTTTTTGGAGTTTTTTTTTTGCTTTCAATTTTGTTAATCTCTCACTTGATTTTCAGAATTTCCAATTTAATGTTTAGGTGAGGTTTTTTGATTTGTTTCTTTTCTTGGTTTTTTTTTTTCAGCTGCACGCTCATTTACTGATCTGTTCCCTTTCCCTTGACGAAAGCATTTACAAATATGAATGTTTCGCTTATCTGCATCCAAAGCTTTTGGTATGTCAACCATTCAAACATTCGTTAAGTGCCTACTATATACACCAGGCACTGTTGTCTCATTGCTGTCATTATGGCGGATGAAATTTTCTGTTTATTTCTCCGCTGTTCTTGGTCTCACCAAGAATTATCATACAAAATGAATTCAAGGCGATGTGAAGAGGGAAGGTCGGGGCATCAGGACATGCCCCCTGGAGAAAGAAGGTGGCACTTGAACTGAGCCTTTTAAGGACACCACGGGTGGTAAAAGGCAGGGATCAGGACGAAGCATCTGCGTCCCAGGCACAAGATCAAAACCATAACGAAATGACTGGATTTAGATTAAGGAGACTAGAGAGGCAGCCCAGCCCGGTGAACAGACTTGGCCGCAGAATCAGGAAGCCCTAAGCTTTTAAGTCCCACCCCAGACGCCTACAGACTGTTTACCGAACATAAAACACTTCACGTGCCCCGTGGCCCAGGAAACTCTCTTTGGGAGCTAAATTGCGGAACCACGGCTGCTATGCCTCGGCTCCCCAGGCCCGCGAAGTCCCAGATCCTAAGCCTGGCCTTAAGGGAGAAAAGGAAAAAGTCTCTTAGCTAGCCCTACCTTTTATGCTGGTGACTGGGACCGTTCTGCCATAGGGTCATAGACCCAGACCTGGAATTCAAACTCTGTATATTGCAGAAGAAGAAACAGGGTGAAATGATTAAACCCTAGGTCATACAGCTGGTAAGTAGTGAGTGGAGATAGGATTTGAACCCAGGTCAGGGCATTTTCTAACATAGTATCCCGATGGAGCTACCAAGAGTCCTCATGGAGCGTGGCTAGTTTGTATCCGGGAGGCAGGCCGCCGCAATCGCCCGGCTCGGAGGAGACTGGGGGATGCGCGCAGGACGGGACGCCGGGAAACAGCGCGCGGGCAACGATCCTGGGCCGGGCCTGTGGCGGCTCGCTGAGCGGAGCTGGAAGGAGGTGCCGCGCGGTTTGACCCCATTCGCGCTCCGTACCGCCCGCGGAGCCGGCAGCGGGAATATGGCCGCCTCCACCGCCACCCTACGGGTAACGGAGAAAGTTTTCCGACAGTCCGGCCTGTGTTAGTTCCTCGCCCGCTGCGGGCCCGGCCCCCGCCCTCTGCGGCGCAGGCCCCACTCTGGGCCCACCTCCTTACGTCCCCCGAACGCCAAGACGTTCAGGCCCCGGCGAGTGGAGGAGGCTGGCCCCTGCAGAGCCAGGTAGGAAGAGGCGGCGGCGGCGGCAGCGGCAAGGGGGGAACCGGAGGGCGCCCGCCCCTCAGCGGAACTCGCCTCAGCAGGAGGCGGTGGCGGCTCCCTCAGGCCTACCCCAGAGGCCCGCGGGCCGCGCCCGACGCTTCCCGCCCCCCCCTTATCCCAAGGCCGCGGCCCGCCATACCGGCTCCCGACGTGCCGAGGCGGCGAGGCGCTGGGGGAAGAGCCCCGGCCTGGGGTGCCGGAGCTCGTCTCGGTCCCGGAGACTTAGCCTCAGTTTCTGCGTCTGGGAAATGGAGTTAACCTTGGGACCTACTTGCTGAGAAAAGTGATGTTGCACATGATTGACAGAACCGTGCAAGTTGGAAATGTGGGACCTGCCAACCCCCGGAGAAGGGAGAAAACTTCTTGGGTTTCCCCCCTTTCTGGGCAGGAGCAACTGCCCTTGCAGCCTCTCATTTCATCTGAGAGGGTGGCCAGTACCCTTCCCCCCCAAAAAAGAACAAGGGGAAAAAATTTGATATTCCTTCGTATTGGTGTCAGTACATGAACTGTGCAACGTTTGGTTTCACTTTCCCCTGCGCTTTGTCCCAAAAGCTTTTATAGCTTAAAAGTGCACTAGGACTTTGGAAGACCTTGTACTTAATGACGAGGAAGATGCTGGGGTTTTCTGGCTTGGGGAACTTTTACTAAAGAGAATTGCCTCGGTTTGGTGGTAAATTGAAACATCTCCCAGGTACTGAGGAAGCGTCCCCACCACTAAATAGGAATAAATTCTGACTTTCTCTCCTTTATCTCTCATATCTGTCTATCTGTATCCATGTCTTAGGTCAGAGATTCTCAAACTTTTTGGTCTTAGGACCCACGATTAAAAATTATTGAGGAACCCAAAGAGCTTTTGAGTAGATTGTGTCCATATTTACTATATTAGAAATTAAAACTGACACGTTTTTTAAAATGCCTATTTGTCAAAACATTTTTTAAAATAACTTTAACAGACCCTTTACATGTTTATACAGAAAGCCTATTTTTATGAAAAATAAGTTTTCTAAAACAAAAAAAAGTAAGAAGAGTCACATTATTTACTTATTTTTACAAGTTTCTTTAATGTCTGGCTTAGAACACAGCTGGATTCTTATAGCTGCTTTATCATTCAGTCTGTTGCAATATGTTGTTTGAAGGACAGGAAAAAAAAATCCAGCCCCACACAGGTAGTTGGAAAAGGGGAAAAGTGTATTTTAACAGTCAAATTACATCTTAGTATTAGTAGGACAGTAATTTTGACCTTTTGGATCCATGTAAGGTTCTGATGAGCATGAACCACCCTGAGAACCAGTGTCTTAGGGTAATGACTTTTTTTTTTTTTTTTGTATCTCAGCTCCTCTAGGTTTTAGAGACCTCCAGGTGATGGATGATATGGTTGGACATAGGTTGTTGCTGGCAGCTGAAACTGGAGGTCATGAGGGAAATTATGGCCTCATCCCTCCAAAATTATGCCTATTGTGGGACAGTCTTTCAGGGCCCTTCTTTCATCCTTAGCTCCCAATTAAGGCCCAGGACATTCTGTCTGAAGGTTGTTTCTTTTCTTTTCTTCCTCCTCCCACACTCTCCCCGCTCCCCATCCTCAAATGAATTTATTCCAGAAACTGAGATTTCTAGTTAGAGCTCTGGCACCTAGTCCATCATACCACATGTACTCACACAATTTGAGAGTTGTAAATGACCTTAGTAGTCCTGTAGCTCAACATATAGACAAAAGTAGTCTCCACTATAACATGCCTACCAAGTGGTTTCCTGGTCTCTACTTAAAGACTTCCAACCAGGAGGAACTCAGCATCTCTTGAGGCAGTCCAGTCTATTATTGGACAGCTCTAATTGTTAGGAATATCTGACAAGCCTAAATTTGCCTCATTGCAATTTCTTTTTTCTTTTCTCTTTTTTTTTTCTTTCAAGTAGAGGTTTTATTCAGTGATCATCACCACTACAGATTTGAGAAGAAAGATATTAAATTTACTACCACCTAGTAATGTAAAAAAAAAAAGTCAGAACTGAGAAACAATGTACCACATTCATCATGGCCATTTAATTATGTTTCTGATAGTTTCCCTACATCCTCTACCTTTTTCTTTCATGTTGTAATTACTTAGGCCCTAGGCAACTTGACTTCCACCTTGAGACAGTGCATCCATGGCCACCATTTCTAAGTGCTGGCAGCTTCATCCTTCATGACCCCAGAAAACTTGGACTCATAGGAGGAAGGAGTGGGCATACTCTTTACACTTTACTGACACTTCCATCCTGTCTCTGAAGTGATCACTTGGCAACCTTTCCTCTTTTGAGCATCGTATCATCTGTTTATATAACCTAGTTGGGATCCTTACCTACCTACAGGCTTCTAATTCATTCTCCCTTCTAATGGAGTTCAGCATATTCACCATCTTCCTTTTTAATCTGACTTGTATTTTATTTTACTTTTTTCAGTTAATATGCACTTAGTTTCTTCCTCCCACGTGACCCCCAATAAAAACAAAGGAAGTACAAAATAGAGCTAGCAAAGCAGAACAAATTCCCACATTTGCTCATATCCAAAAATATGTATTTTATTCTTCATCTTAAACCCATCACCCCTCCTTCAGGAGGTAGGCCTCTTAGGAGGGAAGTAGGTTGCATGTTTCACCTTTCTTTTCAGTTTCCACCATTATTCCTTGTTCTACCCTCTAGGGTCAAACAGAACAAATCTGATCCCTTCTCTGTATGACAGGCTTTCAAGTACTTGAAGATAACTATCATGTCCCCTTGAAACTTCTCTTTTACAAGCCAAATATGCCCAGGTCCTCAAACAGTGTCATATAACATAGACTCAGGGCCCTTAACCATCCTGATTGCCCTCTTCTGGGCGCTTTCCACCTTATTATTGTCTTTTTTTAAACTGTGGTGCTATGACCTGAACACAAGACTACAGGTGAAGTTTGACAAGGGCAGAGTTTGGAGTGCAGTGGAACTCTTCCCTCCCACTTTCTGGAAGTCATGCTTACTCTTATTTATTTATTTTTACGCTTTTTGGAGGGCAGTTGGGGTTATGTGACTTGCCCACGATCACACAGCTAGTTTTTTTGTGTTAAGTGTTCGTTCGGATTTGAACTCAGGTCCTCCTGACTCCAGGGCCGGTACTCTATTTACTATGCCAACTAGCCGTCTGGTCATGCTTACTCTTAATGCAACCCAAGAGTACATTAGCAGTTGGAGGTATTATTTCATAGTGCTGATTCACAGAGCTTTCAGTTCACTAAAACCCCTAGATCTTTTTCAGAATGGCTTTCTAACTATATTTGCTTTGTCTTATACGGGTGTAGTTGAACTTTTTACCCAAGTGCAAGACTTTACATTGATCCATGTTGAATATTGTCTTAATAGATTCATCCTGTGCTTTAAACTCTCAAGAGGCTTCTGGATCCTCTCTTTCATCTAGTATGTCCTCTCTCCTTCCCAGCTTACTGTTATCTGCAAATTTGATGAGCATACCATCTATGCTTTTGTCCAAGTCATTGACAAAAACATTGAATGGCAAATGTTTATAGGAATGAATAAGTAAAACAGAAGCGTTTTTTTTCCTTGTTTAGTTGATCTGTATGACTTCAAGGTGGGTATTATGTGTTACAAATTGTGACCCATAAATACTCTCTCATTCAGCATTCTTGTCCGTGTCTTCCCATTAATTTTCCCTCAGTGTGAGGGGACAGAATCTACCTGACATTCAGGGGACTTCTCTTTGTGACTGACATACATATTATTAAGTGGGTACCAGTACAGCATACAAGTTGTCTTGTCTGTTATTTATCATAGACTCATTTCACAAAAATTTATGGAACATCTACCATTTCCAGGCACTGTGGTAGGCACTGGGAATACAAAGACAAAAACTGTAGAGTCTCTGCTGTTAAGGACCTTTTATTGGAGCGAGAGAAAAAAACAAAACCAAACCCAGACCATGTGTGCCAAAAAGTGACTACACATTAGGATAAACAGAAGGAAAAAAAAGAGTGGGGGGCTGGGAGGAGATGGAAGGGAGAGAATGCTCACAACTGGGGAAACGAAGATAGCCCTTAGGAGGAGGCACAAGCTCAGCCTTGAAGAAAGCTGGGGATGCTGTGAGGCAGTGCCGAGGAGGGAGTCCATTCTACGTGTGGTGGAATTAATAATAAACGAGAATAATACTTTTATGAAGAACAAGTGGCAGTTTTAACTAGAATATAAGGTATGTGAAAGACTGTACCTTGCATGAAATTTGGAAAGATATGCCAGAACTAGATTGTAAAAGCCTTTAAATGAAAAGCAGGAACATTTGCATTTTATCCCAGAGGAAATTGGGCATCAGTGGAGATTTTTGGGGAAAGAGAGTGACATGGTGAGACCTATGCTTTAGGAATATCTGTTTGGCAGCTTTATGGATGGATTAGAGAAGGGGAGCATCTGGAGGTAGGGACACAATAATCTGGCCAAAAGAAGATAAGGGCCTGACTTACAGCATTTGTAGCTAGAAGGGATTGTGTAGTATAGTTCCCTCATTTTCAGATAAAGAAACTAGGATACAGTGAATGACTTGCCCATTGGCCGAGCCAGCATTTGAACTCAAAGCCTCTGATTCTAAATCCATTATTCTTTCCAGTACACTATGCTAAATGCAAAGGGGCATTGGTAATATACTGTAGTCTAAGCTTAATATAAATTTCTTCATTGACCATTGATTAGCCTGCAGTTACGATTCTTAGGAGATTATGGTATTCTGTGATTTCAAACCACATCACTTAATTGGAAGAATTTTGCTATCCAAAGAATGAATTTTGTTTCAGGGGAAACCTGGAGTCAGAGAAGGGGGCTGTTCAGTTTCCCAAATTGAATCCAGTCCATTATCAGCCTATTCTATTTCAAGTTCAATTCACTGTCCATTTGCAGTTCCTGTGTAAGACATGTATACTGATGGACCATTTAAATTCATCTAACTTATATAATAGGTACTCTTCATCTACTTGTTTTTTCCTTCATGTATTATTAGGCCAAACTTCTGATTGGTGGTGAATGTCATGTTGGGGACCATACAAAGTTCTAGGGCTTGATATAAATCTGCACAGTATCATCTTTAAAACAATATCTAGAGAACTTTACCACATACATACATATGTAATGTATGTGTATTTGTGCATTTTTGGTCTGGACCTGTGATTTTGTTGATGTAGGGAACTTATAGAAGGGAAACTCTCTACCAGTGAAATATGCTCTACAACATGCAGTTCTAGGGACTTGACTGGGTTCACTCGGTGTTAAGTGATTTGCCCAGGGTCACACAGCTGAATGTGATTGAGAGGCCAGATGTGAACATGAGTCTTATTGACTCCAAGGACAGCTCTGCCAACTGTACCATACTGCCTCTCATATTTATTGCTATAAATCAAAGAAAAATAGAAATATTTCATTGTGTTTTCATTTCTTATCCGTCAAGAAAAAAACTAAAACATCAATATAGTTAGGGAATTATTTGAAATAGTGTGGTAAGAAAACTAAAAGAGCTTAACTAATTTTGTACTGAAACAAATAAAATGGCAACATTTAGATAAATATTTAGCCTCTTAAAATCCTAATTGAACATACCAAAGCAAAGTAACTAAAGAATGATTATTTGAGAGACATCTGCAATTCCTTCTTGGACAAATTTGTCATTTCCATGAATGTTTTATAGCTGGCATCCAAAGATGACAGATGAGACCAATCCAGGCTTAACAGATTATGTCACATGGTGGGCACATTTCTCTTAGCCAAATGGCTAACTCTGGGTTGCTAATTACATGATGACCTGCTGTTTCTTTTTTTGTGTCTGTCTTAGTAGAGAATTTCAGATACATGCTGATCATAAACTAGGTTCTTGGAGGATTTCCTCCCTTAAACTTTTAACTGATGGAGGTCTCTGTAGGTTTATTGTCACCATAAGCCAAATAAAAACCCATCCTATTTATCATCAATCTGTTCCTGTGAAACAATCTTAAATTTTTTAAAATTGCTAACAGATGTTTAAATTAGTTTTCAATCACCCATCCTAAGTTTACAGCTAGCCAATTTGAATTCTAGCTTATAAGGCATTTCAGGTTATAGCATTTAATTTTGTATTGAAAAAATTGACAATGATGCTGGTGAAAATTCTTATTGGAAATAGAATTTATTGGCTTTTATAACAGAAATGATTTAGGCAGCTTGGAGACATTGCCACAGAGTTGTTCATTTGAAATTGGAAACTGATTTTAGTGATTAAAGAAGATTGTTGTGGTAAAGTTAGAATTGTAAAGAAAATTATGGAACAAATTTATGGAATTTAATATATTAAAACTTCACTTTTTATATTTTTGTTGACATAAATCTTATTTTAAGAGACTACCATTGCACAGAATTCAAGAGACCTCATGAAAACAGGGTGATTTTTAAGTAAGAAGATCTACTGTTAATATAAAATGTTTTAAGTAAAAAAAAAAATTCAGTCATTTGTGAAATTAGAATATTGATGCCAGTCTTTCCTTATAAACTTTGTTCTGTTTCATAGCCATAAATGGTACCATAACCTAGGGACACTGACTTGCAGGCATATACTGTTAGTTCTGGAGTATATGATCTTAGAAGTATGAGTGGATAGATGAGGACAGTTCATTACAAGCCCAGCTAGAAAAATTCACAGCTTATGCCCTACTAATGGTAAATGTCAGTAACGTAATAATCTACATACAGGCAGAACATTTTATTTAAATAAAATTGGCAAAGTGGAATCAGAAAGAGCCAAGTTCAAATCCAGCATTAGACACCTAATAACTATGTTATCGTAGGCAAGTCATTTAACTTCTGCCTTACTCATTTTTCACACTTGTAAAATGGGGATAATAGTACACCTACCTCTCTGAGTTGTTCTATGGATAAAAAAGAATAATATTTATAAAGAGCTTTTCAAACCTTAGAGCCTTATGTGAGTATTAGCTAGCTATAATAATAATAATAGCTAACCTTTGCATAACACTTAAATAACTAATCTCTTTTTATTGAGTACTACCATATACCTCAGTACTTCCAGGCAGTATTTTGAAATTGGCAGGTGCTTGATGGTGTTAGACTTGGAGTCAGGAAGACTTAGGTTCAGAACCAGCCTCAGACAATTCCTAGCTGTGTGACCCTGGATATAGCACTTAACAGCTGTTAGTACAGTTTCATTATGTGTCAAATGAGGATTATAGTAGCACCTATCTCAATACAGAATTGTTGTAAGGACCAAATGAGACAACATACACAAAATGCTTTACAAATCTTAAAGTTCTCTATAAATGCTCACCATCATCTTCAAGGATTTTGTTGGGTTGGGTACTCCCTCCATACCGATTTCAAATCCTGCTAATCCTTGGTACATGATCTTTGGGAGTTGCTGTGGCCAAAGAATTCATAATATTACAGCCAACCTGCTGATGAGCTAGTCTGGTTCTCAGATGGCCTTTGAATGGACCTTACTTGAAGCCTTCCCTGCTGCTCTCTAGAGTCCTTCATATCTTTTAAAACTCAGCTTAAGTGCAACCTTCTACAAGGCCTTTCCTAATTCTCCCAGCTGCTAGTACCTCCCCGTGTCCTATTGCCCCTTTATTTATTTTGTATATACTTAATTATATAACTCTTATTTTCTTCTGTTACAGTATAAACTCCTTCAGGGAAAGTATCGTTACTTTTATTTTTGTTTCTTTTGTTTATTTATTACAAATAAATTTGTTTATTTTATTGTTACATTTATTTTTGTATTTGTATACCTACGACCCAACAATGTGTATGGCACATAGAAAATGACTGATAAATGCTTGTTCATTTATTGACCTTGCAGAATTGTACTTTACTGTTAAGAGACTTCTGCTCAGAGTCATCTCCACACCCTGATGAGGCAACAAAGTATTACTTTGCTGGAGAAGAATACTAACAGATTTAATATTTCCTTTATGATGAATATACATAGATGCTAAAATCATGTTACAGGAGAAATAGCAATTCATTTTTATTTATGTTACATTATTTTGTACAATGTAAAAACTACTTTGAACATAAATTTAAAATTAATACGAATCTTTTTTTTTCTTTTAGGTCTCCAAAAATAAGATTTCATCTGAGGAAATGGCGAAGTAGGAGCTTGCAGATTCTCTGGATTTCCTGGATGCAGTGCAAACAATTTTTATAGTGTGAAGAAAGAGCCTTAATTGCCAGTTTACATGTGTAGATCACTGCGTTACTGTATTAGTCATTGTCTCTATACGGCAATGACAAGACTGGAAGAAGTAAATAGAGAAGTGAACATGCATTCTTCAGTTCGATATCTTGGCTACTTAGCCAGAATCAATTTATTGGTAGCAATATGCCTAGGTCTTTATGTAAGATGGGAAAAGACAGCAGATTCCCTAATTCTGGTCATCTTTATACTTGGCCTTTTTGTTCTTGGGATTGCCAGTATTCTCTATTATTATTTTTCAATGGAAGCAGCAAGTTTAAGCCTTTCTAATCTTTGGTTTGGATTTTTACTTGGTCTCCTCTGTTTCCTAGATAATACTCCTTTTAAAAAGGATGTAAAAGAAGAAGTAACTAAGTATTTGCTCCTGACTTCCATAGTTTTGAGGATATTATGTGCTTTAGTGGAGAGAATTTGTGGTTGTGTCCGTCACCGACCCACTTTGCTGACGACAGTTGAATTCCTTGAGCTGGTTGGGTTTGCCATTGCCAGTACCACCATGCTGGTTGAAAAGTCTATGAGTGTCATCTTACTTGTTGTAGGTTTGGCGATGCTGATTATTGACCTTAGAATGAAGTCATTCCTAGCAATTCCCAATTTGGTGATTTTTGTCATCTTACTGTTTTTTTCTTCATTGGAAACACCTCAAAATCCAATTGCCTTTGCATGTTTTTTTATCTGTCTAATTACTGATCCCTTCCTTGACATCTATTTTAGTGGACTTTCAGTTACTGAAAGGTGGAAACCCTACTTGTTTCGTGGAAGAATTTGTAGAAGATTTTCTGTCATTTCCATTGGCTTGATTGAGCTTACTTTTTTTATTCTTTCAGCATTTAAGCTTGGGAACCCTTATCTCTGGTACTTTGTAATACCAGGGTTTTCCATTTTTGGAATTTTCTGGATGATTTGCCATGTTATTTTTCTTATAACTCTTTGGGGGTTCCATACCAAATTAAATGACTGTCATAAAGTCTATTATACTCACAGGGCAGATAATAACAGCCTTGATAGAGTTATGGCATCTAAAGGAATGCGGCATTTTTGCTTAATTTCAGAGCAACTAGTTTTCTTTAGTCTTCTTGCAACAGCAATTTTGGGTGCAGTATCCTGGCAGGTAAGTGAATATCTATTTCCTCTTGTATAATTACATTATTTTAACATGACATTTGATAAGATGATAGTTTCAACAGTTTAATTTCAATAAAATACTAATCATCCACAAAAATGTAAAATTATAGAATTCCTGCCCTCAGTCTAGTAGGAAGCTATGACACATAACATGAGCAAGTATAATACATCATTACTACATAAAAGAGGTATAAACTTGGTGATATTCACTGGGGCAGAGAATGTTTCCTGTAGAAGGTAATTTTTGAGTTGGGTAGGAATTCAGTAGTCAGAAAGGAGAGAGGAGCGTACTGCCCAGGTACATAGAGGGAAAGTGGGGTATAAGTGTTCCAGTTTGATTGGAATATATGCTACATGGAAGGAAGGAGTATAAAAAAGGTTGAAAAGACAGGTTGGCACCACATTGCATTGGCCTTTAACAACAGCCTTATTCAGTAGACAATAGGATGCAGTTGAAAGGTTTTGAAGATAAAGACTATTAGACTGTAGTAGGTAGAGTAGGAATCAGAAAAGTTCCAGTCAGGAAATCTAGCACTTTCCAGATATGAGCCTTCAGTAAGTCACTTACCCTAAGAAGTAGTTTCATTTGTGAAATTGGTAGTGTGTGTGTCTGCTTCATAGAATTGTGATGCTCAGGGAAAGTGGTGTTTGTACAAGCACTCTGGCCTATGACATGCTATGTAAATAGTAATCGTTGTTATAATTAGTACTTCAATAGTGTGAAGGATTGATTATGGGAGAGTAGATTGTGAAAGTGGTTAGAAGGCTGTTATAATAATCCAAGCAGGTAGTACTATACCAAGTTAATTAAGAATTGTAGAGTAAAAGTATGACTTTCTGTGACCTAACTTTAGTTTTAGAAAGGGAGGAGCAAATCTTGACAATATAATTCAGCGTGTTTTTCAGCAAACAACAAGCAATGTTGTTCCAATCGTATAGGTGCCTTGTACTTGATTTTTACTTCCCACATTCTTCTTTAAAAGTTTCAGTGGTGAAATCCTGTGATCCTTTCTTCTTGGGCCCACTGCTTACCCTAATATAATGTGACAGCGAATGTCATTTAGATTGACCTGTTGCCCCAGAAAGCTTGATGGACTTTTCCCAGAAGTGGGACATTTAATTTCAATTCAGTACACATTCGGTAACTGTTATGTGTTGCATTAGTCAATCAACAAGCATTTATTGAATACTTATTATCTACCAGGCACTATGCTATGAGCAAAACCCCATCCTAATAGGAGAAGGTAACATAAATTTCTATTTTATGTTGCTATAGATAGTAGTGTGTCAAAAACATTTGCTGTAGTGAAATATCAAGCCAGAATGCAAGGTCTTTTTGGTGATATATCGTAGATACTCTTAAAGGGATTATTCTTTGTGTAGATGTTTGCTTCTCAATGTGGCTCATGAAAAACTTCCAAATGGTCAGTCTAATATTGCCCACCAGGCCCTGGGATAACTCACTACCATCCTTAACAGAAGTTGTTTTTTGTTGTTTTTTTTTTTTTGCTTTTTGGAGTGGAGGAGGCAGGGCAATTGGAGTTAAGTGATTTGCCCAAGGTCACACAGCTAGTAGAGAAAAAATTTTAAATGAAAGAGAAAACTTACCAAAAATACCTTCCTTTAGTTTAGTTGACTTACACACTTTCTGTCACAAAGTCTTTTCTGTATTAAGTGAGAAAAAGAAACAATTTAATTGAACAAACATTTATTAAGGACCTGTTACCTTCTAGATTTTGTGGATAAAATGGTAAATAATAATGGACCAGTTTTGAGTGCTTTAGACTCCAGTAGAAGGATATATTGCATACAGAAATAACCACAGGCATAGCTCAGAGATAATACAGGTTTGGTTCCATACCACTACAATAAAATGAATGTGCAATAAAGTAAAACTTGTCACGTGAATTTTTTGGTTTTCCAGTGCATATCAAAGTGTTTTTTTACACTATACTGGAGTTTATTAAGTGTTCAATAGTATTATGTCTAAAAAAATGTACATACCTAATTAAAAATACCTTATTGCTAAAAAAAAATGCAAAATATCATTTGAGCCTTCAGCAAGTCATAATCTTTTTGCTGGTGGAAGGTCTTTTTGATGGCTGCTGACTGATCAGGGTAGTAGTTGCTAAAAGTTGAGGTGACTGGCAATTTCCTAAAATTAGACAACAACAAAGTTTGCTTCATCAATTGACTCTTCAATTTACTTGAACACTTAGAGGCCATTGTAGGGTTATTAATTGACCTAATTGTGATATTGTGTCTCAGTAAATTAGAGACTGGAAGAGAGGCAGAGAGATGAGGAATGACTGGCCAGTCAATGGAACAGTGAGAACATACACAATGTTTATTGATTAAGTTCACTATTATAACAGTGCTTTTGTGGCACTCCACACAGTTACAGTAGTAACATCAAAAATCACTGATATCAGTAGTTCACCATAATAAATATAATAATAATGAAAAAGTTTGAAATATTGTGAGAATTACCAAAATGTGACACAGAAACATGACGTGAACACAAACTGTTGGAAAAAATGGCACCAATAGACTTGGTCAGTGCAGGGTTACCATAGACTGTCAATTTGTAAAAAATGCAATATATGTAAAGCCACAATAAAGTGAAATGCAATAAAACGAGGTGTGCCTGTGTTACACAAGTTAGAAGGGGCTATTTGCATAGGAGAGGCCTAAGAGCTTTGGACTGGAAGGAGTAGCTACTAATAAAGAAAGGATGGGGAACTGGTTCCAAGCCTGGAGAAGACCATGTTTTCAGTGCACAGAAGAAGCAGGAGAGGATTATAGATTAGTAAGTAAATAGTTCACTTTGGCTGACTACATGCAGTCTATAAAGAGGAATTGAAGCCAACTGTTGTAAGACTTTGAATGCCAAGATAAAGAGTTCATATTTTATCCTATAGGCAATGGGGAGGTACCTGAAACTTTTTGTACATGAGAGCCAAATAATCAGGCCTATGCATTATGAAAATTATTTTTGGCAGCAGTCTGCAGGTTTTATTGAAGAGAAGAAAGACTGGAAGTAAAGAGAACAGTGAGGAGACTGTTTTAAGAGTGCAGGTGGGAGAGGTCATGAAGGTCTGAACTAAGGTGGTATGTGGAAGAGGCTATAGAGTGATAGAAAAAAAGGACATGACAGCCATTTTAAGAAAGGTGACAGGTTATTCAGTTAGGTAACTGAAAGAGTAAAAATATTATAGCTTAAAGAAATTAGGAAGAGGGCTGGGCTTCAAGGGGAGAAAACAAGTTTGCTTTTGAACATGAATTTGAGATGTCAGCAGGACATTCATATGAAGATGTTTAGCTTACAGTTGGAAACTAGGAACTTGGAGATAAGAAGAAAAGTAGATGTGGAAATAGATTTCACATTCATTCATTTAGAGGAGATAATTGAAGCCAAAGTAGTAGTTAAGATTGAGAGGAGAGTAGATATAAAAGGTCCCCATGGAGAGAACTTTGGGGATGCCCACACATACTTCATCAGATAAAGGAGAAAAAGGAACCAGAGGAGAAAACTAAGGAGCAGTTATATGGGAGAACCAGGAAGGAGGATGCCAATGACACCAAGGGAGGAAAGAGTATGAAGAATTTCCAGGCCAGAGGATGTGGTAATAACATAGTCAACTTTAGCCAGCTATGTTTCATTAGATAAACCTGGAAAAAAATTAGTGACCTGTAAAGAAATGTGAGAGTGGTTCCTTCTTCCCCTAAAGGACTCCATTTCTGGGCTCATATTGACTAGATATGGTTCTGGGAAAGTCTGATCTCTGAAAGAGGGCATAAGCTATTCTTAAACTTTTTGTCTTCTTACACTTACATTCTATAGTAGACCCCTAGAGAAAATCTCTAAAGCAAACCTAAAGCATAGCTTATTTTCATGGCTTCCCCAAAAGGGATTTTTAGAATCTCTTCTAGAAAAGTACTGAATATAAAAAATAGATCATGTATAAGACGACTTTCTGTCTCTTCCACCACAAAGAAATGTTTACAACCCAAAAGACTCATAAGCACACATGGGACTGCTGAATATATTTCACTTTAACTTCACGTCTTAAACTCATTACCTTTTTCTTCCTCCCTCCCCTTTCCTAATATTCCTATTACTATTCAGAGCATCACTATCCTCCCAGTCACTCATGCTTACCAACTTAGGTCTGTCTGTCTTTCTGTCTCTTTCACACACACTCTCACATCATATCTATTGCCAATCCAGTCTTCAAAACATCCCTTGTTTCTGCTGCCTTCTCTCCGTTGACACTGTCACCACCCTGGTATAGGCTGTCATCCCTTCATGCCAGAATTACTGCAGTAGCCTACTGGTTGCTCTCCCCTGCCTCAAGTCTCTCCGTCCAGTCCATCTTCATATCAACTGCCAAGATTGATCTTCCTAAAGCACACCTCTGATCACATTACCACCATCTAGCCCCTTTCAGTGAACTCCAATGGCTCCCTTTTGCCTGTAGAATCAAATATGAAATATTATGTTTGGCTCTTAAAGTCCATCATTACTTGGCCCCTTAGTACTTTTCCAGTCTTTTCACGCCTCACTCCCCTCTTCCTACTCTGTGCTATCCAGTGACTCTGGTATCCTTGCTATTCTTCCCATAAGAAATTCCATCTCTTGACTCTGTGTATTCTCATTGCCTACCCTTCCTCACCTCTTCCTTCTAGCTTCCTTCAGGTCTCAGCTAAAGTGTGACTTTCTACAAGAAGCCTTTCCCAATCCTCCTTAATTTTAGTGCTTTCCTTCTGAGATTACCTACTCTGTGTGTGTGTGTGTGTGTGTGTGTGTGTGTATATCTTGTTTGTACATAGTTGTTTACATATTGTCCTATTAGACTAAGTTCCTTGGAAGTAGGACTGTTTTTGCCTGTCTTTGTATGCACAGTGCCCAGCGCAGTGCCTGACATCTGCACTGTTCGAGTAAATCACAGAAGGTCCATTGTTTTTGACAAGCCAGGGTATAGTTTGGCATTTCATCTGAAGTAATCTCTTGGAAGTGGTTATTTTCTACTCTAAGAAGTCCCTTCTTCTGGGAGACTTGTACCCAGACTCAGAGCTCTCAACTGATGAGATTGATGTCAGGACTAGGAACATCCATCTCAGGATTGCTGTTCATATCTCCTGTACTCAAGGAAAGACAAAACAGAAGGGACTCTGAAGTTCATAAGATCAAGTATCATATCATAGGTCATGTCCCTCTGTCATGGAATTCAAAAAGAGAATTTTAAAAGTCCTAATGCTTGAGGGAGGTGGGAAATAGAGAAATATCCTACCTAAGAGAGGATACTCTTCTTTAGTGGTAGCAGAAACTCTTGTCTTAATACTGTTCGCCAACTTCCTTAAGATCAGATTTCTTACTTTCAGTTGAGCAGAGCTGGAACTTGTTACTGTCCCTCAAACCAGTTAGTCCTGAAAGTTCCCCAAAGAAAAGTGTTAGTGATTTGCTTACTGTCCACTTCCCAGACCTCTGGCATCTTTATTGGTATCTGGGAAGAGTTATATTGACAAAAACTAGAGTACTTAACATTCCAGGCAAAAATTGATGAAAAAAGTAATTTTTTGTTTTAATTGAAATGATGTGGGGAATTTGGAGTTTGGAAATTCCATTTTATTCAGATTGTCAGTTTACAGTTTCTGAGAATTACTGAGGGTGAAATATCGAATCTCTTGCTCAAGATCACATAACCATCACGTGTCACAATTTTAACCAAGAACTTTATTTTAAGGCAGCCACTCAACTTCTGAAATTAAGTCACAGCAACAAGCATCTTTATTAATGCTACCCTTTGCCAGGCTCTGTCCTGTGCTGATTGCTGGGGACACAGAGAAAAGCAGAAACAGCCCTTGCTCTTAAGGTGCTTACATGTGTGAAACAAAATTGTAAAACAGACAAGATATATGTGTAGCATAAATTGTAATTAATCTCAAAGGGAAGTCATTTAAGTATTAAAGGAGACTGGGAAAGGCTTCTTGCAGAGAGTAGGATTTTAGTTGAGATGGAGTTTGTAGTAGGACCTAACCTGCTATTAGAATGTTCTATCTTGGAAAAAGGGCTATCTGGCAGGGAACTTGGTGCCATATCATTCAGACAACCTGTTTTGGTGAGGTTTTCATACTGGCAGAGCAATTACCTACTGTGGATCAATTAAAAGTCAACTCTTTAAACAAGCATTTGTAAAAATTTAAAAATGGAAATAATGCTAATGAAATTAATATTTATATAATATTCATAAATATGCAAATTGTGGAAAGTCTAATTATAACTTGTGTTTTGTATGATTGTAAGAATTCTCTGAAGGAATAAGGGTCTGGAGCCTTTAAAAATAATGGTACCAAAGTGGAAGGAATAATTCACATAGACCAGAATTAGTTTAGAACTACAGCTGCTCACTGCTATATACTGCCCCCTAAAAAGACAATTCAGATTTAGTAATTATAATAACCAATCCTGTCCATGAAACTAATTGAGGAAATACATCTCCTGTCTTGTATTGGAGAGGTAGAAGACTATATAAAATGTATTTTGTCAAGAGAGGTAACTACGTCAGTTTGTTTTACTTTACTATATGTTCTTCCTATTTGTTTTAGAGGGAGGCCTTTAGAGGGAGGGGGGCACATTTGGAAATGAATGATCCATAAAAAGGTTTAAATAAAAAATCAGAAAGACAATTCAGAGCCACAAGGCAGAAAAAAGAAAATGCAATAACTGAAGCTGAGTCAGTTGGAACAATTAGTGTTTGCTGGGAGTAGTGTGAAGGAAGTTATTAGTACCTTTCTAAAAAGCAGCTAACTCCAAGATATAACAAAAGGGGTCAGAATTTGTGAAAAGATTCTGGGATAGCTGGTAGGTGGGAGAACGATAAATATATATTTGGAGAACTGGTGTGGTGGCAGTTAAGTTAGTTGACAGAGTGATCCAGAAGCTTTTTTCTTTTTTAACCCTTTTTCCAACTAAGCTATTTCATAGTTTAAAGTAGAAAATAGGAAGAATTGTGGTACCAAATTAATAGAATTTTTTAACCTTGTAGGAAAAAAGTGAGTATGTTGAAGGGTCTGTTCCTAATTCACTTAGTTTCTCTTCCTTAAAATAAACCTATTCATTTCATAGGTACATTACCTAATCAAACAGGTATAAGCATAGCATCAAAAGAGATTTTTTGTTTGTTTCTATTATGAACTTAACACCAAATGAAATGAGCATTTCTGTATACAAAGAGCACAAAAAGAATTATACATGAAACTGTGTCTTCTGTACAGCTTGTTTTTTCCTTTTAACTATAAAATAAGTTTAGCACAGGCATGACAACTTAAGAGGACATGAAAAGCCAATTAGAACTTGCCCTTAAAATACTTTTGAGTGATGAAAACATCCTCAGAATGACAGAGAAAAGTAAAGAAAGAGCCTATTTTAGAAAGATAACACTGTTAATCCTGGTATATTATAACTGAATTTTTTATAAACTGGCAATCTAAATTAGTTTAATCTTCTTAAGTAATGTCAAGATATTTCTCTTAAATGTTAATGAATAATTAATTTTAGTAATGTGGACAAAGGAAATCTTCATTCATTAACCTTGTTTCAATTTGAAGATGTTTCTGATGAGAGTATTGTCCAAGTGTTGCTGAGAAACTCATGTAATATTCTTTCCATATTGGGTTTTATTTTGTTTTCGCTAGATTTGTGATTATCAGTGTAGAAAACTCCCCATTTAAGCCCTTGTCTAATAATGCAGATCTAGCTGTACCTATTATACTACATTCAGGTTTGGAGTTGCCTGGTGTACTGAGAAGGTCAGGCAAAGCCACACAGTTATTATGTATCATAGGAGAGAAAGGGAGAAAGATCTTTCTGAGTCTGAGGTGAACTTTCTCTCTATTATGTGCCCAGTGATCTCTTTTACATATTGGGTACATGTAAATAGTCAGTAAGTTGACAGCTACAGTTACTCTTTGTATTATTTGTTGATTTTTATACCTTTTCCATTTGGTCTGGTGGATAACATGATTCCATTTTAAATTCTACCACCAAATTCTGATTGCTGCATAACAGGACAGTTTTCTTTCCAGAAACTAACATTACATCATACTTTTGAATTGCTTAAGTTTTCATAGCACTTATGCATCTTACTTGAATTTTCTATTCTAAGTGAACTAGGAATAGTGAAGGTATCCATTCTGTATATTTAGGAAAGCACTTTGAAAACTGTAAAATCAAGTCAAGTCAACAAGCATTATCCCTTCCTACCTTCCCGATTTTCTTACATCTCATTCCCCATTACATACTCTAATGACAGTCCTCAGACCTCCTTGCCAGTCCTCAGACATAACACCACATCTCCTGACTCCAGGCATTTTTACTAGCTTTCCCCCCATGCCTAGAATGCTCTCTCTCTACTCATCTCTGTCTCCTGGTTCCCTGGCTTTCTTAAAGTCTCAACTGAAGTCTTGCCTTTTAAAAGAAGTATTTCCCAAGTCTCCCTAGACTCTTTAGCTCTTTGAGAGTGGTAACTATTTTTTTTAATCACTTGAAACAGTTCTTGGTATATAGTAGTCACTTAATAAATGTCGATTGATTGACAATGTGTCAGACACTGTGCTAAGTACTGGGAATAAAAAGAAAGGCCTTTCCCCCTTGCTCCAAAAAAGAAAAACAAAATGTGAGCTACTATTTTAACTGTAGCTCCTCCTCTAACTACTCCACCACATGAGGCAGCTTGTTGCAGGAGAAAACACATGGTTCTAGCCATGTGTTATACCACTTACCAATTTTGTGATTTTGGAGAAATCATTTCACTTATTTGGATCCCACAGCTTCCTTATCCATAAAATAAGATGATTAGATATTCAAAAGCCTTTACACCTCTGTAATTCCTGTGACCAGCCAAGTGAACCTGGGTTGTAGCAGATCTTGTTTTGTTGCTTATGAATCCTCTGTTTTGACATTTGAAGCTCAGTATGTTGGAGCTAAACAAAGAATTCCAGTTGACCGAATAGAAATCCATCGTCATAGGAAAATTAATAGAATCAAGACAAAAGGTGAAAGAATTTCCTTAGAATTCTAGAATCCTTTTTTATAGCACTACAAAAGACAGAGCAGTTCAGGGAATAGTAGCATGACTTATTCCAGCAGGGGACCCCGGGTCAATATTGGATCATCATTAATTAAGGTGGCTGATATCCTTGGGCAACCTTGACTCACTCTATAACATCAGGATCTTTTGACAGTATTGAATTTTTCTGCTTAGTTTAAGTAGTACTACCTATGCTGTTTTCAAATCTTCCTTTCCACTTTCTAATTTAGCCAGTCAGCAAGCATTTTGTTAAGTACTTACTATGTGCCAGACACTGTGCTAAGTACTGGGGATGCAAAGACAGGCAGAAACCAGTCCTGCTCTGAGGGAACTCACAATCTAAAGGGGGAACCAATATGTGAACAATTATGTACAAACAAGATGCACACAAATTGTGAGAAGTCTCAGAAGGAAGATACTATGATTAAGGAGGACTCATAGAAAGTTAGACTTTAGCTGAGACCTAAAGGAAGCCAGGAGGAAGAGGTGAGGAAGGGTACCATTTCAGGCATGAAGGACAGCCAATGAGAATACACAGTCAGGAGATGGAATGTCTTTTGGGAAGAACAGCAAGGATACCAGAGTCACTGAATAGCATAGAGTATGAAGAGGGGAGGAAGGCATGAAAAGACTGGAAAAGTAGGAAGGAACCAAGTAATGAAAGACTTTGAGAGCCAGACAGATGATTTTATATTTGATCCTGGAGGCTAAAGGGAGCATTGGAATTTATTGAAAGGGACTGGTCATGGTGGTAATGGGATCAAACATATGCTTTAGGAAGATCAATCTTGGTAGCTGAGTGGAAGATGAAGGGAGGGAGGAGAGACTTGAGGCAGGGGAAAGCAACCAGTAAGCTACTGCAGTAATTGTCATGAAGGGATGACAGCCTATACCAGGTGGTGACAGTGTGAAAGGAGAGAAAGGGGAAGAAATGAGATGTTTTGAAGACTGGAGTGACAAGATTGGCAATAGATAAGATGAGAGAGAGAGAGAGAGAGTGTGTGTGTGTGTGTGTGTGTGTGTGTGTGAGACCTAGGTTTGTAAGCTTTATAAACTAGGAAAATGGTAATGCCTTGAAAAGTAATAGGAAAATTAGGAAGGGGTAGTGTGATTGGCTGTTGGGCAAAGAAAAGGAGTTCAGTTTTGAACATACTCAATTTAAGATGTCTATGGAATATACAATTCTTGATGTCCAGTAGGCAATTAGAGATGCAAGACTGGAGAAAGGTTAGGACTAGACAGACAAGAGAATCATTTGTATAGAAGTGATAATTGAATGCATAGGAGTTGATGAGATAATTAAGAGAAATAGGATAAAGAGAGAAAAAAAGAGGGCCCAGGATGGAACCTTCTACGACACTTAGTGGCATAATAAGGATGAATATTCAGCAAAGGAGACAAAGACATGAGATTAGACTGGGGAGATCGCCGTCATGAAAATCTAGAGAGAAAAGGGTGATCAGTAATGTCAAAGGCTGTAGAGAGTTCAGGAATGATAAGGATTGAGAAAAACCAATTAGATCTAGCTGTTAACAGATCTTTAGTAACTTTGAAGAAAAGTGAGACTACAGAGAGTTTATAAGAGAATGAGAGAAACAAGTGGAGGATTTTATAGGCAGCCATCTCAAAGAGTTTAGCCACAAATGGGAGTAGAAATTTAGAATAAGAGCTAATGGGACTGGATCAATCAAGTCAGGGTTTTAATTCACATGCTTGGAAATGAAATATTTCAGGGATATGTGATTCTGTATGTGTGGGTAGTCTTTCTACTGTCACAGATTATGTTCCTCCCCATTCCTTGGTCACCTGCTATTTTTAAGATAATTAACTTCTAAAATTCTTTGCTAGAATTCCATTTTTAAAGCATGTTTTTAGCTGCTTGTCTAAAAGTATGTATGTATTGGGCATTTATTTCACTGCATATACTAATATATAACATATGGAACGTGGATCTGCTAAAACAGTATAGATGAAATAACTTAATTAACCAAAAGTCCATCCTAAGGCTGGACATTTGGTAGATTGTCCACGCCTTTGGAATTTCAGTCCCTGGTGTGTCTATATAGGCTTGCCAGTGGCATGAGGTACTAAGACCCATCTGTTTATTCCATCTTTGCCAAAGTGTTGGTTTTCAGATTCTATTATTAGCTTTAACTTTGTAGTTGGATATGTAAGTATGCCCAAAGGTTCAGTGGGGATGTCATATAAACGCCAATTGACAGTAATATAAACTGCTCTTCTCTTAATTGAAGCCCAGAGTAACTGCCTATGGCAAAAGGTTCTGGCATATCAAAGTGCTGCTTATCCCTCCTGTTTTCTTGTTCTATATCCTTTCCTATGACTGTTGTGAGAGAATTGTCCATGATTGTAAAATAGGAGATTAATACCTTAAAATGATCTTAATTCAGTACTCCCAAGTGATTTTACTGAATTTAGTTATTGTGCATGTTATCATGTAATTCAAATTCTAGGCCAGTGTATGTGGAGGAAGTTAGGTGGCCATGGATAGAGTGATCAACCTAGAGTCAGGAAGACCTGGGTTCAAATTCAGCCTCAGACGCTTAACTGTGTACGCCCTAGGTAAATCAGTTACTTAACTTCTGTCCCAGTTTCCTTATCTGTAAAAATGAAGTTATAATGGTATAGTACCTCCTTTCCAAGGTTGTGAGGTTAGAATGAGGTAAAAGTTGTAAAGAGCTTTGTAAACTTTAAACTTCTATGAAAGTGATCTTATTATTATCGTTAATTTTATTATTGTTCTTTTACGTTTATTAAATGCCTTCTCTGTGCAGTTCCTACCCTATGATAGTCACTGAGGGGGAAAAAGGGGGAAAAAGAGATCATCATTGTTATTGAGCTTAGCGTCTTGGAGGAGGCGCTATCAGCCAACCCGTATTTATTATGTGTCTGGCACTGTGCTTGCTAAGTGATAGAGATTCCAAGAAAGGCAGAAAATGTGGTCCCCACCCCCAGAGTGCTCACATTCTCATGGGGAGAAAATACTTCAGTATCCATCATAAGAGAAATTTGTAGTATAAATGAAAGGAAATTTCCAGGGGAAGGGAGTGGGATGGGGGTAGGAGTACCAGGAGTTGACCAGTAAAAACAAAAGAAATCTACTATGAGTGTTTTAAAGAAATATTCTTTCTCTGAGGCTGTATTGTTCATTTATAGATAAAACTTGCCTAGGTCTTCTCAAAACACTGTATTTGGTTTTCTGGTGCCATATCCTTTTCACCTAAACCATATCCTTTAATAAATTTTAATATTTTATTGAAATGCACAGATTAGCTAGGCACAGGAAAAGAAATTTTAGTAGATGAATCAGAAATATAGTGTTTTTATTAATAAGTTAACCTGATCCCAGAATCTTTGTATTATATGCATATGTACGTATACATAAATGTCTTTGTATATCTTTGTATCTTCCCAAATGTTTAGCATAGCATTTTACATATAGTAAGGCATTTCATAAATTTCTGATAAGCAAATAAATTTACCATGGTGCCAAAAATTATACATCTACATGATTTTACCTTCTTAAAATTGTAATATACAAGAGCCAGAAAGTGGTTTTCTCACTATACCCCATATTAATTATACCTGAGTAATACTATGTTACAGATTAAGTGCCTTCCTTTTTCAGAATGTAGAAAAGTGTGGAAATGTTACAAGTGACAGTTCTTTAGACTGGGGAAGATTACATAGTAACTTACTTTTAAGTCAATTAAAAATTTAAATACTTAAGTTTCAAAATACTATAAAGCATTATGTTCCAGAAAGGTTCAGGCATATTAATGCTTTGGAAGGATATGTAAGATTGTTCAACATTTTAAAATCACTTTCAGATACATTGAATTCTTTGTATTCATTTGGTCCTTTGCTCAGGAGCTCATTGGCAATGTGGTGAGTGCTTCACACATATTTCGTTTCAACTAAACAACGACCCTGGGAGGTAGGCGCTCTTATTAAACCTGTTTTATAGATGAGGAAACAGATGCAGGCAGAGGTTAAGTGACTTGCCCAGGGTTAGACAGTAAGTTTCTGGGGCTGGATTTTAACTGGGCCTTCCTGACTACAGACCTATCGTTCTAACCATGAGGCCACCTAGCTGCTTTAAAGGTAGAAATAGTGAGAAATAGAATTTGATTATAAATAACTTGCTGGAGAAGGTGAGATTTAAAGAAAATTTTAAGTGAGAAGAAATGTGTTAGATATTGAGAATGATCTAGAAGAAAGAATAACTGGATATCAGACTAGTCTATTAAAAAGTATTAAATGAATGTTGTAAACTTAGATTAAAGAGCTAATAAGAAGCTTGAGAGAATCTGTATAACCAGTGGAGTTTGTGGCATTTCATGTCTATTTGGCCTTTTTAGGGAAAACTAAATTTGTAAAAAGTTTTATATTAGTTTTTCTTTGTATTACTCTTAAGACATAGTTGGTAAATAGTCTCACTTTTTAACTAAAAAAGCACAGTAATGTTGACCTTCTTTTAGTCTCAGAGTACTATTAGAACTCATAGCCCCCTCTTCCAGAACCCGACTAAGTCCCTCTTTGTTCTAAGTGTCTTTGCCTGTGAATAGTTATTGTTGTCTGTTTAGTTTAGTAATGTTTTCAAAATGTATTCAGTAGTATCTTTCCAAGTAATTTACATTAAAAAGCTGCAGCTTTCCTATTAACTTCTGTTGTGTTTCCCTTAGAACCTCATTTTAAATTTAAAATGTTCCATTACAGCTGTTGTTTCCTGCAGTTTAGTCAGTGTTCATTGACTACACTGCTTTTCCCCTTATTTTATGGTTTCTTTTTAAAACCATCAATTAGAAAACCTTATATTATAGAATTTTTATATTGGTTTTATTGTAGAAGTGCAGGCATTTCTGAGGTATTGAGAGCTGATGCACAGAAAAGTAGAAAGGAAAATATTTTGGCCAAAGATGCAAGAAAACACTTAATGTCCCATTGCTGTTTGTTAAGTCTAGACAGTAGGGACATAAGAAATGAGATGCCTAGACAACAGATTCCAGAAATGTCTTAGGTAATACTTACTAGCTCTTATATTGTCAGGTATACTCACTGACCTTCTCTGGGGGTTTAATGCTGGTTTTTTTGTAGCAACCCATTTGAGCCACCCTGAAGAAACCCTATTACTTCTAGTATTTGCCTCAGTTACCCAGAGAAGGTAAAGTATTCTAGAATCCCCAAATGGAGTTTACTTCCTTTTTCTTTTTTTAAAAAATTCAGTTTTATTTTCACTTCCAAATTCTCTCCCACTCCTTCTTCCCCCATCCATTGAAAAGGCAAGAAATACAAAACTCATAATGAATATGAAGTCATGTGAAACAAGTTTCTGATTTAGCAGTGTTCCAGGAAAAAAAGGGGAGGGGGGGGGGAATATATGCCTCAGTCTTCCCAACTGAAGCTCTCAGTTCTCTATCTGGAAGTAGACAGCATTTTTTATCATGAGTCCTTTGGAATTGTGCTGGGTCATTGTTTGGTCAGTTACTAATGTCTTTCATAGTAGATTAGCTTTATAAACTTTCTGTTAGTATATAAATTGTTCCCCTGGATCTACTCAGTTCACTCTGCGTCATCTCATATAAGTCTTCCCAAGTCTTTCTGAAATCATTTCTTATAGCATAATAGTATTTCATCACACTTATACCATAGCTCGTTCAGTCATTCCCCAGTTGATGGGGAATTTAATTTCCAGTTCTTGGCTACCACAAAAATTGCTGCTATGAATATTTATGCACATATAAGCCCTTTTACTTTTTTTTTGATCTCTTTGGGGGATATACAGTTTAGTAGGGCTGTTGCTTGGTCAAAGGATATGCATAGTTTAATAGCTTTGGGGGCATTTTTCCAAGTTGCTTTTTAGAATGGTTGAACTAAGTCCACCACTAGTGCAAGAGTATACCTATTTTCCCATATCCCCTCCATTCTTTGTCATTTTCCTTTTCTGTCATCTTAGGCAATCAGATGCTAATTCAAAGTTGCTTTAATTTATATTTCTGTAATTGTTAGTATTCAGTCCCCATATAATTGAGAAATATGATCATTATCAGAGAAATTTGCTGCAAAGATTTCTCCCCCGCCAACTCAGTTTCCTGGTTTTCTCCTAATTTTAGATACATTGGTTTTGTTTGTGCAAAAGCTTTTCAGCTTTATCGCAATTATCCATTTTACCTACCATGAACCTCTCTGTCTCTTGTTTGGTTATGAAGTCTTTATTCAAAAATTTAGCTGGTAATTTCTTCCATGCTCCACTGTTTTGCTTATGATACCACTTTTTATGTGTATATTATTTACCCATTTTGAGGTCTTCTTGGTATGTTGTGTGAGTTGTTCATTTATCCCCAGTTTCTGCCAGACTACTTTACAATTTTTGTCCAATAGCGGACAGTAACTGAGGTCTTGCGGTTTATCCAGCAGTCGGCATTATTGTGTTTATTTTGCTTTTGTATATTGTGTACCTAATTCTTACCATTGATCAACCATTCTATTTCTTATCTAGTACCAAATTGGGGCAGCTAGGTGGTGCAATAGGTAGAGCACTGGTCCTTGAGTCTGAAGACTCATTTTCATGAGTTCAGTTCTGGCCTCAGACAGATACATACTTAACTGGTTATATAACCCCGGGCAAGACACTTTACCCTGTTTGCCTTACTTTCCTCATCTGCAAAATGTGCTGGAGAAGGGAATGGCAAAGCACTCCTGTATCGTTGCCATGAAAACTCCAGATAAGGTCATGAAGAGTCAGACATGACTGAAAACAACTGAACAACAATAACTAAATTGTTTTGATGATTATAATTTTGTAGTATAGTTTAAGATGTGGTACTGCTAGTCTTCTTTTGTTTCTCTTTATTCCTTTGATACTCTTTTTTATTATTTCTTGTAGCTCTATAAAGTGGTTCTTTGGTAATTTGATTGGCAGGGCATTGAATAAGTAAACTAATTTAGGTAGTATTGTCATTTTTATTATATTGACTTGACCTACTCATCAGCAATCAATATTTCTGCAGTTATTTAGATTTCCCTTTGTTTGTGTGAGAAGTATTGGTTAATTGTGTTCACATAGTTCTTCTGTATCTTGGCAGTTACTCTCTTTCTGACACAGCAGGATATGCCAACTAGCACATGACAGAAAGTAAGAAGTTTGGACACTTGTAGTTTTTCTGTGACATGAAAGCTCTCTAGATTTTGGCTATAACATTTCTAGGACCTGTCTTTTCGAGGTTTCTTTTAAGAGATGATAGGTAGATTACTTATGTCTTGACTTTTTCTGGTTCAAATAGATCTAGGCAGTTTATGTTTATAATATTTTGAAATGTATTGTTCAGGCTTTTTTTCTCCATGGTTTTCAAAGGATCTAGTGATTCTTAAATTATCTCTCCTTGACCTAATTTCCAGGTCAGTTTTTTTTTAAATTTCAGATCTTACATTTTCTTCTGTTTTTTATATTATATTTTATTTCTTCAGGGTGTTCATGTAGTTCTTGTGCAAAATCCATTTTTTTTTCCTGTTGGGTCTCACATGCAGTGAGTTAAACTTGCAATAATTTTTTTATATTAGTTGGTGTTTTCTTTGATTTATTCATCTCTACGGTTTTTTTTTTCTTCTTCTTTTCTGGTCCTTTTGGAAGGGGAAAGGCAGGGCATTTGGGGGTAAGTGATTTGCCCAAGGTCACACAGCTAGTAAGTGTTAAGTGTCTGAGGCCAAATTTAAACTCAGGTCCTCCTGACTTCAGGGCTGGTGCTCTATTCATTGCGCCACCTAGCTGCTCTGATCTCTACAGTTTTAATTCTTGAATTAGGTCTTTGTGCCAGGGCCAGACTCTGCCCTATGCTTCAGTCTTGAGTGGCCTTTTTAGTGCTGCTTGGTCTCATACTCAGTCTTCTGGATTCTTTTACTGACTTCTACTTCCTAGGATTATTCCCTTGGATCTTTAAAGTTCATAAACTTCACTGTTTCTGGCAGGTGAAGATAGAATATTATTGACCTCAGAGCCCCTGGGCTGGTCTATCCTGCCTTGATCTTTGAGATGTGATATTGGTTAGAATCATGTTGTGCATTTCTTGTGGCTGTCTACCTTCAGCCCTTTTTAAGGGAGTACACCACTCTGTTATCACTCACAAAGTTTCATGAGCTACATAGGTATGTTTCATCTCTGGTTGTGTTGTTATTCACTTTGCTTGAGGAGGTCTCTTTTCTATTGTCCATTGGTGTCTGGCTATTTTTTCTCCAGTTCTTGAGTTGAAGATGTCACTTACTCTAGTTTCTGTTTGAATTTCTTGATCCACAGTTGGTCTGGTTTAAACTTCGGGATTTTAGTGGAGTAGCTGTGATAAGACAATCTGTTTCTCTTGCCGGCAACCATTCTAACATTAGTCAAAAAGGAATGATGGAGTATGGAGTATTAAGCCTCCCCCCCTTAACTTTCCCTTGAATTTAAAGAACTCAGCCCCCTGAATGGAGATGGCTGGCCTTTGCTTGAGGCATCAGGCTCATCCCAGTATAATCCTTTCAACTGTTCTTTCATTGTGGGTCCCAACCCAGTCTAACCAAGCCTCGGTTCTCCTACCTACAGACCACCCCAGGCTACCTCCCACTCCTTAATCCCATCCAAATCTTCCCATGATCTTTTTTTCCCTATAAAATATTAGTCTTGTCCCTATCAAATGTACAGACTCACTAGGAGTCTGGCTAACTTGCATTAGCATCACAAATAAACTTGCTACTTTGACTGGAAGGCTTGTGGAGTTTAATTCTTTTAAGGCTGACCCATGTCTTGTACCCTTGCATTTCAGGGTTCCTAGTACCTAGACCACAACAGGAATACATTTGTTTTTCAAAGTTCCTGTTCTCCCTTCTGAAGCCATGCAGATAGGACTGATTTGTGATGTGTGTCATATGGTATAACCTGATCTACTACAATACTTGACACAATTATTGTGAGGGCAGCACTTTGTAAACTTTAAAGTACAACATAAATGTGAGTTATTATTATTACCCCAACCTCCTAAAAAAAAACCAAAATCAGAACCTTTATTCAGAAACAATAGTAAGGCTTTCTTTTTTTTTTTTAAACAATTTTTGAATTAAGAAAACTCTTTAAAATGTTCAGACTTCCTTTATTCAAGAAAAGGGAAGACCCTGGCCTTATTCTTTTTTATGTATTTCATATTTAATATGGTAGTTCCAATCTTGCTTTGTCTATATCCCCTTCCTAGCTGTCTTGTGCTTTTTAAAGTGCATTTTTAATGATTCCTTGACACTTTTATTTCCTTTTTCACTGTCACTATTCTCAGTTGCCGCAACTCAGCCCTTCCCCCACCCCAGCTCTTCTTATAATAAATTAAGTATAGTTATGCAAAACAAATCCGCCCATTGGCCATATCTGAACCTGTCTCATATATCTCTAATTCATCACTTCTCTGATGAAGAGGTGGCGTGATTCATCATCAGTTTTCTATAATCATAATTAGACATAGTGTTGATTATGGTGTTTAAGTAGCTTCTTAACTTTATTTAACTCTTCCTTTAAAATGTTGTCATGTAAATTGTTTTCATGGTTCTAATCACTTAACTCAGCATCAGTTCATGTAAGTTCTCTCAATTTTCTCTGAATTTTGTCCCTTTCATCATTTCTTTTTTTTTTTAATTAAATTGGTTTATTTGCTTTTAGTTTACAACATTCAGTTCCACAGTCCCTTGAGTTTCAGATTTTCTCCCCTTCCCTCCACCTCCCCCCCATCATGGTGGCATGCACTCAGATACAGGATGTACAAATATCTTCCCATTAATCATTAGTCAGGTTGTAAAGGATTGTAACTGATGGAATGATCAGTGGGAAAGAGGAAAGAAAATGAAACAAGAAAAAGAAACAGAGCAAGTTCGCCTGTACTGGACAGAGAGCAAGTCTGTGCTAAAAAAAACTCTATGGCGCTGTCACAGAGCAAGTCTGTGCTAGGGCATTCTGTGGTGCTCTCACACAGCAAGTCTGTGCTAAGCTATTCTATGAGGCTGTCACACCACATGGAGGGAAGATGGAGTCTTATATACAGAGGAATCTAGGAGTGCTCTAGAGGAGTGTGGGGAGGGTCTTCAGGAGGAGTCAATGAGGTCAGACTTCAGTAATGAGTTTGGGGAGCGTCTTCAGGAGGAGTTAATGAAGCCAATGCCAGAGTGGATTGGTATTTTGATAGTTCAAGGGTGGGAAGCAGATGGACAATGGAGGGCCAGGCTAGTAACAGAGGTTTGGGCCCAGCCTCAATGAAATACTTATGGCCTCTGCAAATGCCTCATCAAGTGGGAAGATTCAATCAGATTTCAAGGGGTTTCCCAGAGCCTGTACCTCAAAGATTAAAGGAGAACTCAAGGGGGGTCCCAGAGCCTACACCTCATCATTTTGTTTCAATCTTCATTCAGACTCTGCATCTCTTTCTCTGGATGTGGGTATCTCTTTTTCAATCATGAGTCTTTTGGAGTTGCCTTATAACCCTTATATTGCTGAGAGGAGCCCAGTCTGTTGAAGTTAGTCATTGCACATATGTTGTGTCTGTGATAGTGTACAAATTTTTCCTGGTTCTGCTCTTCTCACTCAGCATCAGTTTATATAAGTCTCTCCAGGTTATTATGAAGTCTATCTGCTCCTCGTTTCTTATATAGCACAGTAGTATTCCATTACATTCATATACCACAACTTGTTCAGCCATTCCCCAGTTGACCTTTCATCATTTCTCATTGTTCAATAACTGTCCATTACATTAATATACATAATTTGTTTAGCCATTCCTTGATTAATGGGCATCCACTTTGTTTCCAGCTTTTTACTATAAATATTTTAAAATATTGTACTTATTTCTTTGATCTCTTTGGGATATAAAACTGGGAGTAGGAGTAGGAGTGGGAGTATCACTAGGTTGAAGGGTATACACAGAAAGTCAATAATTTTTTATTAAATACTTAATATGTACCAGGCACTGTGCTACATTGTAGGGATAGAAAGGAAGGCATGAGATAGTCCTTGCCTCTCAAGGAGCTCACTCTAAACAGGGAGAGAACACATAAAAAGAAGCTGAAAAGTTGGGGGTAGGGGGTGGGAGTGGGGAGGTTACCTTGGCAAAGCATGATGAGTTTCTGAGTTGACTTCATCTTTTAGAATCTTGGGTTTCTGGAAGTGATAAAATGGAAATATCTCTTTATATAGGTAGAAGCCAGTAGTCCATGGTTATATAATCTTCTAATGCAGAAACCCAACCCCCCCAGCTGGCCTTCACTCTTATTGGTAGGGGGGCTGACCTACAACCTAAGCGAGGGAATCTGTCTGAGACAAAAGACCCGGAAACATGTGGGTGTCCAGTGAAAGCAGTCTTAACCTTATTTGGCTATCTTTTGCTGAGTTGGCTCTGGGGGAGGGTCTCCATTGCTCTAAGCCCCAGATTGCTTGAAGGTCAGGTGACCTAACCCTAGGCCTAGTGAATACTGAAGCCATTCTAGATTTGATTTTTCAGAATGGGGAAACTTCACTATAAATTATCCCTCACATCTTGAACAAAGATCCCAAATTCCCAAGTCCAGATAAGTTCACACCTTGTCAAGGAGCCATCCTCAGTTTTAGAACAAAGGGACAGATCTGTGAGTTAACAAGTACTCTCCAAATAAGAAATCTAATCCTTGTCAAAGAGTTGAATTTGCCCAAGAAATGTCATGCTCTGATTGTGAGATATTAGGGAAAAGATGGCCTTTTCTTAGAGTATACTTGGTAATATAGTTTGGAATATATTTTCTTAAAAACATGAACTTAAAGGCTATATTATTATAAGTTTTCTAATACTTGAAGGATTGTCATGTGGAAAGAAAAAGGAGACTTGTTCTGGTGGTGCCCAGTCATCAAAACTAGGGATAATTTGAAGGAGTTAAGGTGCTTAACAGAGAACTTATTAGCAAGTTAGAGCTAGCTAGAAATTAAATGGATTGTGTTTATAAGTAATACCCTGTCCCTTGATGTTTTCAAGATAGACGAAATAAAGTTATACAGCAGAACTAATGAACATATAAACCATTTTGAAAGTATGCATGCTATTCCATATCTAAAGTCTCTCACATCTACTCTAAAGACTTCAGAGACTGATTTTCTCAGTTTTTCTCTAGGGACAACTTCCTTTTATGTTGTCCTGTTTACATTGTCCATTGTTGCATGCATTGTAGATACTGTTTTCCTGGTTCTGCTTACTTCACTTTATCACTCTTCCTATGCTTTTCTGAATTCTTCATATTATCCTTTTTTTTTTAAACTGGTATAGCAATATTTAATTATAGTCATGAACCAGTTTGATATTTTTCAGTCATTGGGCAGCTACTTTTGTTAAAGGTCTGTTACTCTATAAAGTACTGCTATAAATATTTTGGTATATGTGTCTTGCATGCATTTTGAGCTTGTTATGATATATGTTTTAAGCTGTGTCCGTTTTCCCAGCAGTTCTTGTTGAATAGGGAGCCCTTCCCTAAGTAATTTGTGCTTTAAGGTTTATCAGACAGTTAGTCTTTTTCTGATTTCTTGCTTATTAGTCTGTTCACTAGTCTACTTGTCTATTTTTTTTTAACTAGCACCAAGTAGTTTTGATCACTCCTGTGTCATATAATTTGAGGCATCTAAATACTAGATTCCATTTTATACTTTCCCCCCTTATTTCCTTTGAGATTCTATTCTGGATCTTTTTCTTCCAAATGATTTTTTTTTTAAATTATTTTAGCTAGCTTTTAAAAGGACCTTCTTTGTAGCTTAGTTGGCAGAACACTAAAATTTGCAAATGAATTTAGAAAGTATTGTTGCTGGAGATTTTTAGACTGAGCCTGGATAGCTATTTGTCAGGAATATGATAAAGAGGATTCATCAAGCATAAAGGAGACTGAACTTTAAGGCCTTTTTCAGCGCTAGGATTCTTGAATTCAGTTTATTTTCAGAGCCTTTTGATGATTCATTTTGTAGACCCTAAATTAGCAATTCTTCTAGATAATATCAAGTTTGACTTTTAAGAAACCCGCTAACCATTTCTGCATACTGTATAGGGATTTATGCTACAAATTAAATATAGTAACCTTAAGAAGAAATTCTAAATAAAGTACTAACATATATTGCCCATATCTGGACAAAGATCATTACTTACAGATGTAAGATAGCTCATTATCTACTCTTTCACTCATTATGTGCCACTCCCTGAAACTCAGACATGTTCTAAAGATTTATAGTGGACTGACTAAAAAGGAAGGCTAATTCTAGAGAAAAACATCCAGAGATAATTCTTCTCATCTTTATCATCCAGACTCTCTGTCTTGTCTGTGACAATAGAGTAGTTACTTAAAATAGAATGGGCATATTAAGGTCACGGATGAATTTTAGGCAGAGGCTGTGGCTCAGTGCTTTACATACCCATAATATTCAGACTTTCTGAAAATGAATAAGCAGATGAAACAACCTTAATCCATGTTGGCTCCTCGTAGATGTGTTTGCCATCTGTTCAACTAAGGATATGACCATCAGGTCTTTGAATATTAGGTAATGCCAAGCTATCCTCTCTTTGGCTTGTTTTATTTTAATAGAATGCATGGTAGCATTTCTGGTTTATTAACACAGAAATAATCTAAAGTAATCACTTACAGTTTGGGGCCTATTTTCCATTGTTTTTTAAAAACATGCTTCAAATGTGGCAAGTGATTTTTCAGAACTGATGAACTTATATTTCATCCTTTCATAAGGACCTTCCTGGTAGGCAGAATTTTTTTTACTTTTCTAGAGCACTGTTATTTTCTCACTTTGTAAAATAAATCTGATAGGATATGTATTATTTTTTCAAAAAAAGAAATCATACCTTAGTGCTGTCTTAATGTTTTATTGTACTTTTGCAGAGCCACCTTTGAACTTTCAACACTTTTAAAGATAGTGGAAACTTTGCATTAAGTTTCAATTTTAAGGCTGTTAAAATCAGATGTTTCATTAGTAATGAGAGTAGCGCATGCAAGTGTCTAAAATTGTGAACAATAAACCCCTGAAAATCTTATATTTTATTCATTACTGCTGTGGGATATATTGTATTCGCCAGTACTGGGTGTTATTAATAGACACTTTCATCAATTAACACTTAAATTGAAATTTTAAATTATTTAGTCATCCCATTTGAATGACCTACAAAATCTGTTAACAGTTTGAACTTTTCTGTATTTCACAGGTATATTATGAATGACTTCATATTTTTGAATTGCAAAACCTATATTTACCCCTAATTTCATTTTGTATATGTGTATATCCATACATATGTAATATATTTTGTTAATTAAAGCAGTTACATTACATAGTAGTAACTGTATAGTTATTCCATATGTATTTGTTAGGATTAGGAAAGTAAAACTAGTATTACATGCATATACTTTTAAAGATTTTTTAATATATGTTTAAAATAAAGTTTTATAGGTTAGGGAATCTGGGGGTAGGGTGGTAAGTCTTTTCTATGAAATAGAGACATCAATAGTAATAATATTTTCTGTCGAAAATAAGCCTCTAAGAAAGGAAAGTTATAGTCTTAATGAAAGAGAAAACAATCAAAATAGAAAAATGAGGGATTTTTGATGGTACTCTGTTTTTCAAAGAGTAACAAGGAATGCAAATAGCAGTTAAATTGTGTAGTCAGCCTGTATAGTGAAAGTGATGCTAGCCTTTGACAGTTTATTTCAGAAAAAAAAAAATTTTTTTAAACAGTAATAGTCTAGGGGTTTTTATTTAGACAGATGTTTAATATTCTACAGGTCACCATTATTAATGTATGCTCAATACGTCTTTTATATTATGAGCAGCTTACCCTATTATCAAGACTTTTCATCATTTCTATTCATTTCGACAAACAAACATTTATTAAGGCTGGGGATACAAAGATAGAAACAAAAACAGCTCCTGCCCTTAAGGAGGGCATTTTCCTGGGGTGCTGCAGCTACACAAAAGCCAGTGTTACTGCATAGCAAGTAATACAAAAGAATTTAAAAGAAAAAAGAGCATTCATGAGATGTAGAGGAAAAAGGGAACAAACAAGGGAATGACTTGTGGGAGGTAGTTCCTAAGCTGTGCTCTGAAGGAATATAGGAATTCTAAGAAGGGAAAGTGAAGAATATATTACCCACGTGGGTAATATGGTCTGTGCAAAGGCACGGGAATAAAGCTATGGAATGTTGTGGATAGAACAGCTGGTAATACAGTGTGACTGGGAGGGAAAGTGTATGGAACCCATATTAGTGAGAGTCTTAAAGTCCAGGCTGAGGAGTTTGCATTTTATCGTAGAGGCAACAGGGAGCTCCTTAAGATTTCTGCATGAATGGTGACATGATCAGTGGTTTAGGGGGGAAAAGTTGGCAAGTGGAGAGAACAGATTAGAAAGCTATTGCAAAGGTCCACATTAGAGGTGATCGAGGCCTGAATTAGAATGGTGGGTGGAGCCAGGGGGAGAGGACTTCAATAGGAGAGATGTTGCAGTGTGAGACTCTGGGGAAACCCTGGGGCTCCGACCTTGCTATGACCAGCACTTTCTGACTGCCCTCCAGAAAACCCACACATACGCCAGGAGTTTCCCTGCTGCCCTTGTTTCTCAAAACACCTCGCAAAGCTAACCTGAGGCCGTTTCTGTAACTCCCTAACATTCCCCTCCTTTAACTTGGCTGTTTTGCGTATCCAGTCTGTGTGCCCTCCTGCTATTTCTCATGACTATGCCTTATATAAACCCGTTTCCCCCTTCTTCCCTGGGCATCCCTGTCTGAATAAAGCAGTATGTGGGCCCAAATTGCAGGTTTTCGACCTTGAGTAAATGCCTCACTTTATTTACTTATTACCTAGCTGGTCTGAGTTTTTCCCAGGTTGACAAGAAGTAGAATAGACAAAGACTTAATACTTGATTTGCAGTAGGGGATGGGGATGTGAGGGAAGAAGAGTGGAGGATAACTCTACAAGTCTCAGCAGTGGGGAAAAGAAATAAAGGAAAATGTCAAAAAGAAGACTAAGTTAGTGTCAAAGAAAATTCCAGCATCCTTCTTGATTAAGAGGCTGTTCAGACTTTATAACACCTAGAAAGGAAATACTTATCTCAGCCCCTTGGACGAATAAAACAAAATCAGTAACTTTTGAAATAAAAAAGACTGCAATTCTGAAATTCTTTACCTAGTTTCCCATAGCTAAGATTAATTTGATATTTAGGATTACTGTTCAGCGATTTTCCAAAATTACAGTTGTTTACTTCCTTTAGCTATTCATGCCTTCAGTGGGCGACTACTCTATTTGAAAATACATTGGAGAGTGCTGTATATATTTTGTATGCTACAGCAGCTGAAATTTCATATAATTTTCCTTTAGTGATAAGAATTTAGAAATTTCACATAAAATTCTTAATTTCCCATAAGAGGAATACTTTTTCAGAGAGCCTAAGTATAAGTGCTTCCATCAAGACTATAATTATCAAGGTGAACATTTACTGTCAGGAGATTCATACATTATTGATAATTGATATAGAATTAGAAAAGACTTAGAGGCTATCCACACTCCCCTTCCTATTTTACAGACAAAATAATGGCTGTTTCTGGACAGGTTGGGTCAAGATCTGCCAGTCATATGACAGGATAACTTTTTTCTCATCCTGTATTTAAGAGCGTAGGATTTATATCCTTGTGAAGACATTATAAAATTTCTGATCCAACTTTCTAATTTTACAAATGAGAAAACTGAGGCCTGGTGAGTTAAAGGGACGTAGAGCTAGTAGAGCAAGAATTTAAATGAAGGGTCTAGGTTGAAAAGTTTTGAGAGACTTTTGGGAATTTTTTTAGCAGGTATGGGATAGGTTAATTGAAATGTTAAAACAACCATATTTGATAAATGGCCTTTTTGTTTCTTTCTTCTAGCCAACAAATGGAATCTTCTTGAGCATGTTTCTTATTGTTTTACCATTGGAATCCATGGCTCATGGGCTCTTCCATGAACTGGGTAATTGTTTAGGAGGAACATGTGTTGGATATGCTGTTGTGATTCCTACCAACTTCTGCAGGTACAGTGATCCAGGAAAGTCATCAGAATATTTATGACCACTTATTAACATTTTTTAAAAATAAAAGCATTACACTTAAAAATAGAAGCATTACATTTTTACTCTCATTATATAAAAATTACAAAAAATCTTGCTTCTAAGTAAGCGTAGCATATTCAAAACATTTCAAATTATTTATTTTCAGGATTTCTTAACCTTTTATTTTGTCAGGGACCCATTTGCCATTTGGTAAAGCATATGAACTTCTCAAAATTATGTTTTTAAGTATATAAATACAATTATGTTGAAATAGAGCTATCAAAAATGTCTTTAAAGTTCCTGGACCCCAGGTTAAGAACCTGCAATTATTTAAATATTTTGGCCCCCAAAGTAGAAAAGTTTAATAATTCCTTTAAGAGTTTATTATAAAGGAATTTAAATATTTAAATAGCTATACTATTAATTAGTTATGCATGATGTTGATGGTTTATTCTAGGGGTGGGGAACCTGCAGCCTCAAGGCCACATGTGACCCTGTAGGGCCTCAAGTGCGGGCTTTGACTGAATCCAAACTTCACAGAACAAATACCCTTAATAAAAAGATTTATTCTGTAAAACCAGGACTCAATCAAAGAACCAAATCTGAGGACCTAGAAGGCCACAGGTTCCCTTGGTTTACTCTAAAGCTGTTGTGATGTAGGTTTGCTGTATTTGTTTGTTTTAACCCCAAAGTACTAATTAATTGCAGAGTTTCATATTTTGTGGTAAAAGGTTCAAAAGGTATACCCTGTAACAAGTGATAGAATGTTTTTTAACCATTCCGAAAGGAAATTATAACAGTGAATAAATAAAATTTGTATGGAAATGTTAGTTTGCACATTAGAGAATTTTCTGTTACTGTTCATATTGATGATGCTCTAGCAATGGAATGTTTTAGATATTTTAGCTAGGCAATTTTATATTTCTTTTTCTTTTAAGGAAATGAGAAGATTCACGTATTAACTAAGAACTATATTTTTGAGACTTTGGGATGTATTTTATAGTACTTACAAATGTTTTTTAAAGCTCTTTTATATACTTTATCTCATTTGAACCTCACAGCAGTATTTTGAATTAGGAATAAAAGAAACAGTCTGTAATCTTTCAATAACAAGTGGTGGATTCTCCCCGACTTCCCCCCCCCAAAAAACTCTAATAAAACCAATTCATGCTTCAGTTCTAATAGTCATGGGACATAATTTATAGCGATTTTCATTTCATGAGATCCAAGAATTGTAGTCTTAGAGCTGGAAGGGATTTCTGAGATCTTCCAGTCTAACCATCTCTTTATAGGTGAGACAACTGAGGTTCCTTGATTTCAAGTCTAGTGATTTTTCCACTGCCACTATTTATTAAATGCATTGTTCAAAGAGTTTATAGTTTTATAGGAAAATGTGATAGTTATAAAAACCACGAATAAAGCTTTGTAAGTACAAAGTACCATGTGAAAAGAACTCTGCTAAGTTCTGGATAAAAATAAAAAAGTAAGACAGCCCCGGCTATCAAGGAACTCATGTTCTAATGGGAGAAACAGCACATATGGAAGGTCTCAGCTGCAAGTCAGATAGATAAAGTCCATGGTCCTTATGGTGTAGTGGCAAAGTAGATATAAATGTTTCTTCTTCAACATTTCCACTGATAAAATCATATTCCCTTCTGATGGTGAGTCATTTAACCAAGGACTTTGGTGGCAGGAATTTTCTTTTCTGTGTTTTCAGCAGCTGTAGGAGCAATTGCTACACTACATTTCCACAGGCATTGATTGCTTCCCAGAATATTGGAGAGCACTGGGCTGGAACCATTGGTATTTCCAAAGTTCTTAGGTTCAGAGTCCTGGGCTGTTAAAATAGAAAACTAAGATAATATATAAGTACTTAAGAGAAGCACAGAGTGTTATTTGAAGTCCATGGGATAGAAAAGGTCATTACTGATTGAAGCCTCCCTGAACGAGGAGGCATTTGAGCTAGGCAATAAAGATTGAATGGGATTTCAATTGGTAGAGGTCAGGGAGGAGTAGGAGGATATTCAAAGCAGTGTGAGCTAAGATGAAAAAGTCGGAAAATTGTGGTACCTGTTTAGGGAAAGGCAAATTGCCTAGTTTGACTTTAGTGTCAGTGCTTACGTGGTGGGGAATAAAATAAATTGAGTCTGGAAGGGGAGAATGGCATTTAATTGTAGAAAACAAGTTTGAAGCAGAGGAGTGACATGATCAGATTTATGCATAATCTAGTGGTGATAGGAAAGATGCATTCAGTAGAAGAGAGAGTAAAGATGGGAAGACCATTCTGGAGCCTATAATAATAGTCTAGATAAGAGGTAATAAAGAACTGTATATTGTGATAACATCTAGAGAGGACAGATTCAAGAGGTAGCACAAAGATAAAAATCATGGGGTAATAAATTTAGAGGGACCTCATTACTGTTCAGTTGTGTTTGTCTCTTCAGGACCCCAGGTGCCAACTGGCCCCAGGGTTTTCTTAGCAAGATATTACTTTCTCCAGTTTTAGGTGAGGTTAAGTGACTTGCTGACAATAATACAGCTAGTAAATTATCCGAGATCAGATTTGAACTCAGGTCTTTCTGACTCCAAGCCCAGTGTTATATCCACTGAACCATGTACTGCCCAGAGGAACCTCAGAAACCATCCAGTCCTCAGCCCCTCATTTTACAGGTGAGGAAACCCAAAAAGTTCATACATATAGCAAGTGACACAGCTAAGATTTGAATCCAGGTTCTAAGATTTCAAATCCATTGGGGTTTTTTCTGCTGTACCATATACCACATACCATAATTTGTTCAGCTAGTTGAACACCTACTTAGTTTCCAGTTCTTTGTTATTACCAAGAAAGCAGTTTAGCATAATGCCTGACTTAGAGTGGCACTGAGTAAATGCTAGCTGCCTAACTATAAATATTTTTGAACATATGGAACCTTTTCCTTTTTATTTTTCTCTTTGGAGTATTGACCTAGTAAGGGATTTGTTAACTTTTTCATCAGTTTCAAAATGATTTCCAGAGTGAAATTATCAGTTCACAGCTCTACCAGCAGTATATCACTGTGCCTGTTTTCCCATGGTCCCTCCAACATCTGTCATTTTTTTTTTTTTGGTCAGTTTTGCCAATCGATGAGTGTGAGTTCTAGATACAAGTAAATTCATCATTAGTTTTTGGGATCTTTATATAGCCTAGTCTTTTTGATTTAGTTATGAAGACTGGTCTTCTAAATTGAGTTTTAGAGTCCTTGATTAAATCACAATTTATCTTTAGGGGTGACTGCCTTTAGGGGCTTCAGGCACACTGATTTTATCAATCACTTATTCACCTATTATCTATTAGGATAGAATGCCTCTGTTTTTGGTTCATTTATTGCTCACTGAGTTAGGTTTTTCTTTCACAGTGATATTTTCTTGAGCTTGTTTCTAGATTTAGAAATATGGCTTCTTCGTTAACTTTGAAATTAAAGTTCTTTTTTTAAAATGTCAGTATCTTTTGTATCATCTTCATTTCCAAACATTTCCCTCCCTTTAATCCAAGTTTAAGTTTAAAGTTAATAAACTTTTATGGGGACCTATCTTAAACGTGAAAATTAAGTAGATTAATTTTTACTTTGAGATTTTAATTCATGAAATGCATATGTCCTTCTTCTTTATTGATCCCACTCAGTTTTAAAATAGATTTTACCTCAAAATATGTATCAAAATAATCTTTTTCTAAGAAATAATAACAAATTCTTTTGGCCAGCATTGTAAATGAAGTGCTAATGAGAGCAGTGTCTCTTCCTAGAGAGTCTTTTGTTCTAGAGACATTTTAGAACTCCTATTTCGATTTCCCAAGTTTAAAGCAGTGACTACCATTATTTCATCTTCACAGCCTTATTGTCTTTCACATTGGCATTTTTAAAATATTGAATTAAGCTGATAATATAAACAAATCTCTTTGTTATTGTTTGTAATTTTCATATCTACCCTGATACTTAGTTTTAGGAGTGGCAGGAAGGAGATATTTTTAGAGTTAATACATTTGTGTGAATGATTGGCTTATATCAGGGGTAGAAAACCTGTGACCTTGAGGCCACATGTGGCCTTCTTGGTTCCAGGCTTAGATCAGGGATTCTTAACTTAAGGCCCATGAATTTAGGCTTAATTTTTTTTTATATAACTACATTCTAATATAATTGGCTTCCTACATATTTTATGCATTTAAAAATAATATTCTTAGAAAGACCTTACCAGACTGCCAAAAGGATTCCATGACACAGAAATGATTAAGAACTTGTGACCTACATGATCCTTCTAACTTAATTTATCCTTCTGTTTTTGGGATTTTTCTTTCCTTATAGTCCTGATGGTCAGCCAACACTTCTGCCACCAGATCATGTTCAGGAGCTGAATTTGAGGTCTACTGGCATGCTCAATGCCATTCAGCGATTTTTTGCTTATCACATGATTGAAACATATGGCTGTGACTATTCCACAAGTGGATTTTCTTTAGATACTCTACATTCCAAGCTCAAAGCTTTCCTTGAACTCCGGACTACAGATGGACCCAGACATGACACTTACGTTTTGTATTACAGTGGTCACACTCATGGTACAGGAGAATGGGCTCTGGCAGGTAATAAACTTTTTAAATGTTGGAAACGTTTCTGTCAATCCAGATCTGTAAGTTCCTCTTACTTATTGTCCAGACACCAAGCATGCCTATACTTGGTCATGTGAAATCCCAGAGTTTTGGATCCATTTACTTTATATTGTAACTTTAATAACTTTAATTGTTATTAGACAAAAGTCGTCTGAATTTAAAAAAGAATTATATTATGTAGCAATTTAAGGGAAAAGAATCTTACTATTTTAGACTTAGTGATTTAATTTTTTTCATGCATATATTTTCAGTATAATGCTACAGATTATTTTTAAAACCTAACTTCTACAAATAAAATATTTCAAAGTCTTTATCTATGAAGAATAAGAACAGAGGTTTTTAGTTCATTTTGTCATTTTATTCTTTATTTCAAAGAACTTAGTGAAAAAAGTGTTCAGTCTTAATTCAGGCAGGATGGCATAGTTGAAAGAATATTGACTTGTACAAATAAAGAATCTTGGATTCTAGTCCTGACACTATCACAAAATCTAAATAAGGTAATCTTTTTTTGGGGGGAGAAAGGGAGCCTCAGTTTACCTGTAATATGAGGGTTGGACTTAACCTATAATATCCCTCCCACCTATAAAATGATAGAATTTTCTGATGGTGTTAGGCAACTGAAAATATAAAATAAGAAACACATTTGTGTATACATAGAATCACAAGAATTTTAAAATTGGGGCCATCATCTGGGTGAACCCCTTCACATGAATTAGGAGAGCTTAAAATGTTTTCTTTGTCTAAATTATTGTCTGAGGGAGATAAATAATAAAAACATATTTTCTTACTTTTAAACCTGTTAATAATAGACATTTAAGCCCAGATATTTTTAGCCATTGATATTGATTTGGTTGTACCTATTTAATATAGCTTTTCTTGTGGAAGAGGGAGTATTATTTGTAACCGGTCCACTCTCTCCATTACAATAAAATAGTTGTATAATATATGTGTATATTTTGTGTGTATATGTGTATATATGCACATATACATATATATATACACATATGTATATAATATTCATCTTTAATAGTAGATGTTATGAAATGCTTATAGGTTAAGAAGTTTATAGTGATATTCATGAGAAGAAAAAACTAAAAAGTATTTTAGAGCAGCTAAATTAAATTATTGAGCTCTAAGAAGTGGTTATTAGAGGAGTGAAAAAGAAGAGAGCTTTTGAGTGGAAAAAAAGGATGATAGATATGGCATCAGGTTTGCTACAAATCCATATAAAATGTTGGTTATTAGAAAATGATGTTAAAATATATTAGAATCTGTGAAGATGAAATCAAATGGCATAATTATTTTAGTTGCTACACTGTGGACCTGAATATATAATTTTATAATATTTCTCTACTTTGGGGACCTTAACTGCTAGTATGGGAGTTGTGTCCCACAGACCACAATTCCTTTGTAACATAGTAGGTGGTCTTTTGAGCGTGCCTGGGACCAAAAAATTCATCATCCTCTGCCTAACCTCACAATGAATCTTTTTCAATTTATTTAGTAAGTCTAGTCTTCAAACAACAGATGTGAACAGACCTTTACTCAAAACCCTTCCAGTTCAGTTGGAACTGTCAAAGCTTATGCTCCACTGGCATTGCCTTTTAGAACCCACATTCACCTCCCATGATTCAGTGAGACCTAAAAGTAGTACTTGAATGAAGTTAACAACTCAGGACACACGACTAGATGGGATGGATTTTTTAGAATTGCTGAGTCCTAAGTATTTTTATAGAAGGGAGGAAGTTTTAAAATTATATAAGAAATGGGTGACAGAATTTTGGAGTTGGAAGGAGTCTCAGCTACCTCATCCAACCCACCAGGAAAAAAAATTCTCACTACAACATATCCAGTAAGGGAACATCCTACCACAGCTTGCTGACTTTCAGTAAAGGGGAACCAATTTCCACCCAAGGCAGCCCATTCATTTTGATATAGTTGATTCCAGGAAAAGTAATAAGAGCTAAAAACTAAAAATACTTTCTTCCTTAGTTCTGCCTCTTAGGCCAGAAGAAGAACAAAGGTTAAGCCCTTGCCCACATGAAATACTTAAAAACATCAAGCATGTCTTTTCTGAACCTTCTCTTTTCCAGGCTAACTGTCCCTGTTTTTTTTCAGCCAGCCCCCATACAGCACATCCATCAACTTCCTAACTGCTTTCCTCCATGCATTCTTCAGTTTGTTAATGTTCTTCTTAATATGTGGTGCCCAGGACTGAACACAATACTGAAGATTACCTTTCATCCACTCTCTCTGTATGTTATGTGTAAATAGTTGTTTACTACATGTTCTCTTCAATATTAGAATTTGAGCTCCTTGAGGGCAGAGACTAAGTATGTTTTCAACTATCTTTGTACCCCCAGTATATAGCACAGTGCCTAGCACTATTTGTTGATTGGCTGACTAGCAAATATAGTCTAACCAGAGAAGAATACAGTAGGACTATTATTACATTCCCATTCAAGAAAACTGTGTCTCTTAATATAGCCCAAGATCCAGTCAGCCTTATTATACTTTTGACTCATAATTAAATCCCTAGATTTCTTTCATTTAAACTGCTTTCTAACTCCCCCATCCAGTACTTATGATTTCTTGGACCTAAGTGTAAAACTTTACATTTATCTCTTAAATTTCATCTTATGAAATTCAACCCAATTTTCTAGCCTTTCCGGATTATTTTAGATCCTGTCTTGATCATCCAGAATGTTATCTGTCCTTTCCAGCTTTATCATTTGGAAATTTGATAAGCATGCCATATATTATCTTGATTGAAGCCATTGACAAAAATGGTAAACAGCAGAGGATCAAGTAGGAGTCCCTTAGGTGATTCACTGGAGACTTCTTGTCATGTGGAAAATGAATCATTAACTGAGAGTCCAGCCATCCAATCATTTCTGAATCTATTTTTAATATCACCTAGTCTACATTTCTCCATTTTCTCTACAAAGACAGGATGGGATACTTTTTACCAAAAGCTTTGCTATAATAAAAATTAAACATCTCTGTTTTCTTTCTGTTGAGAGTTTTGTGTCAAAGGCCAAATACAGACCCGGGTCTTTCTGACTCCAAGCTAGCTCTGTACCTCCTGTGCTGTCCCACACAGTACCTTGTCTTCTCTATGTATCCTTTTAAAATCTTAGTTATTTTTAGGTGAGGAGTTTCTTTTTATGTCTTCCTAGTTTGATTCCCAAGTTTCCCCTCTCTCGGACTGGCTTCATCTATAAAATTTCAGTCAACATTTTACCTGTCACTGCTTCTCTGAAAATTTAGACTGTGTATCAGATAGTACCTGTGGCTTCTCTCTCCTTCTGTATCACAAACTCTAGGAGGCAGTGGTTACATCCCCCAAAGGATCCCATCTTCTCCACTCTAGTAGCAGCCAGTTCCTTCCTATTAGTGGAACTCAGACTCAGAACAGAATTTCTTCCTGTTAGTTTCTCTGCCTTTTGAAGAATAAGTTATAATTAAGCCAAGATGAGATGTCACTGCTCTGCTTTTGGCAGAGAGAAAGCACCAGCAGATGTTGTACAGTTGAAGTCCCTCATCATTTACTATATGATACTTCTCTGCCATGCTTTAAATATTTCCTGTACTCAATCTCTTTACTCTTTCTAGGTTGACTGAAATAAAATCTGATAACAATGTCATTCTTGTTTCTCTCCACTAATCTTTACCTGAATGCTGTTTGCTGTGTGTCTCTCCTCTAGTTCCTGAATTTTCTCATATGCATGTATACCTTCTTAAAATACAATGCTATCTTCCACTCTTCCCATTTTCTCTTACCTATCTTGAGACACATTCTGATCATGGATCTCATCCCACCAAATTCCTCATACTTATGAGATCAAATTTACCTTCTTGTATTTAGATCACTTGATCAATGGAACAAGTTCCTAAAAAAAATGGTAAGGAATTGGATTAAGGAAAAAATTACTGAATTCACTTTGACAAGAATTAGGGACACTTCATCTGTAAGGAAAAGAGAGTAGGTAAAGATATTGAAAAGTTTTGAAGTATGGAAGGAGATGAGTAGAACAAAAGGGAATTTCTTATTGAATGCTATCAACGTTTTCACTGAAAATGCAGGTACGTCATCTATGATCATTTGTTGTGGTGGGTGTAGGGCTTGAAAGAGAAAAGTATTTGAAATAGTTGCTTTGGGGTTGATACCAAAAAATCATTGAGCCCTGATTTGAAGCATTTCTAAGCAATAGTGTTGGGTCCACTTAGGATAAGCACTATTGGCATAGTGGGATAAATCAGTTTTTTTTTTTTTTTTGCAAGGGGGAAGGCAGGACAGTTGGAGTTAAGTGGACTTGGAACTTAAGTGGACTTGACTTGGAACTCTGTTGTATTGTATTTTTATTCATTTTGTTAAATATTTCCCAATTTTAATCTAGTTCCTCAGGAGGGCTGCTTGTACACTGACCATGTACTTGATACCTCTGCTTTAGATGCCCTTCTTGGTACATTTGTGTAGTTATCTTTTCTGAGCTATAACACCCTTAAAAATAAAAATCATTCATAGTACCTGTAGTAAAATTAAGACCTTCAGTCCTTACCCACCAAAAATCAGGACGGATGAAGGTAATTTATTAGTTAAGTACAGTGATTGATCTTCCTTATTAAATAACGAAAATGAAAAGCCCAAGAAACAGTTTCTGGGTAATTAATAATCAGCTTATTAATTAGACTAGCAAATAACAGGTCAATGCTCTTTCCCTCTCTCCACCAAAGACCCAGCATGGAGTCTTGATTGTTGAATGTTTAAATACCTTTGGAAAAGGTGGTGCATGAGGGTAGAAATCAATTCTGATTGGTTTAACAGTCGGTTAGCAATTAATGAAAAAAATAAATATTATAATGAGAGTTGAGCTTTTTCTAATGAGGGTCTGGGGAACTTGACTTTGGTCATGTCAGCACTCTCTGATCATTGCACCTCCTGCAGTCTATACAAAAGAATCTATTCTCCACCCAGTCCTTCTTGAACTGTGGTGGGTTTTGGTAAGAATTGGACCTAGGATAAGATAGTCTGAATGGGGTGAATTTTGGAGCAAGGTCAGAAATGTCCTTGAGAGCCTGAGCTTTGAATAAGAAAGTAAATATGAGGATCTTTGGGTCCTATATATAAAATTGGTTATTAATATAAAAATAAAATAATCTTTTTCTCATAAATAAACATCATCCTTTTAAAATAAATAGCCATACTCAAGTTTATAAAACAAGATTCTTGACTGTCTCAGCATATCTACTTTTAATACAAATAAGATAAGTTTTTTTACTAGTCTAAAATCTGGTTTTTAAAATGTCTCCTGTAAAGGAAGTCTTTAGTTTTAGATTGCATGTTTAATTCTAAGAATTTAGAGTCTATTAATCCGAAATTTAAATAAAATGGCTAACAACATGATATATTTGAAAAAGCACTAGGCTCTAATTCCAGCTCTGCCACTAATTAATTGTGTGACCTTGTTAGAGGCAGCTTACTTCTTCAGGTTCTACTGGGGATGAAATGAAGCACCTGCAAATCATTGAAGATTTAGCAAAAGGAATTTTCCTTTGCCCTATCATATCATATGGGGACACTTAACTCCCCTGCATGCATCATTGTCTCCATATGAAAATGCTTCTGGTCATCAGCATAGGAAATATGGTAAGGAGCACTGTGACTTTCATGATCTCCAGAAAACCACCCAGTCAGAGGTACCTCAGCTATTGCAGCTGGGACTTTTTATGCCTGTAGGTGACCAGGAAGCTGTGGTGGGGGAACTGGAACCAGTGAGATCACTGGGACAGATTTGTCTCCTTTTTGAGAAATCTAGTCCCTATGGAAAGAGAGGAGCCTGGGCCTGCTCCATGGGGTATCTAGATATCTTCAGATAAGTCTCACTGTTGAATTTTCTCCTTTTTTTGTAGGTGGAGACACATTACGGCTCGATACACTTTTGGAATGGTGGAAAGAAAAGAATGGTTCTTTCTGTTCCCGACTTATTATTGTACTAGATAGTGAGAACTCAATACCATGGGTTAAAGAAGTGAGAAAAATTAATGATCAATATATTGCAGTGCAGGGAGCTGAGATGACCAAGGTGGTAGACCTTGAAGAAGCTGACCCTGCACAGCTTGGTGACTTTACAAGAGACTGGGTAGAATACAACTGTAATGCTAATAGCAACATCAGCTGGACTGAAAAGGGGCGTGCTGTTAAAGCAGTGTATGGTGTATCAAAACGATGGAGTGACTACACTCTGCATTTGCCAACGGGAAGTGATGTCGCCAAGCACTGGATGTTGTATTTCCCGCGTATTACGTACCCTCTGGTGCATTTGGCAAACTGGCTGTGTGGCCTAAACCTTTTCTGGATCTGCAAAGTTTGTTTTAGGTGCTTGAAAAGGTTAAAAATGAGGTGGTTTCTTCCTGCTGTGCTGGACACAGGACAAGGCTTCAAACTTGTCAAATCATAATTAAGAACCAAAGATGGAACATAACTAAGAGTCTTTTACTATCAAATATGACTAACTTGCCACTTTTTATATGCTATTTTTTGTGCGTGGAAGATATCTTGCCACTTTATAGTTGCACTGTTTTCTTAAGCAACTGCAGTATATGCAAGGGGGAACTGTATTATTTTAAACTAAAAAGTGAATGTTTGGTGAGTAACATTTATAACCAAAATTCTCTATAAATGTATAAGATCTAAATATGACCATGCACTTTGAAGAAAGGTTGCATATTCATATGTATTAGAAAAAAACAAAACAGGACTGCTCTGAAATAATCACTGAAGAACAAAAATGCCTTATTTTCTAGGAAGAAACTACAGCATGTAAAGCAGACTTGCTTGGTTACTATTATGAAAAAAAAACTGACTATAAAAAAATCTTCTGCTCTGAATAGTATTATAGACTGAGTTGAGACCATTGGAAGGCCTCCAGGCCCATTGTAAATAGAAAAGATCCTTCTTATAATGAATTTTAAGGTACAAATATGCAAAGCATGCAGGCCTATGCCTTGAGTTGCCTTTGCTGTGGCCATTAAAACAGCATAGAATCCAAAATTAGATTAGCTGTAATCCATGTAGGTACAACAACAGGGTACAGGCTAAATAGAAATTACTTTTGTGTGAGTTGTTGGTAGTACTCGAATCGAAAGACTAGGCAATTTTATAGTCTTATCTCAGGGTCATTTAACATTTTTCTTAATGATGGAAAGTGTCAAATGTACATACCTTCCAAACAAACTCAGTCTATTCTTTCAAGGAGTTGTCTAACTTAAGTCAGAATATATTAAGCGAAAAAAGGATATTCTGGCTCATTAGTGCTCATGTTCTTCCATAAAATGTTATTTTTTGCCCAATAAAAAAATTAACATTGTCTAGCTTAGGCTGATAAGTTTTTTATTTGTTATACACATGATACATTATATAAAAATATTTAATATTAACTGTTTTGTTGAAATGTAAGAACATAAGAAATTTTTAGCCATAACAATGTTTTCTATATTTAAACAATAGTCCGTGATCAGTTTATTCCCTGAGGGATGGTTCATTCCCCACTCTTACTCATAATTTCTCAAATTTTAGATTTGTCTCTGAGAAATGAATAGGATTAAATTTGCGGGTTTATTAGCACATTCTCTATTTGTTACTGTAGCTCCTCAGAATTAAGCCATTTTTCCAATTCAGCAGAGAATTGAACCTTTACATCTACCTCTTTCTACCTGCTGAAAATTGAGGATCTAGTTATTAATAAATTGCTAAAGGGTCATGGATAAGTACATCCCACTGTCCACAATGCATTGCTTCAGTCTACCAAATTCTGATTTATATACCAGTAAGTCTGCCCAGCATTGTAAGTAAAGCATTCTGACATGTAACCCATAAATTAATTTATTTTGCTAATGATTTAGTGAATTAGTGTAATCAGAAAGGCAAAAACTTAAACTTTGTAGGCATTAAAAGCCTATAGTTCCTAAAAGAGTTAAATTAACAAAGTCTCCTTTTTTTTTCAAATTCCCTAGAAGAGGCTTCATTAGCACGTTAAATTTTTTTTTAAATTTAGAGAGGGATATAACTAATTACAGTTTGTTTTCTCAGTCTATATAGATATCAAGAAAATAGTCGTGAAAAAGAAATTTGAAAAAATAAAATGTTTAGGATTACAAAACTTTTAAATTATTTTTGATACATGTTCCTTTTTAAACATTTCTGATGGACAGGCATTGGTTTTGGAGGAAAAATGGGTCCAAGAAGGAACTTTGCGGGGAAAATGTGGCTTAAGCTGTATGTAAACGTGCTTAAAAATTAATAAGGATTGCATTTGGAGACCTACTCCCACCAAAGGAAAAATGAAAATGACCATGTTAAAAAGCCAAGTTAGCTTTGAATTTGTGAAAGCTTCTCTGAGGTTGCTATCCTAGATGTCAATGAGCTCTGCAGATGACCCATTAAATGACAGCCAGATTGGGAGTTTTAGGAAAAATGAAATGGTTTTTCTAGTATTAGATATTTTACATGGTATAACTATAAAATAATGAAACTGAATTTCACATTTGTGTGGTAGGGAGTGTGTAGAATGACTTTCATTAGCCACAGTCTCATTACTTTGATCATACCAGAATTATTTGTAGTAAGAACCATGAAATTGAATCATTTTTCACATCTACCAAAAAAATAGATAAGTTGGATGTATTTATTCAATAGAAAGTGAATTTGGTTTCATTTGTTTCCTCAAAGTTTGTGCCTTTCTAAAACCATCAAAGTATTTCTGCAGCCAATTTTAAAAGATGTGCAATGTAAATAGATGATAAATAATAGAATGTGGGTTCTGCCCCCACGTGTAGAATCATGAGTTATGTTTGAATCATTTACGTACAGTCACTCATTCAAAAAAATGTGGGGGTATTTTTCCCCCCTTAGGTCAAAAATCTTCCTCCTTGAATTGCTTGGATCATTGTTTAATAGCTTTTGTAGTTATTCTTCTTATTACATACATGACAATATGAAACTATTTCTAGAGCCCATTTTTATGACCAGCATTTTCTTAAAATTATATTAGTAGCAAAAATGAATTTTTATGTTGTGTGTTAGTGGGTGGATTTTTGTTTTGAGTAAAATATCTTTATTGGAATCTATTTATTAAGTGGATTTTTTTTGTTTGTAACAATTTTGCTCTAAAATACGTTTGCTGTTTTGGATACTTCCTTCTAATATATATTCTTTCATATTGAGAGTTTGATTATTTGGAAGTGCTGTTTTATATTACATTTCTTCAGGCTAGCATTAACTATATCAGAAGAAAACTTGTTTGGAAAACATGCCATTGCATTGGCTCATTATATGAATGTATAATTGATTGTATTTATTAGTAAAGGCTCAAAGGAATTACATTATGTAACCTATCAGAACTTTTAATATCACCTCTATTTGTAGCCACAGGATTGTTCCCTCTACAAGGTCATGAACTGTTTTATATATATTTTCACCCCCGTCACCCAGTATACAGAATCTTACACAAAATAGTGGGCACTGTAAATATTTATGGAACAAATGAAATTTTGTATTACAAAAAAATAATTTCTCTGTGGTATGATGTAAAGAGGACCAGCTTTAAGTCAGTATAACTGAGCTTTAATATCTCCATGTGACTTCAAAGCCCTAACTTAATCTCTTTGAGCCTCAGTTTCCTCATGTGGAAAATGGGAGTTCCAACTATATGGCCTCTAAGATCTCCTCCAGATCTAAATCCTGTATCACTTCTAATACCGTCAGAAATAATATCCCTGCTAACACTACCATGTGCCTCCACTTGTTCTACTTTGTCAGCACTTAAATACTCTCAGACAGTAACAGGTTAAAAATGAGGTGGTTTCTTCCTGCTGTGCTGGACATAGGACAAGGCTTCAAACTTGTCAAATCATAATTAAGAACCAAAGATGGAACATAACTAAGAGTCTTTTACTATCAAATATGACTAACTTGCCACTTTTTATATGCTATTTTTTGTGCGTGGAAGATTTTGTCAGCATTTAAATACTCCCAGACAGTAACAGGGTAAGATCATGGAAATTATCTACATTCCTTAATTGTATTTCAGAAGACTAACCATTTTGTGGTCCCCGTATTTAATAAAATCCTAATTATAAAATTAGTGGATTAAAGGACAATGAATCCAATATCTATGATGACCATTTATTAGTGTCAAACTTTTAGAAGAAAAATGAGTTCAAATTGACTTATATCTTAAAAAAAAAACTTAGAGGTGATGCTTGTGGAATGGCATTTGTTGGGAGTCTATGAACTTTTTTATCAGAGCTTTTTGCGATTAGACTTTGAATTTTGCATTCAGTTATGTTTCTCTCTGTTAGAAAAATATAGACAAATTAGAGGTTTTAGCAATCAAAATTATTCATGAAAAGAAAAAATCTTTCTTGCTTATGAAGAAAGTACAGTGATAATCCTTTTAGAGCTAAAAAGGACCTCAAAGTCATCTACTCCATTGCTCTCATTTTACAGATGACGAAACTGAGTCCCAGAGGTTGTCACTTACCCAAACTCACAAAGCTATGAAGTGACAGAGTCCTGGGATCTGATTTCAAATCCAGCACTCTTTCCACACTGTACCATGCCTGCTGCCTCACAAGGAAAGTAGACATGAATATTACTAACAATAAAATCAAGCTAAGAAAAGTGCTGCATACCATCTAAAGAGGATGACTAGCATTCAGTTTTGCTTTTGGAATGGCTGTGGTTGCAATAATTAGAAATGAATAATGAAACCAAATGTAAGCATGGAAATGATCAAAATACTATTGTCTTCATTTACGTATTCTATACATTATGGAAATTTTGACTAGGCCTCTTACTGTATTGAAAACTCAAGCTACAGTATTTTTTTGTTTTTTTTATTTAAATTGATTTGTTTTAAACTTTTTTTTGTTGTTTTTTGGAGGGCAGGGCAATTGGGGTTAAGTGACCTGCCCAACGTCACACAGCTAGTAAGTGTTAAATGTCTGAGGCCTGATTTGAACTCAGGTCCTCCTGACTCCAGGGCCAGTGTTCTATTCACTGTGCCACCTAGCCGCCCCTAAAAATCCAGTTTTTTAAAAAACTAAGTCTACACAGCTAATTAGAAAGAGAATTCAGATAAACCACTAAGTTTCTTATATTTATGTAATACCTAATACCAATTTATTTACATGATAACAAAGCAAGGAGTACAAAGTTGAAAACCCGGTAGATTGGTTTTATCCACAAAGTGTAGCTCAATAATTGATTAGATTTGTTTCCACAGCATTGGACCATATTGAGATTTGTTTTGGTACACTGATGATTGAACATGCAGGGTATTTCATATTTTAAGGGTGGAGCATAGAACAACCAAAGTGAAATTTCCTCACATAAATGGCTTAATTTTGTTTTTAAAAGAACTACTAAAATTACCAAATAGTTGGATTAAAGCAAGAGTCCATTTTTTCTAGAAGTTTCAGTTCTGCAAGTTCAAACATTGAGAGTGTGTGTGTGTGTGTGTGTGTGTGTGTGTGTGTGTGTGTGTGTGTGTGTGTGTAGAACACATGAAGAATGGTAAGGAAATCGGAAAGGTGTTATGTAAGGCAAAATTTTCATCCTTAATGTTGCGTAAGGACAAGATTGCTTTAGCTTTAAGTGATCTAATCTAAAATCAGTCTTTCGGGAGAAGCCTTTTCATCAACCTAGCAGGATATCAGAGTGGTTCCAAATATTTATGTAGCCAGAAGTGCTTTTTTAGAATGAAAATTGCTCTTTCAAGAGCAAAAGGAAAAAGTGGGCCCAAACAGCTGGGCAAAGCCTAGATATCAATTATACTTTCTCATATCGAAATTCTGAATCTCATATTTCAGCAATGATACAGTCTAATCCAGGCCACATAAGTGTATTTTTAATTAGCTCCAAAATTTAAACATTTTTTCTAACAAAGTTCTGAGGTTTTAGTTTCAGATACATTTATCTGTTTATATGTAAACTTAATATTTTCACATTCCTTCACCATACATTTATGTGAACAGAACCAACTCGGAAAGGAGCCAGTGTTCCCTGGGTTTTAACCTTTGTTGCTCTGAGGGTGCCAGGAGATCTCCAGCATACCAGCTGGCAAAAAGGTCAAATCAAGCACTTCAGGTGCAGGTGCTATACACAAGGAGTTGTTATTCTGTGTATAGAAAAGACTGATATCCTTAAATCAAACAATAGGAACAAATATTATTTAGAACCATAACATAACTAAAGTTATGTTTCAGATATCAAGGCCTCTACCCTTCACTTAAAAAATTCACCATTCAAATATTTACCAATTTGACAATTCTCCCTCTCCCCCCCCAGCACACACACACACACACACACACACACACACACACACACACACCCCATTAACTACAATCTCTGTGTCTTTCCTCAATCAATTTTTGGTCAATTTTCTTTGCTATTCTCTGAATTAAAAAAAATAAAGAATTCTTTTTTTTTTTCCTACCTTTAACTCTTCTCCCTTCCTTCCCTCCCCTCACCCCCCAGGCTTTTTACAAAGTCTAGAGACATTCCTCTGTTTCAGAGTTACTCAATTACTAAAGTATCTGTTGAGGTAATAGTGCAATAGAAACTCTTAATTGGCCCACCCCAGTAGGAAGAGAAACCTATGCCAATTGGGCAGCTATCCCAATTAACACAGAAGCTAGGGGATTTACAGAGAAGTAATAAAATTTGGAAATATCAATGAATAATGATATGTTACAGAATCACTTAAATTGTATAGCAATGTTTCCAGCCTTTGGGATTGGGAAATGTTAATGGTCATTTTCCCATATAATTAAACAAACCTCCAGTGCCTACTGTGGACCTTACACAAATACCTATGCTACAGGAAAAACACCTGAGATAGAAGCAAAGTGCTTTCTTTGCAAGGCCTGATGGGGCAAAAGTTTGATTTCCTTTCTCAAAAAAGCAGCATATATACATACATGCATGAATGTAATGAAAGCAAGTTTTCTCATCTGTAAAAAGACAGTTTGAACTAGGTAATTTTCAAGGTTTCTTCCAGCCTTATATTTATCATACTGTGATACTATAATCTGATCTGCAAATTTATACAACTTTAGGGCCCCTCCCCCCCCAAAAAAAGTGGTTAAATGAGGCTCTGATTGAGCAAATGGCATTCTAGCTATCAAAATTAGGTAAATTATACACGAGCATTCTGGTTTCCAAACTGGATGTTATCCAGTTAACTACCTGAAAGTATTTATTAAGCAATTTAATCATGTTGTTAAATGAGGGGTGTGTGCATTTACATGTGTACTGATTTCTAAAACTCTAGCTGGTAAAGTACCAAAGACCTAAGCTTTTATTTTATGTTCAGATTTTGAAGTGTCAGCAATAACTATTAGGTCAGTACATATTGTAAAGAATAAATAATGACTATCCCCACATCCACAGGCCTTTTCTTATTCCTTCCCTGTACCTTTTAATACCACTTAATGACTCCCTCCTTTTAGATACACTCTCCTCTCACTGCTTTAAAAACACTATTTCTGGTTCTACTCCAAATTGTTTCACCTTTCTTTCTTGGTATTGATGGGATTATGAGACTTGGACCCTAAAAGAAAAAGATTATGAGTTTGAGTGCAACTCAGCCCCTGAACTTTCCCATACATTTCTGCAAGTCCAGTCACTGGTTCACCTGAGGCATCCCGCATACCTAGATACTCAGTTCTTTTCATTGCCCTTCCTCTTAACCTTTCCTTGGCTGCACCTGGCCCACCCCCAGGCTACTTGCCACTCCTTAATCCCATTCAGATCTCGCAGTTTTTTGATCTATAAGTATCTATTTTACCCCCATTAAGTCCCAGACTCACTAGGAACTCTGCCCACTCCTATTGGCAATATAATACTGCCTATTTACTAGGAATCTTGCCTGTCATACTGGTGTTATAATAAAACCTGGCTACTCTGACTAACTCTGCTTGAGTGGTCGAATTCTTTTGAGGCAGACCCCCTGAACCCTTACAATTCAGGGTTCCAAGCCCCCTAAACTGCAGTATGCTCTGTTTAGGTCCTTCATAAATCAGTAATATAGTTCTTCCCTAAATTCTGACCCTGGGTTTCTCTCTATACTATAATCTCCCTTCAATTTAACAAACATTAATTGCCAATTAAGTGCAAGGCACTAGGGACTTTGGGCAGCGGTTGGTATTCAGCCTGAGCCGTCATCTGCAAGTAGAGGGTTGCTGAGCCTAAAAGAACGTCTGGCAGAGAGATTAAACAAACAAGAGCCAAAAGAAGTAGGAGAAAAATGACCAGAAGCAGAGTAAGTATGGGCTAGTATAATCCATTACTCAGATTATTTAACTGTCCTTTTATATTTCTACATGATGCATAGACTAGGTACCTCATAAAATATTATTCTTCACTAACAACTGTACTGCCTTAAACAAAAGAGGTTCCTGAATGGTATCTCACAACTGAATAGTAAACATACATTCACTTTGGAAAAAAAAAAACAAACCTCTAATTATATTCACTTTGGAAGAAAGAGATACTTCAGAAATTGAATCTTTTACACAGACACTCAGTTACAAATGTTAACTTTTGCTTAGATCATGGAATAACTACAAAATCATATTGAGTACCCCCCGCCCCCCATTCCCCATGCAAAGCTCTTATTTTTGATTTGCACTTGCGGTTACTTTCCCTTATTTGGCAGGTGGGGTGACAGAACAAGGGAGCTCAAGCAGGAGATTTCCACAGTTTCATTTTTCCCAAAATCACCTGATTTCTAGTAAATCAAAACTGAGGCCTAAGGCTTTATGTACTTTAGCAGATAGTCTATGGATAGTCTATTTGAGAGACCACACTTCGTCCTACACACACGCCAGGCCAAGTTTTTATCTGATCAAAAGGGCAATAGAGTCACTGATGATCCTTGAGCAGCAGAGTCACATGGCCAGACCTGCGGTTTAGGGAGTATATTCTGACAGGGAAGTGAAGAGTGAAGGAGTAAAGGAGAAATTAGAAAGGAGACCAATCATGAGGCCTTTACAATAGCTGTGGAGGTACAATTAAGATTTATTGACTGGTTTTTTTACATTTACTTTTGACTTTTTGGTGTTTCATTATTTCCATTTCCATTACTGTAGTAACTGTGTATATTTGATTCTTGGCTGTTCCAATATCACTCTGCATCTGTTCATATCAATCTTTCCATGCTTTTCTATATTCATCACACACATCACAACACAGTAATACTCCATTCCATTTATGCACCACAATTTATTTAACCATTGCCAATCAATGATTAAGGCATCTACTTTGAACTGGTCAGCACTCTCAGATCATGCCACCTCCAGCAATCTATACAAAAGAATCTATTCTCCATCCAGTCCTACTTGAACAGTGGGGGATTATGTAAGAATTCCACCTAGATAAGATGGTCTGGGGTGGGGTGAATTTTTGGGCAAGGTCAGAAATGTCTTTGGGAAACTGGGATTTGAATGAGAAAGTAAACATGAGGCTCTTTGGGTCCCATATAAAAATTGTTATATTATTATGGCTATTAATATAATAATCAGTAAGAATTATAATTTTTATAATACAATTATCAATAATTAATATAGTAATCATTTTCTCATAAACATCATCCTTTTAAAATAAATAAGAGATCCTTTTATATGGTTTAATGGCCCCCTTCCTTTTAGATTTGACACTATGGGACTATATAACCCTGTCTCTATTGCTTATTACTCTCCAAACTTCAGTGCAATATTTGCAACATACAAGAGAAAATATTTTAATTTCCCACATTTTTAGGTACTCAATGGATAAAATATAATCGAAAAATCAGTTAACATTCTGATTAAAATTTTTTAAATTTGTGATTTACAGTAAATACATGGGATGGATTATTGTCTTTTCCCTTTCTACATTGGCATTCACACTTCTTAAACTGAAAGTAGACACAAACAGGACTCCTAAGTGAGTCTCTTTTCACATTCCTAGTAATTAATTTTGCCAGGGTGTGTGTGTGTTCGTGTGTGTGTGTGTGTGTGTGTGTGTTAAAGGAAAAGATGTCTTAATTTAGAGTGTATATCTAACTTTCAAAAAGATGAATGGCTTTGTAAAGTTAAAAATAATAGAAATTATGACAATTAAGGAAAAAACAGAACAGACACCACATAAGGGGTTCAAAGAGAACAGATACTACCAAGGACCTGAGATGAGCTAATTGCTGCTTTTGAGCACTGAAATTGACTTTGTCTCCTGGGCCTTAAGACAAAAAAGGCAAACATATTAGATTATATGATATGCACTGTCTGACAAAAGAAGTATAAAAATGCCTAGAGAGGCAAAATCTTTCCTGAACCTAAGTGTAAGGAATTTATCGCATAGATGTTTTTTTAATACAGGATAATGGATAACAGGATGTATAATTTCTTCAATTAAAGTTTTATAAAGTATGATAGAATATTAATGTTAATCAAATGTGGGAATGGTTTCTTCCCAATGCACCAAAAAAGACTATGGGCATAACATTAAATCATAATTCAATTAAACAAATGTTAAGTGCCTACTATGTGCCAAGGCACTTGTATCCCCAGATGCTAGAGATTTAAAACAATAAAAGTAATAATTCCTCCCCTCAATGAGTATCCCAGGGGTATACAGTATGTACACAGAGAAAAATTAAAATATATACAAAATTATTTCAAGAGAGAGTACTCATCACTGTGGTGGATTTGAAATAACCTTGTGTGGGAGAGGGCATCTGAGCTAAGCCTGGAAGTGATGGGGTACTTATGATCAGACCCCTGCCCAAAGACCCTACCTCTGGGAATAACTCATGAGTGGGCCCCAGTGATGCAAACTCTCTCTCCTTGTTAGAAGAATAAACTGACCTCTGTAGAATTTTCCTTGTATGAACAGGACTATCTCGTACCAGCAGAATTATCACATATGATTCCCACAGTTACTGTATATAATCTAGAAGTCAAGCTATAGATGTCCGCTCTCAAGGCTATCTTGTTACAGACCAAAAACACGTCCCTGATAAGCCTCTCCCCCGTACCCCACCAGGCCATGCCAGTAGTCAATGATGCCTGTGCCCAAGGTAAAGAAACGCCTAATTAGCATGCTTGACACACCACTCGCTGAACTTTTTCTATGTAAGCTTTAGTACCACCCCTTTTAGGCTGTGAAAGTTCCAACCACTATATAGCATTACCATAAACTTTTTGCCACTTGACTGAAGATTGTTTGAGTCCTCAAATTCTTTCCAGACAACTTTGCCCACTACCTCAGTATTTCGGGGTCCCTGCATCCCTAAAACCATATCAGAAGGAAACTAGGGATCCTAAAAGGCAGAGATTAGTGTGTTTCTGGTGTTAGTTGAGATAATATGATTCAGTTCTTTTGCTTTCTGATAATCTAAGAAAATACAGATAAAAAACCTAGAGGATAGTTTGTTGTTTATTTTTTCTTAAAGACAGTAAAGGTGTCTATTAGGTTGCCTTTTTGCAAATATCAGATATCTAAAGTAAGCCTTTGAAAAAAGGCTTTGGAGCTGTACTGATCAATAACTGAATTGCCTAACCAAGATGAGGTATATTCAGTTGGCTGAAGTAAAAGACTTAGGCTTTATTCACCTAGTGAGACAGGCAAAGCTCATTCTGTTGTAAAAGTTCAAGTGTATGTAGCAAGACTTCAAAGTGTAGAAAACCTGTTTCCCTCCACAAAGGTAACATTTGTATTCTCACCCTACCAGAAGCCCAATCTTGTTCAGTACCAGCCTTGGGAGCAGGGCAGGGTGGCCCACAGGTTGAGCCAGTAGTTGGCTTAAATGCAACAAGAAGAAGAAAGAATTCCACTCTCCTTGAAAAAAGCTTTTAATCTCCTCAAGCACCTAATTTTTTCCCCTTCTCCAATTTCTAGAGAATGAGAATAATCATCATTCCCTCTCATAAGAAAACACCAAAGTGGGCACTTATGTGAAAAAAGAAAAGATTTTTCTTAATCACTTTCATTTTTATTTCCCATTCATATGCTCCCTTCCCTATTCTCCTACCTAGATTTCTTTTGTAACAAAAGTTAAATGAAATCAAGCAAGACAAAGGCCTCCACTGACATGCACACTATCCCATAAGGCCCCACCTCTATAATGAAGGGAAGGAACTTGACATTTATAGTCAAAACCAAAACCACTCACTGAAGCTGAAGTGGTTTCTCTTTGAGAGGTAATCTTGCTACAGTTTAAGGACCAATGAGGCTGAGATGTAAGAGCTGCCTGTGCAACTCTTGTCCTAAAGCTCAAAGAAGACTTTTCTCTAAGTAATTTAATTTTTCCTTCTTTCTGGCCTGATTAATTTTTATAAATGTACAAATCTATAGAAACACTTAGACACATCCATAACTACAAAAGTCACTCTGTCATTTTTTTCTTCCCACTGATACACGGGACTTTTTCCTCAATAGTGGAAAGCAAAGTCTCATACCAAAAGGGAGAAAGTCACATATCAATGGGCTTTGGAACTTGGGTTACACATGTATTTATTTAATTTTTTAAAAATAAATTTCTTGATGCATTTTGTTTTGCCACAACAGATACTTCTAAGTAAGGAATACTTTAATGCTTTTATCTGATCTCTGAAGCAGAAAAGAGAATGAGGCTATATCTCAATCAAGCACAAAATATTTTTCAAGTGTCTGGATATGTGTTCTCACTGAATTAGATGTTTCTTGCAAGGATGCAGATTACAACATAAATATATCTCCCCGTCCATGTCCTTCCATAAATTTGCCACAGGGAGTCTACCCAGCGTGCTAGAGGTTTTCCTAGCTTTTTCCTGACAATTTGAAGATCCCACTAGAGCACTTGGGCTCTCGGTCAGTCAACAAACATTTTTAGAATACCTACTATGTGATTCTGTGCTAAGTACTGGGGATTATTGTTGTTTGTTCTTCATTCTGAAGAGGACCATGGCATCAGGAAGGTGATGCCAGGACTTGCAAGTGGATTGGATTTAAGTGAGGGAGGGCTGTGCAAAGTCACCAGGCTCACTTTCTCCTCTACAGCCATCTGGGTCCAGTGGCAAGATATAGATCAGGATAATGGGAGATGGTCCTAGGTGCAGTGGGAGACCTTGACCTTTTTAAGGCTTTTTGTCTTTCCTGGGTTTCAGTTTGACTGAGGCAACACCCATTCAGTGATTAAGGCTAGGTAAAGGAGGCAAAAGACAACCCCTGCCCTCAAAGGAAACACAGTCGAATGGGGAGGCAACAAGCAAACAAACATGTACAACAAAGATAAATGGGAAACAATTAAAAGAAGGAAAACAACAAAATCAAGAGGTGTTGGGAGAGGCGTCCTGTAGAAGGTAAGATTTTAGTTGTGACTTAAAGGAAGTTAGGAAAGCCAGTATGGCATAAATGAAGAAGGAGAGCATTCCAGGCATGGGGAACTGCCAGCGGAAATACCCAGAGCTGAGAAATGGAGGATCTTACTTCCATCTTTTATGCTATGTGATACTCAATTTTAATACTTTGGACATCATAACACTCTAGAGTTCTAACTTGACCATGTCTTCATATACATTTATGTGCATATGGGTCCCTCTTCTTCTTTCTTTGATCTCGTTAGGGGTATAGGACTAGCAGCTGCACCACTCACTTTAAGAGTATGTACAGTTTAGTCATCTGGAGGGAATAATTCCAAATTACTTTCCAGAATGGCTTGGACCAATTCAAAGTTCATCCAACAATACATTCATCTGCCTATTTTCTGGCTGTGCCTCTAATATTGATTTCCTTTTTTTGTAACCTTTTCCAATCTGATGATTATTCTCATTTGCATTTCTTTAATCATTAGTAATTTGGAATTTTTTTTTCCTATATGGTTGCTGACAACTTAGTTTTCTTCCTTTGAAAACTGCCTATCTCTTTTTCTCCATATTCATCTGTCATAACTTCCCTTCAGCATCTGACATCTTTGACCACTCTTATCTCGAATACTCTCTCCTCTTTGGATTTTGTTACTTTGCTCTCTTCCTGTCTCCTATAATCGTTGCCCTACTTTCTCATTCTCCTTTCTGGGTCAATTACATCACTCATACAAGGGTGATTCAGGTTTTCCCCCAAGGCCTATCCTATGCTTTTTTTCCCTTCTTTATCTTTTCTATTTGTGTCTGTCTGCCATACACACACAGCCCTCATTAGCTCCCATGGGTTTTATTATCATCACCATGCATCGAATTCCCAAGTCTATATATCTAGTACAAGTTTTTCTCCTCAGCTCTAGTTCTGTTATCACCAATTGTCTACTGGACATTTTGAATCGGATGTCCTGTAGGCATCTCAAATTCAACACGGCCAAAATAGAATTCGTTATTTCCCTTCCTAAACCCACCTCAGTTGTGACCTTCTCTATTCCTGTTGTGGATGTCATAACTTTCCAGTCACTCAAGTCTATAACCTCACAGTCAGCTTCAACTCGTACCTTCACCTCATATCCAATCTGTTTCCAAGTGGCATTGATCCTATACCTGCACCTTTCCTATTCATCCCCTTCTCTCCGTTTACACAGATGCTACCTTAGTTCAGGACCTCATTACATCTCCCCTGGAATAATGAAATAGCCTCCAAACAGGTCTCCCTGACTCAGGTCTCTTCCTCTATTAGAGGTTTCCCAAAACATCCTCTATTGGAGTAAAGATCTCCTATCTATATTCCAAACAACTGATAAAGCACAGATCTAACCATATCACTCCCCTGCTCAATAAACTCCTGTGGCTTACATATTACCTCTAGGTGCAAAAAAAGACTGTTTTAAAAAGCGTTTCACCACCTGGCCTTGTCCTCCCTTTCCAGGCTTCATGCCCACAACTGTCAATCACATCCTTCACGCTCCAGTCAGATTGGGTTTCTTGCTTTTGTCCACACCCAGCATTCATCTTCTTTCTCCAGGCTTTTATATAGGCTTTCCTCCATGTCTTGAATATATTCTTACTCTTATTATCCATTTAAATCCCTAGTTCCTTTCAAAGCTCTGTTCAGATGTCACCTCCTGGATGAGACTTTTCTTCATTTCTTCCCCCACCACATGCAAGTGCCGCACACAAATTACCCTGTATTTTTTTTGTAAAGATATATTTGTGTATATACGTGTGTTATATCCACACACATATAAAATATCTCTAGATAGATACAGATATATAGAAATATATCCGTGTCTTTGCCATTAGACTTGAAAGCAGAGACTGTGAATTATGGCTTTGTTTCTCTAGTGCCCAGGACAATGGTTAGCATAATCTATGCTTAATCACCATTTGTTGTTGGATTCTCTTTCTTCATGGCCTAGCTCAGGCCTCCTCCATAAAGTTGCTACTTCTCTACCCTATTTCCCCAGCAGAAAGTAATGTCTCCTAAGATTTTCCCAAAACATCTTGACCTAGATCTCTCCTCTCCCATACCCCCACATTGTATCTTGTATCATACTCATTTGTATATTTATTGTATTCTGCCCTCTGTCACTCAGTTGTTTCAGTCATATCTGACTCTTTGTGACCCCATTGGGGGTTTTCTTGGCAAAGACACTGGAGTGGTTTGCCATTTCCTTCTCCAGCTCATTTTATAGAAGAAGAAACTGGAGCAGACAGGGTTCAGTGAATTTCTCAGGGTCACACAGCCAGCAAGTGTCTGAGGTCACATTTGAACTCAGGAACATGAGTGAGTCTTCCTGACTCTGGGCCTAGCATTCTATCCAGTGTACTACCTAGCTGGCACCCCAACAAAGGTAAAAACTTGTCAATTTCCTAGCATTTATTAAATATCAACTATGTTCCAGGCACTGTGCTAAGGGCTGGAGACGTAAAGAAAGGCCCAAGATAGTCCCTGCTCTCAAGGGACTCATGTTCTAAAGGGCCAAACAAAAGGCAAACAGTTATGTGAAAATGAGATATATACAAGATAAACGAAGGATAATCAAGAGAGAGAAGGCACTAGCATTAAGAGGGAAATAGAAAAAGGCTCCTTATAGAAGGTGGAACTTTAGCTGAAACATGAAGGAAGTGAGAAAATCCAAGAGATAGAGATGAGACAATTCCAGGCAGCCAATGAAAATGTACATAATTGAGAGATGAAGTGTCTTGTTCAAGGAACAGCAAGGAGACCAGTGCTGTTGCCGGATCAAAGAGTACATGGCCACAGTGGCAGTAAAAGGGGGTCGGGTCAGTGGGGGCAGGAAGTGACCAGGTCACGAAGAGATTTAAAAGACAATCTGGTGATTTTGTTTTTGATCCCGGAAGCAACAAGGAGTCAGTGGAATTTGACTGAATTAGGGAAGGCACAAATTCAGACATGCACTTTGGGAAGACCACTGGTGTCATTTTTCATTGCATCCTCACCTTCCCAATGCCAGGCACAACTGCACTTAATGTTTATTGAACTGAATTGTACACTAAAGAAAGACACAGCAAATATGAGTCTTCTGAGGTCACATCCAATGATTACCACATAATGGGAAACAATCATTCCATCAGTCCAAAGTGGGAATATGTCCCAAGTAGGAATCTCTAGTAAACTGTAATGAATCAAGCTTTAAATACATCTTATCCTGCTATGATTTTTACAGATGCTGCCAGAGTTCTGCATATTTAAGGGGAAGAATGAGAATAAAGAGTTTATATCTTGGGTGGTCGGGTGGTTGTCTTGGTTTCCCTTCTAGAATCACTTGAGTCACAAGCTGTGGGAAAGAGACCCTTAAAACAAGGGCACCAAGCTCAGCCTATGCTCTAGCATACTACAGTGACACTAGAAACTAGGTTTTATGGTGAAACAGTACTCTTTGCATACTGTTGCATGTTGTCATCACAAAATATGGGTTTCAGCTTTCTTCATGACCTTCCCTTTAATTCAGCTTGAAACGAGCACTCACTTCTACTTGAAAGTGATGTTTTCATTTCTGAAATGATTTATATTAGAAGACAGTGTAATTACATTGGAAGGCATTCTAATTTACACATTTATTTCCAGCCAAGAGTAGTGCAGTGTGAGTTGTATTTCTAAATAAAATCTAATTTATGCCAAAGCACATCAAACCTGCTAATCAATTCTCCTGTACTACTTCCCAGTAAGAACCTGGTATTGGCTATGATTCTTCCAACAGGATGGTTATCTTCTAGCCATATTGCTTTTAAATGACATCCAATCTATTTTTATGCTTTTCCAAAATATGAGTGCTATAATATCTACTTACAACAAATATGTTAACTCTTTTGACCATGATGGGAAAAAGCAATATATTGCTTGAACTATTTTCCTTCAGGACATTTATATTGAGTTAAATTCAATTTAGTTTCCTTGACTTTTCTAATCTCCTCTGACACAATAATACTCTTTCATTTCTTTAATGTTTTCATGTGATCTCATATGATACAGAAATATCCGTGACTCCCCCCTCCCCTACCACATCATTAGATAGTTAAGGAAAACAATTACCACTACTGAAGACAAAACAGATTAACAGGCTATCTTTCGTGGAAAATTCCTTCCATGCAAAAGATGGGAAAGTTACCAGAAGACATAAACTACCCCATTAACTTTATGCCCACTACCATCCAGGATTGACTTTTAATGCTTACGTTCATTTATAAACATCTAACATTCATTATGTAATTTTAATTTAAGTTTCATCAGTTGAGTTAGCAATAGGAAAACTCCCCCTGTCACAGTTCTATCACGCATCTCAAAGAAAAATTTAATATTCAATTTGATCTCCAGTGGGTTTCTGATCTCACTAATCTGTGTACGTGTAACATAATCCATCCAGGCCTTCCCATCCTATGACTTAGTCAATATCTTCCCCTTCTCTGGAGGCAGCTAGATGGTTCAGTGGATAGAGCACTGGGGCTGATATCAGGAAGTTCAAATTTGGTCTCAGACACTTAGTAGCTATGTGGCCCCTGGGCCTTAATCTCTCTTGACCTTAATCTACTGGTGAAGGAAATGGTAAACCATTCCAGTATCTTTGCTAAGAAAACTTCATTGACAGTACTGGTATGCATGGTCCACAGGGTCACAAAAAGTCACACACTACTGAATATCAGCAATAATCTTTTCCTCTAAATCTCTTATCATTATCCTATTAATAACTGAGTGTGTGAACTTTCCATTGGTTACTCTTCATCCCTACTCCAGTCTACCTTCTTTTCTGATCATGTATTTCTCTGATGGCATGCTTAATTGGGTTTCTCGTGACAATTCCTCATTTGGAATGGGTTGTCCACTGTGCAGAAACAAAAAAAAAGTCCCACAGAGGAGAAAAAGAAAGCTTTTTTGTTTGTTTGTGATATACATCACTGAGGATCATACATCAAAGGAACAGCCGTAATTTACCACTGATATTTGAAATGACTTAGAAATATGCTAACATGTTATGAATCAGAAAATCGGAAAGAGTTCATTTTTCTCTTGCTGTATTTCAGTGGACTCGTTTGGCTAAAGATCTCAAATGTAACATGGGACATGACTGGTGGAACTGGGAGGATAGGGATTGGGACAATGACACTGCAATACATTTACTGCTCATCTAGAGATAAAGATTTGAAAATTGTCCCATGTCAGAGCAAAGCAAGATTGAAGTGAACTAAGTTGGCTCATTAACCAAAAGTGGGACCTAGAACCTCTTGTTCCGGAGAGAGCCATTTCAATGACCCTTGAACACTGCCCCCCATACACACACCACCACCCCTCCCTACAACTACTACCCAGCTACTTCCTCCTTTTCTTTTTTTTTCCCTTAAAAATATTCTTTGTTATATGAGATTGCTCTTTGGGAGTGGGAAGGGGGAAGGATACCGGAAGAAATTTAGGATTTATATAAAAAAGATACCAATAAAAATTTATCTTAAAAGAAAATTCTTTGTCCAGTTTCCTTAGGCTATTGGTAGTTGATTGGCTAGCTAATGTAAAGTGCTAATATCACTTGTAGTGGGGCTCCTCTTTCTCTCTTCTCTTGGCTCATTCTCTCTAACTGCCTCCATGTTACCAAGCTGACTGCTGTTACTCCCAGCATTTAGCGGTAACCTTGTGGGTTGCTACTCCTAATACTTGCCTGCTTCTCAGGCAAGACCTCTGAGCTTCCAATTAATACCAGTGAATTTATTAACTCTTAACAAAAGCTCTTGCTCAAAAGGGAAAGAAAGAATAAAATACTTACAAAACATTCCATCCACAAACTTGGGGTGCACATTCCCTCAAATATACCTAGTATTCATAAAAATAGGGAATATACGCTTACCATGACATAGTAATGATGCAACTTACAACCCTAGAACTTCGGTCTTTGATATCATTTTCTTTTTTCCGGGATTGTCCTTATATAATTCACTGAAAGTCATGGCACCTCTTGGGACAGGAATCTCTGCTGCTAAGGTAGGCTACTCTGCTCCTCTACTTGGCCAGGCCTCTCTGCTGTAGGCTTTTTTCAGAATTGACAGTATTCCTTAGCCAGGAATTCACCAGAGGTCCTTTGTATGGTTTCTGAGAGATTTTCTCATCTTGGGCATGTGGTAGCAATGGAGATCAATATAACTTTTTTTTTTAACCAAGCAACTCTTCTAGGATATAGCTAACGTTTCCTTCAGCCGAGTTCCAAGTTCTTTTCTTTGATTAACCTTTTTGTTTCAGGATTGTATTTCTTGAATCAGAGACTTGTATATTTACTATATATTTTTGATCAAACCATATATTTACCAAAGCCTCATCTCCAGAGGCTAGGCCATAACCAGAAAAAAAAAACAAAACAATACCCATTTCTCTAATGATAACAAAAAAGCTTTGGGGTTTAGGGCTCCCCAGTTTTTAACTCTAAAGTTCTCCAGTTGGTTTTATGCAGATGAGCAGCTGGGAAACGAGGCAATGAGGCAGTCTTTGCCTAGTGCATTGTCTCGGTGAGCTGTATTCTTAGGCTTTTTTTATATGCAAGTCTCACATTTGTCTTTATCTCTTTCAATTAGCAAAATTGCCAAAATCTGAATGTGGCATAGCCTACATATTAATAGCTGATAATCTATTATTCCTTTCAAATAACACTTATATTTTAACAAATAGAGCATAAGTCATCCCCAGGAGGAGATAGTATGGAAATTTTAGGCATCATAACAGACCTTATGATTTATAAAACTATTTGGAAGAGATTTTTTTTGACTAATGGATTTTTGGTGTCCCTTAAATCACAGATATCTTGTCCACTTAGGCACAGGGTTGGACCTGTTTGCAAAAGGAGGCAATGTGGTATAGCAGAGAGAAGGCCAGATTTGGGGTCAGAATCTGGGTTCTTTATGTCTCTGTTTCTTCATCTATGAAAGAAAGAGGTTGGACTAGATGACCTCTGAAATCTCTTCCAACTCGATTTTTATTTTCTAGAAAAAGACAAAGAAGGACACGCTTGGGTATGTCCTTATTTTTATAGCTAAATGTGGTTATGTTTATTTCTGACAACAAAATTATATACCAAATATTTTTTTAAAAAAAAGCCACTCCCAAGAGATATACATAATTAAGTTTTAATTCAAAAGTAGCTTGGGAGAAAGTACTATTTCTCTTGTCCACCAATCAACTTTTTTCAAAAATCATAGACAATGTATTATTTCAGGAACTAGAGAAATGTGTGTTGTTTGACTACTTGTTTTTTGAATAAAAGCCTGTGTCATAGGCCCTACAAAGGGGCAATCTGTTTTAATTATCTGATGTCTTGGGGCAGATAGGTGGCATAGAAGATGGAGCACTGGGCCCAAAGTCAGAAGATTCATCTTCCTGAGTTCACATGCAGCCCCAGATACTTCCTAGCTATGTGACCCTGGCCAAGTTACTTAACCCTGTTTGCCTCAGTTTTCTTATTTGTAAAATGAGCTGGCGAAAGAAATGGCAAACCACTCCAGTATCTTTGCCAGGAAAACCTCAAATGGGGTCACGTTTGACTCAAATGACTCAGCAACAATTGTGACTTCTGAATTACCTGAGCAACAAGATAGCAGACTAAACATTTCCTTTCCAATCCCCACTATCTCTCAAACCTCTCCAGAACAGAAATTATGTGCCAATGATAAATCAACTTCAGCTGTTTCCATATCTAGGACACCCATCCCCCCACCCCCTGCACACACACACACTGTTGGCAGCAAGTCTGCAGTAGAAGAACAAAGGACATGACAGGTTTACATCAAAACTCAACCCTGCAGCCACTCCACTCTCCCTCTTTCTAGTCCATAGATATCCTTGCTCTAGGCTGCATAAGTTTGCTCAGGTCTTGATAGCCAGATTGGCCACAGACCTTGAGGGGCAAAATCCTGCTGGGGGCTACAGTCTAGAAGCACTAATACTGCAAAGCTCTGAAGTGCTGGTGTGGGGCCAAAGAACTAAGCAGAAAGTGAGAAAGGTTACAAGGACAAGGCACCATGCATGTTGGGGATGGGGGAGCTGTGCAGCACTCCACCAAGGCTAAGGGAAAGAGGGCTGTATCCAACTGGGTTTAGTTCTGATTACCCAAAAGTCAGGTGGAGCAGAGACCTAGGTTGGTGAATTGTGAATGGCTCAGTATGGAATGAGGCTAAGATTCTTTGAGATCCAGTCCACAAGGAAACCGCAATCAGAAGGGAGGGAGTCAGGAAGTGAGTGATAAGGAAAATAAAGAGGGGATAACATAAAGGAGGAAAGGTTTAAAGTAACAAAAATTTCAGAGAGAAGAAATCTCAAAGACCTTGAACATAAACAGTTAAATCAAAGGGAAAAACAGTAACAACTGAAGAAAATATGGCTTCTAGATCTCATAAATGAGTTCAGGCATCAATGAATACATACTCCAAAATAAAGGAAAACAATTCTACTGGATGAGACAGAAGATCCTATCAAATTTGAGGAGAATGTGGAATCACAACACAATGTTCCTGTTTAAAAGAAAAATGAGAATTATGAGAGCAGAATTTGTGTCCTGCACAGCAAAAATCATGAGTGGGGGAAAAAAAAACAAAAAACCTTGAATCTGGAATGGCAAGCCTTACCAAAGAAACAGAGAACAATGGATTGGAAATGCATTCCAGGGAGATAGGAAATGCACACAGAAGTGAAAAACAGCCTAGAAGAGAAGCAAAACACAATGTTAAATATGTATATGTATACATATACATGCTCACAATATGCAAGCAAAACATTAGAATCTCAGACAGGATGCATAGAGACAGCCCAATGATCATATGTCTCCCAGAAGAAGATGAAAGGACAAAAAAAATCTTAACACCATAATGAAGAAATAATAGAAGAGAACTGCCCAGAACTTCTGAAGGTAGAAAATGAAATCCCAATTGAAGGAATTCAGATATTACCTCTAGAAAAACACCCAAAGCTGCAAACTATAAGAAATATAGTGCTTAGATTTAGCAGTTCAATTCAGATATGTTAGTCAAGTCACTAGAAGAAAGACTGTCAAACACAAAGGAGAGGATATTTCAATAATCCAAGACTATTCTGCTTCCACTAGAAAAAGGAGGAGGGAATGGAATATGTTCTGAAGAGCATTAGAGTTCAGGACACAGCCCAGAGTGACCTATTCAGCAAATTCGAGCTTAGCTATGCAGGAGAACAGATGGAAATTCAATAATAAAGAAGAGTTTGAAACATTTTAGGAAGAAAACCAGAACTAAAAATATTACTTGCCTCTTCAACACCTTAAACAACAGAATTGCAAAAGCAGATAATGGCAAAACAGAAACAATAGAAAGATCAGTAAGTGACTTCTTTCTAATGATATACAAAGAGACAGGGGTGAAGGTGGAAATCTGGTAGAGGTAACAGAAGAGGCAGACGAGTATTTTGGACAAAGCCTGGTAACACTGCCTACGAGTGAATGTTCCTTTTGTGAGACTAGATTACAACATGGGAGGATATGTGAAAGAAGGGATAGGGAGCAGGGAGATAGGAATAAGTCAAATCAAGGGCTAGCAATGAGGAGAAGGTGACCTCTGTGGTTTTAGAAAGTGGAGAACTGACATGAAGTGGGTGAGGAGAGGGAAAAGATTGAAAAAAGATTTAGGGAAAGAAAAAAGGACTAACTTTGGAAGCGAGAGGGGGTTCTACCAGTAAATACTCCTATGGGTGATGGGAGATGAAGACCTTCACATTGGATGAAAACTGAGGGATTTGGAGCCTGAAAAATCTATTTGTTCCTGGAAGGGGCAACTAGCACCTGGAGGAATGGAAGAGCATGGATGCAGGTTGATTTCCAGTCAAATGTAAGGGGAAAAAAGGTCAACAAGAAAGGGTATAGATGAGTGAGGAGTGGTTTGAAAGGGCAGTGAGGCAGTGTCTTCTCTGATACCTGCAATAATTTGCATTGTTTTGAAAGTGAGGCACAATGGAAAATGGGGAAACTGTGGGGATAAATAAGCCCTACAGGGCAGTGGAAGAAAGCCCCTAGAAGGCAGAGGGTAGAATGGATACTCTGGAAGTTTTGATTATATAAAGAATACAGAGAAAAGAGAGAGAGATCAAATGATTATAGGGGTGACGAATAGATTGAGGGTCTAGAGAATACAGAAAGGGAAGATGGATAATGAAGAGAGTGGAAGAAATCATTTTTGGAAAGGTGCACAAAAAATGAAATTTAAAAAACCTAATGACTAAAACTAGCTGATGGGGAAGAAAGGGAGAGGGGATCTGTATGACAGAAGGAAAAACAAGAGGAAGAAATATATAACCAGATAAAAGCAGGAGAGAGGAACAAATAAACAAAACCCTAAAGGGAAAAGGGTAACAAATGAGAAGAGGGGATTAGGGAGGGAGGGGAAGAGAGCTAGTGGGAACAAAGCCACCTTAAAAAAAAAAAGATTCAAGTAAAATAATTGAAGGAACATAATGTGTTTATAGCAGAAGAGGGGGAAAATCATAACTTTATAAAAAAAAACTTCAGAGACAGATGAAGAAAAATATAAACCTAAACAGACCAATAAAATGAAAAAGTGACAAGAGATAAGAAAGCAAAACCCTACAATCTGTTGCTTAAAGAAAAAGATTTTAAAAAACAAAGACACAAACAAAATAAAACTGGAGGGATGGAAAAAAATTTACTATGCATCAAGTGAATCCAAAAAAGCAGGCATTACAATCTTGTTATCAAACAAAGCAAAAACAAACATTTTTTAAAAAAAGGAAAAACTACATTATGCTAAACAGAACCACATACAACACACCAACAACAGTAATAAAATTATATGCTCCAAATGTGTTACCATCTCAATTTATAAAGGAAACATTATCTGAGCTTCAAGAAGACAGACACTAATGCAATAGTGACAGGAAACTTTAATATCTCTCTATCAGTTTTGAATACACATAATATACTCTAATAATATTTGGAGAAGAAACAAAAGGGTAATTATGAAACTAAACAAATTTCTGAAGAATTAAAGTTAAAAGACCTATGGTGTGTTTTAAATGGGACAGCAAAAGAATATACTTATTTCTCTGTGCCACTTAGAACTTTTACAAAAACTATGTACTAGGTATCAGGGATAGTCCTCCAGAAACCATAATTCAATAAGATTAGATATTGTAAAGGATATATATAGTAAAGGATACTCCAAATGGAGACTTTTATATTACTATATATACTATATATAGTAAAGGATACTCCAAATGGAGACTTAACAATGAAATCTTAAATAATGAGTGAGTCAAAAAACAAATCAAAGGAAAAAGAAATCAATATGTAAATGAACATGATAATAATGAAAAAACATAGCAAAATTTCTAGAATGCACCTAAAGCAGTCCTAAGGTGAGGTGGGAGGGAGAATCATATCCTTAAACTCATATATTAACAAAATAGCAAAAGAGAAGATTAATAATTAATGAATATGAATTTTTAAAAATTAGAAAATTAGCAAATAAAGCTAAAATAAACACAAGAGAGACATTAAAAGTAGAGGGGAAGTAGATAAATTGTAAATAAAAATGCAAATTATAAATAAAACTAAAACTGCTTCTTTGAAAAGACTGACAAAATTGGTAAGATTTTAGCTAATCTGATTAAAAAGAAGAGAGCAAAAAATCAAATCAATGAAATAGCAGATGAACAATGTGAAATCACAACAAAACCAGAAGAAATAAAGACTATTCAAAGCATATTGTGCAATTTTGTGCTATTAAAACTGAGAACACAAAAGAAATAGAATATCTTCAAAAATGCAAAATATCCATACTATTAGAAGACTAGTGAGAAATCAGCCTGCTCTCAGAAAAGGAAATAGATGTAGCTTTAAAGGAGCTACCAAAGGAAAAAAACATCTGAATCTAATGGATGCATAGAAGAATTCTATCAAACCTTTAAAGAACAATTAATACTTCACAAATTATTCTCAAAAAGATTGAGAAAGCACCCTACCAGAATTCTTTTAAGAAACAAAAATAGTACTACTACATAAACCAGTGAAAGATAAATATGGAAAGAAAACTATAGTCCAATATCATTTTTAGACATTGATTTTAAAAATTTAAACAACCTCTTATCAAACAGACTACAGCAATTTTTACAAGAAACCTTTCATTACAATCAAGTGGAATGTGGATCAGGGATTCAACTATGGCCCAAAATTCAGAAAATAAACATAATTAACAATATGAAAAATCAAAACATCCAGAACTGTATGCTCATCCCAATAGATGCAGAAAAAATGCCTTTGGCAAAGGATGTCACTCTTTTATGCTATAGGCTTAGAGAAACCTTTTAAAAAAAATATCCTAAAGAGAATCTATTTAAAATCAAAAGCACCCATCATATGCAATGGGGATACACAACCTTGTCTGATAATATGGGAAGGAAGCAAGTATGTCTGCTTTCCCCATCATTCTTTGATATAGTTCTGGATATGCTAGCAATAGTAATAAGACAAGAGAAAGGCAGTAAAGGAACAATGATAGGTAAAGATGTGATAAAGCTATCCCTATTTGGTGATGATATGATAGTTTACTTAGAAAACCCCTGGGAATCAGCAAAGTTAGTAATTGAGAAAAGTTTCAGTCTGCAAAATAAATACTCAAAAATCAATAGCATTTCTATATAATAATAATAAAACACAAGAAGCAATAAGAGAAAGGGAAGTATTTCTCTTTATACCTTACAAAATTGTCTCCTCCTAGTTTTGACAACTTACTGGGGACATTTCCTAAAATCAAAGTTGAACTGCATCTGCTTCAAGATTTTATTCCCTCCTAAAGATATTGTAACACTATTTATAGTTCATGTGAGAGAGACTATTGAAGTTTGGGTCACACAGAAGAAAACACCATAGCTGAAAACAAGTTTGATGGGGGTGTTGAGGTAATTAGGGATAAACAGAGAGCAAGAGACTTAGCGAATATTTTACTGTGTGCTTTTGTACATAGAAGAAACAGAAACAAAGGATGAGCAATGGATGGGGAAGATATTCAGTCACAGAAATTCAGAATTGAAAGTTATCTGAGTGGCATGTACTCCAGCTTGTACCAATACAATATATCCAGTAAAGGATCATCTGGTCTCTGTTTGAAGGCTTCTGATAAGGAAGAAACAACGACCATCAAAGGTAGCACTTTCAACTCTGAGACAGCTCTAAGGGTTAGGAAGTTTTCCATAACATCAAGCCTAGATTCTCCTCTTTGCAATTCCCACCTGTTGCTCCTGGTTTTGTCCCTCTCCTCTGGGTCAAATGTGGCTTCTTTTACAAGGCAGGCCATCATACTCTTAAAGACAATTATTCTTTTCTTCTCCAGATCAACTAGCCTCGCTTCCTTTATCTCATCTTTACCTGGCAAGGCCTTTCACCATCCTGATTGCCCTCCTCTGGGACTCTCAATTTCATTGTCCTTCCTAAACCGTGAGGTTCAGAACTGACCACAGTATCGTAGCTGTTGTCTAACCAGGGCAGAGTACAGCAAGACTTCCTTATTCCTGGAATCTATGCCCCCTCCCAATGCAGCCCAAAATCAAATTAGAATTTTTGACTGCCATATCACATTGTTGATTCAAATTGAATTTGCCAGTCACCAGGAACTCACTCCTATTCTTTTTCAGAACTACTGTTTAACAATGATTATCTCTTTAGTAACCCATTCTAGAATTTTCTCAGGGATGGAAATCAAGCTCACAGACCTAAAGCATGCAGATTATTCCCCTGCCTCCCCCTCCTCTACATCTTTTGTAAAAATATCTAGACAACATGTGCTCTTCTTCTTCAATCCTGTGGTACATCTCCAATTCTTTATGATCATTCCCATATCACCAGGAGTAGCTCAGGAATCACATCTACCCATCCTTTTAACTCCTGATGATGAAGTTCACCCTCGGTTGTGCAAGGTAACTTAGTCACCTCCTTCAAGGGGCCTTTCCTAGCTTTCCAAGTACCAACCCTCCCTCAAAACTGCTTTTAATTTATTTTTCTGTGAACAAGTTGCATTCTCTCATGTAAAAAGGTAAGTTCCTTGAGAGAAGAGATTGTATCACTTTTTGTATTTGTGTCCTTTACAAATGTGAGCTCCTGGATAGCAGGGACTATATTTTGCCTTTCTTTGTATCCCCAGAACTTAGAACAATGCAAGGCACATAATAGGTGCTTAATAAATGCTCACTGACTGACTAGTGCCTGGCATAGAATAGGTGCTTAATAAATGTTCACTGACTGACCAGTGCCTGGCACAGAATAGGTGCTTAATAAATGCTTGCTAATTGAATAAAGTAAAGTTAAATGAAATATTATATTGATGTCACCTGTCCATGTGGACCATTTATTGTGGAGTTTCCTTGATACATCTCATAATTTGTTCCAAATCAGAGTGGATACTACCAGCATCCTTGATATATTACTGACCTGATGAGCTTTGATTCTACCCATTTCACACTTGATTCCTCATGAATAAAGTGAGACTTAGGATTTTCTTATAATCTGACAGCTGCTAGAAATGCAAATCTGCTAAATTGATTGGGCTACATATCTTCTAGCAGTATTTTTAATTCCAATATAATTCATTGATTCCATTCATCTTTCAATTACATTGTCTAGAAAAAAAATATATGCCTACCGAAATGCATAACTTGACTCAATAATAACTATAAATTTTCATCACTGTGGAAGGTCCCTAAACCACTGACAATCGCATTATAAAATATACTGCATTGTCTGTTTACAGAAACAAACCTACAACTAAGGCTTTTTTTTTAATTTTTGTAAGATAAAAATAGGAGATATATTTTGTACAACATCTTCTCTGCATAACATGATCAGATTATGTTGGTGAATAAGGTTCACCAGATAAATCTAACCATCATCAGTGGAATCAAATATTATTAATATAGTCATTATTTTCATCATAAAAGAATAGCTAGTATGATGGGGAAGTGGCGAACCCAATGAAAGGCAAGTAGATCACAGTTGGAACTACCTATAAAACAGAGATTAGCAGGAAAACCAAACTTCTAAACTTAATTAACTCAGAGAGGAAAGTTCAATTTATGAACTTAACTTAGAGACAAAGAAACATGACTTAGGCAGCATACAAAATGTCAGTGGTGATACAGAAAAGAATCAATTATAAAAATGGAGATGGTATCAATTTGGTTTTCTAAGTCACTTCCAGTTCTAGGTCTCAATTATGATCCTATTATCTCTAGTATCCCATACTCCCCCATCAAAACTCCCTCCCCCCAACAACTTCCATATACAATCTTCATATCTCATCACAATGGCGGTTCCACCCCATCTCTAACCCTACAGGAAGAGTTTATTTAAAAACAAAAAAAAGTGTGCAGGGTATTGAAGTCAATGCCATCTTCTACCCCAGTTTTTAGTCCATTTAACCTCCTATTACATCTCTTCTTTAAGCTTATACTCGCTTGTCCTTCCCCTACTGGAGGTAGATGATAATAGGAATAATAATAATAATGTAAACAGTAATTTTTTTAAAAACTGGGTTTGCTATCATGAATAAACATATTCTTCAATTAAGTTGGGCAGACAGCATAAGCATCTTAAGACCTGCACAAATGAAAATGTATTTCTAGCACAGTAAGAACATAAGAGGAAATACGGTACTATTAAGGAATGCCTTAAGGAAGTGTATTCCATCTTGGAAGAAGCCACTTGAGAGAACAACTGAAGACTTGTAGGAAGGAAATTACATTCATATCTAGCCAACACACATAATAGGAAACTTGAATACCCCTATTGCCCAATTAAAAGTAGCAAAAAAGAAACAGGTGGAAAGAAATCCAGAAAACAAGAGCATATTTGAAACTCTAAAGTCTCTTAATCAGCAACTCAAAGTAAAAGTCAAAATGTTAAGGAAATAAAGCCAAAACAATACAAAGAATAAAACAAATAATTCAACATCAGTCACAAACTTTACTAGCTTGAGAAGAAAACTAGTTGAGACAGAACTCTCAAAGGAGGATATGTGGATTATGTCTGGTCTATATGGTCACAAGAATTCCAAACAAACAGTTCCAAACAATGAGATCAGATGAGAAACAGAAAGCTTAGGTAACCTTAATGAAAGAACAGTTATTTCAAGACTGGTCACAAAATTTAGTTTCTCTGCAAACTCTAAGTGGTAGACACACCTAAAATTTATAACTATTAGTTAAACATTTTACAGTGGTACATGAATTCCTGGCAAGACACTTTATCAATTTCCTCTCAGATGTAAGCTTGATCCCACCTTTCTTAATAGAAGGCATCATATATCTACTACTAAAAGATGAGATCCCTCCAAATGTAGGCCAATTATGTGTTTGTATGTTTTGTATAGGGGGTAGCTAGATCACACAGCAGAGAATGTCGGGCCTGGAGTCAGAATGACCTAAGTTCATATCCAGCCTAAGACACTTACTAGCTGTGTGACCTTGGGAAAGTCACTTAACCCAGTTTGTCTCAGTTTCCTCTTTTGTAAAATGATCCAGAGAAGGCACTTGCGAACTTACTCCAGTGTCCTTGCCAAGAAAACTCTAAATAGGGTCATGAAGAGTTAGATACAACTGAAATGAATAAACAACAAAAGTACTTTATACAAAGCATTAACAGAAATCATTGAAGAAAAATTTTTTTATAAAAGCAATAACATATTGCCTGAGGAGCAAAAGCTTTGTAACCAAAAGTTCCATGGGTATAAAGAACAAGTTATTATCAATTTAGTAACTCTTAAACAAGCTGCCCCAAAGGGTAACATTTGGTGCCTTTGTTGGGTATTACAAATCCTTTGAGTTCTGAACTTCTGATTTATTTGTGTAGTACAAATAAATAAAATAGATCCAAGTATAATGAGAATGTTAGGGTATTTGATTGCCAGATAGAAAGCTATTCTCTATTTAAAACATATCACCAATACCATAATGTCAAAAACAATTCATACAAAACATGGCACTACCCAGGCAATATCCAAATGGACTCAAATACAACATGTATATAAACAAGCAAAATAAAAAGCAAATTGATGAATAAATGAGCATAACAACGGGAGGAGGGGTAAGAGGAGGTTTCATGGAGGAGGTGGCATCTGAGTTTAGCCTTACAGGAAGACAAGACTTCTGAGAGGTATAGATGAAGATGGTGTTTATTTCAGGCATAGGGGAAAGACTAAATAAACATACAAAAGCCTTGCCATTGGGAAAAACCACTGAAGACGGCTCTTTAACTCAGTTATTTGACTTGAAGTCTCTATTTTTTTCAGTACTGGAATTCAAGTCTCCTCTCTGTAACTCCAAGTGGTTCTCAAATTTTGGAATTCATTCAGGTATCCCAGTAGGAGACCACTCAATACTCAGTATCTCTACAGTACCATGCCAAATCCCATGTAGATATTCAAATGTGTTCTTGAATTTCCTTTTAAATTGCTGGCATTTTTTGAGCAAAGGATTATCCTTCTCATTAAAGGAACTAAACAATCCAATACAGAGTCCCTGAATTTACCTAGGAAACACGCCACCTAGGCCGGTTCAGCTGTAACAAATAGGGTTACCATTTTGAATATTAGGTTACTACCTGGTTCTGATAATGCCAAAGATTGCCCCTGCAACATAGGCAAGGAGATGACAATTGATACAGTGCCTGGTGAGTAGAGGGAAGATACTTAATGCTTGTGGATGACTCACTTCTTGATTTATGTTTGCTGTACTTTCTAAGGGGTGAAATACAGGCTGTTCTATACCCTACATGCATTGTTCATTTGGATGATTACGTAAGAACTTTTACCCAAAAGGAAGGCCTAGATATGAGCTACACAAGCTACATATTCTGAGGTTTCTAGTATATGGGTAATAGGTCAGAGAGTTATAATTTAGAGGTTAGCCTTCTGCCCAACAAAACTGAAGCCAGTTTACTAACCCCAGCTTATATATTTGTTTTTTGGGCTTTTTTTTTTTTTTTTTTTTTGCTTTTTGGAGAAGGAAAAAGCAGGGCATTTGGGGTTAAGTGACTTGCCCAAGGTCACACAGCTAGTAAGTGTTAAGTGTCTGAGGCCGAATTTGAACTCAGGTCCTCCTGACTCCGGGGCTGGTGCTCTATTCACTGAACCCCCTAGCTGCCCCTATATATTTATTTAATTTGAATTTTGAATGAACAGAGGTCTAAGGAAGTCAAGTGATTTGTCCATTTCATAGGTAGTAAGTGCCAAAAGTAGCATTTGCACCCTGGGCCCCAGACTCCAAATCCAGTACTCTTTCCATTATAATACAGAGCATCGGTATAAGGACTCTTTCTGCTTTCCCCCAGTACTGATACTGCTGTAGGGGATGACATCCTGACTCAGAGCTATGCACAGCCTCAAGGCTTGAGCATGACAGCATGTAGACCTGCATCTAGCCCCAGGACTCACATTCTCCATCCCTGTGAAAAAATCAAAGATCATCCCAGGGGCAAAACCAAGCCCCTAAAAATCTTTTAAGTGTACAAATCACTCTGTAGGGAACTCATGCCTAGACACCACCAAGCTATGTGTTCAGACTGACTCCTGTCATTGCTTACCCTCTCACCCACAAAGGCCCCATTATATAGAAAAGAAAGCCAAGGTACACAATAATTAGATGACTTGTCTTAGACCACACAGATAGGTATTTACAACATCTTCTGTGACATTAACTTTCCATCCACATTCTGTTCTCTGCACACTCAACAGTTTACTCTTTCGTGACTTACTTTGTCACAAAATACCCAGTAGCTGGATCTCACCCTGCCAAGTCAAACAATGATGACCATGAACAAGAGAACGTCTTAATAACCACGTAGGTTGGCCTTTTTATCCCTTTAGGTCAGGTCAGTGGTTCTCAACCTGTGGGTCACGACCCCTTTGGAGGTCTAACAGGGTCGCCTAAGACCATTGGAAAACACATTTCCAATGGTCTTAGGAACTGAGACACCGCTCTTCTATCCATCTCCAGGCGGGTCTGCCCACACGCAGATATGCCCACATACGAGTATTAAAGAGTCACGGCATTAGCAAGGTTGAGAACCACTGCTTTAGGTGAATAGGAAACCATATCAATATGACCAGAAGCTACCAGAAAGCTGCTGCAGCCAAGAGAGGGGAAGCTTGAGCCTTTACTACCTGGGCCAATCAAGTCTTGGGACAGTTTGGCTCCCTTTCTGGGAAAAAAAACTACCCTAAAACACGTGGGGTAAGGGAAGGAAAGAAGGGAACCCTGTTGTATAGTGATCCTATCACATACAACCAGGATTTTTTTGTGCTGATAGCAAGAGGCACAAAAGTAGTTGTCGGTGGAGAGGTGAGGACAAAAAACCCCAAATACCATAAGATTATTATTAGGGAAGCCACCTGCCTCCTGTCCTCAACAAGAGAAGAAAAGGCATTGGTAAACTATTTAAACCAGCCCCAGTACCTAATTATCAAGAAAAATTAGTTGGTTCTTCATCCTGGAAGCTTTAGTAAGGTAAGATTGGGCTAGAATGGTAACACCTACAGCAAACAGGTAACGTTTGGGGAAGGAGCTGTAAGAAGGCTTGAAATCAGTTTGTCCCCTTCCCCTCAAAATATCACATTAACAGTAGAAGAGACTTCTCAGAGCATCTAACTCAGCTCTCTGATTTTACAGAGAAGGAAGGAACGGTACCAAAGAAAGGTCACAGAGGAAGGCTCATTTTTCTCAGCTTCTCACTGAAATTGAGAATGAACCATAGTCAAACAGAATCCAAATCTCACAGATTCATAGACTGCCAGCCATCGAAAGGACCTTAGATATTGCCTAGTAAAACATTTCATTTTACAAGAGAAAAAAACAGCTAGTGTCAGGGCAGGAACTAGAATCTTAGACTCTCAACAGCCAGGCCGTCACTGGGACAGGCTGTTGAAATTTGGTCTCCACAAGGACTAAAGATCTTATGACTCAACGCAATGCAGCTAAAGAGAGGAGGGCATCCCTTGGTCCTTCAAGGCACACTCTAGGCCCATGCTTACCTTCATTCCCACCATGAGGCAAATCTAAGCAACTTGGGAGGGCAAATTTCCAAGGGAAAGAAGTGTCTTTTGATTCCTTGCCTTTCCTTGCTCCATATAATGGCCTCTAACACCCTTTGCTCTTGCATTCAGTGAAGAGCTGATACTATTCCCGATATACTTAGGTGGTACTGTGGAAAGTGATGGTCTTGGAGTCAGGAGAGATCTGCATTCAGATTCCAGTTTTGACACTTGGGTAACCTTGGTTAAGTTGCTTAAACTGGGCCTTAGTTTCCCCATTTGTGAAATGAGGACCTTTAATGCTTTTCTTTACAGGGTTGTGAGGATAAAATGAGCTAAGTCAGGGTGGGGAACCTGTGGACTCCGGGCCACAGTGGCCTCCTGAGCTAAGCTATGAAAAATATGATATAAATGTCAGCTATAAAAACTTACACAAGGAGTAGGGACTTTTAAAAAAAATTATTATTATTATTTTTATTTTAATAATATTTTTAATAATAATTTTAAAAAATTATTATTCCTTGTAATAAAGTCAGTAAGCCACTGACTTTAGAAAACAACATTCACCTGGATTTTTTTTAATTCAGGTTTTTCCTTTTAAGATATTCATACAAAAGGGTAAACTCGAAAGTTTTTCCTTAATGGGGAGCATAAAATTTAATCCAATTACTCCAAAAAGGTATCACAATTCCAGAGTAAGACAAAATAAGAGTGTGAGACAGAGGGGAAATTTTTCAAGAGAGGTAAAAAGAAGAGGCAAAAATAGATGGGCAAGGGGAAAAGGAAAAGGGAAGGGGCTGATAGCTGAAAGAGGGAAGGAGAGAAATACAGCTGAGATGCCTTGAGAGGCAGTGAAGGGGAGGAGGAAGGGAAACAATGAAAAAGTCCAGTCGATCCTAAAATGTTCGCTTGGGCCCACTGATCATGAAATGCAATTTATACCTTGTACTATTTTCCTCTGAAATATCAACTAGTTGATTAGATATTGCTAACAGTTCTGTTGCTTTGTATCCTTGTCCTTAGAGGGTAACTACAATCGGTCCACCAAGAAGAAATCATTCCCTAGGCTCTAGTGTCACTGACCAAATGATTTAGGCTGGGTTTGCATCACAGAAGAGGGAGATAGCCAGATGTCATTATTAAGAACCCTGATCCAACCACCCCACTTTTAAAGTACCACGGGCAATTGTTTGCTTTGTTTTGAGCAATTCTGAGGCAAAATTTCATAATAGGACATGGTATGTGGGTTTAAAAGTTCAAACATAAATAAAATAAAATAAAATAAAGTAAAATAAAATAAAAGTTCAGGGGTTCTTAACCTGAGGTCCAAAAACTTCTTAAAAAAATATCTTGATAAGTGTGTTTCAGCATAGTTGGTTTCCTTTGAAATTCCTATGTATTTAATGCACTTGAAAATGTTATTTTAGGAAAGGGTTTATAGGTTTCATGAAACCGAAAGTGGTTGTTTGCGATATCAAAAAAATGGTTTAGAACCTTAAGTTTAGATGATAAAGATTTGCTTGTGAAAAATTTTTCTGCCAATCAAGTCTTTGATTTGAAAGTACAGAAACAGACTTACACAAAGTCACTTTAACTGTGGAGTATACTGACTGTAGAAAAACTGACGTAGCAGACAAAGTATATAGAAGAGGCATGAGGCAGAAGACGTCACAGCCACCAGTAGGGGCTTGATTATTGCTGCTAGGTCCAAAGTCTCAGGAAATTGGCCCAGCCCAGTCCAACTCAGAACGGTCAAGATGGCCTGAGGAACTTAAGGTCTGGTGAGAGTTTTTGTCTTGTTTAATTTTGCTTTTTTTTTTTTTCTTAGAAGACAGAGAGCTGGAGTTCTTTACAAATGGCACCAATCCAGAGTAATCAGACTCTAAATAGCAACCTTTCATTACATCAGTTAGGAAGAGGACAGATGAGGATAAACATAGAAGCTAGTACTATTCTTTGAGTGTCAGGTGCTGTATTTAATATTCATCAGTCATTCTCACTGTTTCTCTAGTTTCCAAGTCTTCCCTATGGGGAAGAGGCCCAGGTTAATAAGATTGTATCATCCCATAACATATTCAGAAGAGAACATAATATTATCATACCTCGAAATGTTCAATAAAACATTTTTAGAGTGCTTTGCATTCTTCAAAGCACTTTCTTCACAATAGCCCAGTGAGGGAGTTTTAAGTGTTATTAATCCCATTTTATAGATGGATAAACTGAGTAGTTTGTGAAAAGTCACACAATTAAAAGTGGAAGAGCTTCAACCTTGGCCTTCTAACTCCAGATTCAAATCTCTTTTCACATATTATGTATGCATCACGGTGGTGGCCTTCTCCACTGTACCTAGATCTAACAAATGAAGAAAGTGCAGGAATAGATTGAAAACAGGCAACCCTTGTGTGAGTGTGTGTTATGTGTGTGTGTATGTATATACTCTACCCAGTCAGGAAAAGATCAAAAGAGAAAGAATAGATTGATTTACTAATAAGTGTAATATTAAAGAAAAAAAATCAATGTTATTTTAATTAATCAACAATTATAAACTAAATAAATGAAATAGCTTATAATAATAGGATGAACAAATAATTTCAAGAGACAGCTAAAAATCTGATTTAATTTGCTGAAGTATACAGAAATATAGGGATTCAGTGAATTTGTCATTCTTGTTTATTAGTCTGCATGAAAATCATCTGTGAGAATGAACTAGTTATCGTGAAATAGAGAAGAGACAAAAGAATATCACTAGATGCTGACACCCTAAGGTCAAGAAACACTGGAAATCTGTCTCCAGCTCATGTGGTAGATGCCTCTGTATGTGTCTTTGATAACAGTGAAAAAGGGTATTATGGGGCGGCTAGGTGGCCCAGTGAATAGAGCACCAGATCTGGAGTCAGGAGGACCTGAGTTAAAAACCAGCCTTAGATACTTAATGCAAAACACAAAACTAGCCATGTGTCCTTGGGCAAATCACTTAACCCCAATTGCCCTGCCTTCCCCCTTCCAAAAAAAAAAAGAGGAAAAAAAAAGAAAAAGGGTATTACACTCAGAGTCAGAAGACCTTATTTAAGTCTTGGCTCTGCCACATAATTGCATGACAATGGACAAGTCATTTAACCTGAGCCTCAGTCTCTTCCTCTGTAAAATGGCACAAAAGTAACTCTATTACCAGCTTCACAAGACTGTTGCTAGAAAAGTGCCTTCTAAAGTATAAAGTAATATATGTGAAATATTATAGCATCTGGAAAAAAAAATCAAAGAGATGGAGAAATGTCAGAAATGAGCTATTTTAATCTGTACCTGAACAGGAATCCCTGGGCAATATCAATAACAGCTGGTCACTAAGTCTCTACTTTTATTTTTTTTAACAATTTTCTGGTTTGGGATTTTTTGGCTTTTTGGAGGGGGGAAAGTAGGCAGTTGGGGTTAAGTGACTTGCCCAAGGTCACACAACTAGTTTTTGTGCATGTGTGTTAAGTGTCTGAGGCCGGATTTGCCAGGGCCTATGCTCTATCCACTGTGCCACCTAGCTACCCTAAGTCTCTACTTTTAGACTTCTCGACATAAAGCACTCACACCCTTTCCAGGCAGCTCATTGTACGGTTGAGTAGCTTCAACAAAAATTTTTCCTTAAATCTGTCCCAAATCTTTGTTCCTACAACTTCTATCCTTATCTTTTCACTTTGGAGGCTTGGTTATTGATCAAAGCCTTCCTTGAAAGGCATGTCATATTGCAAATTGTTCAATCTAATTTTAAATGTTTATCTCTTGCATTCAACATTGAGCTGAGTTTTGGGGAGTAGATAATTCTGGATTCATGTCTCTTGCTTCTTAATTGATATTACACTGTCTTTTAATTTCTTCAATCATATCTTATCTTCCTTGGTCTTGTGATTTTACCATCAGTGTTAATTTTTGCATTATTTCTTTAATCATGTCATTTATCCACTGGAGAACTTGTCAGGACATCTTCTGCTACTTCTTTTTCCATTTCTGTCGCTTCTGGTATTTCGGCTGTTTCCATTGTTTTGTTGTGTTTCTTTTTTAATTGCCTTAGCATTTTCTTCCCTTTGTTCATTTTCAAATTTAAGTGTGTGTGTGTGTGTGTGTGTGTGTGGTGGTGGTGGTGGTGGTGGTGGTGGTGGTGGTGGTGGTGGTTTTAAAGCCATGTCTCTCTTAGTTTGTTGTTTAAAGGACCTGGCTCTCAGCCTTTCACTCTGTCATTATAATTGAAAAGCCATGGAATTTCTATTTTTAACAAGTAATGAGAAAGACTTAAAAAAAAGTTTAAGAGCTTAGTATCTTTTAGATGAGAAATTAATCAGTTATGTGTCTTTTTTCCCTTACAACTCATGTTAAAAATATCCATACTGAGTTTACTGGCTTGAAACCCAATTTAGGTAGAGAAAAATAGTGAACTGGTTTCAAAGCAATGCAAAGTATATGTAGATTTTTAATTTAATTCAAGAAATATTTATTGTCGACTATGCTCAGTGTTAGAGATGTAGCATAGGCCTTTCTCTTAATGTGCTTTCAGTCTAATGGAGAGAATGGATATGTACACACATATGATACAAAGGAGAGTAGATAAATGCTAAGGAGACAACCAAGTACAGTTCTATGAGAAATTTGAAAGAGAAATCACTTGAATCTCAGGGTGAGGGCAACAGTGTCAGGAAAGGAATTTTGAATTGGATCTTGAAGTGAGAGAAACCCTTGATTTGACAGAATCTTTAAGCTTTCTTATTCCACTATTAAGAATCTTTGCATATTTTAGATATTTTTCAGTTATTCAGAAATTAAGATAATATTCTACCATGATATTTAAGAGTCATTTAAGAGTCATTTAAAGTCATAAGAAAACGTATTTTGATTACTATTCTAACTCTACCTCTTTCCTCAAGGTGACCACCAGTCTGGGTATCTTAATCTATAGCTGTTTTTAAAGTAGTATTCAAAATCTTAATAGAATTAGTTAACCAATTTCACATTTATGTATATCCAGTATATTTTTCAGACTATGGCAAGCAGACTCAAGGAAATAAATAGAAAGATGTGATTTTACTGTTAAAACCATTTTTCTTCAAGCAGATTATTTGTATAACAAAAGATGCTTGCCAGTTTAACAGATAAGGTTCCTAGATGCTAAAGTTAATTTAAATGGAAGCCTCCTAATTCTTTATTCATTTAATTTCATTCCCCAATGAATTAGCTTTCATTTATCTTTAGCATTAAAATGATTAGTATTCTCATTGATAGTTCCTTTCTGAACCTGAACTGAAGCATAACATTTTAGAAGCATTGTTTTGTAACTCCACTCTTTTCACCAGTAAACCCGAAGAGTAGGCTCACTGGCACCCCCTAATGGACTCTCAGTGCCAGTGATTCACCTCTCCAAAGTTGGGTATCCTAATTCATATTTGCCTAAGGTAGAGGTGAAGAAAGGTCTTTCCTTTATCTCTTACTCTACTCTTTAAATAGGCACGTGATTCTCTCAATAGATGTTTTGTTTGCTTTGTTAAGTTTTACCACTAAGTATTATAGGGAAACCTAAAGGCAATTCGGACAATTAAAAGTTAAAGTTGGCAAACTTACTTGGGTTTTACTGGTTTATTCTGAATTTCCATAGAAATATTTAAAACATCATCTTAAGTTTTCCCATCCTCTTCCCTATATTCCAGAGAGTCTTTCAGAATTAGTTTCCTCAACCTTTGGTAATGGGTGGGAGTCCCAGCTCTCTATACAAGCACCATCTAAGAGTTCTCAATTTATTGTCCTAAGTTTCAGGTCTGCAAGAAACATAATTTTCTCCCATTATCTAGATTCATTGACCATGGACCTATGGAGAGTGTTGTATTTGTACTCTGAGAAAAAAAGAAGCCCTTTCTCTATAAGGATTTTTAAAGATTTCCTTCAGCCACTTACTATATTCACCCTTTAGGAGAACTTGATGATTAGCCACTGAAAACACTCTCTTGCCCTTCATTTTTTCTCCCCTGGTTAGTTTGTGGAAGCAAATGTGCAAATCTTTGCACAAACTATAATGAATAGTTTTGACATTTATGGTGAAGACAGTTTCTCCAAATTGACATCTGATTCCCTTTAAGATGCAGTAAGACTCTGGGACTACAAGAAAAGGCACCCATTACCTACTTGCTTTTTTCCCTTAGATACGAGATCTATGATGCTTGTCAGCCCTGGTCCTACTATACACTGAATTTTCTGCTATTCAAACCTGAGCTCCCAATGGACTTCTATTAAGTTCTTTTTTTTCCTGGGCTCCTGGGCTATCTCCACTTAGAGGCAGAGGTGAGACAACAAAGATAACGCCTGAAAAGTGGGAAAAGAAACACTTGAAATCTGTCCCTAGCCCATATGCATGTATCAACCACCTCACTCTGCAGCTTTGATAATATTTTCAGATGCCTTCTCTTGCTTCTGAGATAATGAGAGTAGGTGGTGTCTTTCTAGATTGGTTAAATTGAATTGAATTAGGTCCTAGATTTCCAATGAAAATAAATGCCTTATACAGTTAATGATATCATAGATTTTCTCCCAACATTAATGGCAGGATATAGTACTATCAATTTTGTTAATAAAATAGGCAGAATAGTCTTTTCTTCATTTGGTCATTTCTTTACAGTAAAGCAATATTGAAGGTTGGGAAATGTATTACTAAAGATGAGAACAAGAAAACAAGGGAAGTCTAGAGAAAATTGTAGATGAAACTAAGTGTGCCTGCATTAAAATAAAGAATAAAAAATTGAGAAAAAGCAATAGAGGAACCTGGTCATGCCAGAAATGCCATCTAGTTCTCTGCTCCAGCCAAGAATTCAGTGACCTTGGTTAAGGGATTAGGGTAAAAATCACATTTTTGTTTTGAATAATTTTTTTAAGACAAGGAACAAGAAAAATTGAGGTACTATTAAAAGAGACTCAGTGGGAAGCAACAAAAATAATTGAACAATAAAAATAGGGCTTTGAAAAAAGATTAAAAGAAGAAGACTAATACCCTAAGGAAAAGAAAGCTGAGTAAGAATTTAATTATAACCTTTGTGGATATGCATGTTGGAAAAAAGCTGTTCTGAGATGTACTGGAAAAAAAGTAACAGATGAAAACATTCTGACCTAGAGACCAGTTATTCTGATATCTGATAAACTTAATAATACAGTGGAACTTATTGATATTCACTTTCCCATAAGCAGCAGCACTATGATGGCATGCTAAGCAAAGATTTTTCTTTTAAAGCCTGTGGGTTTGTGAGAGGAGATGAAATGACACAGAGGTTGAATGACCCACAGTGAAATATTTGAGCTTTCTTTGGATGTTCTCCACTTAGTTTCACAACCTAAAGATGAAATCAAAGAGATGAGCTTTTAAGGGGTTTTGCTGCAGCACTGAGAAATATGAGTCCTATTTGTATACTCTGGGCTAGGTCTGGCTGCTCCACATGACTTGCCTGCCTGTTGTTTTCTGACAAGCCACTAAATTGCAGGAGGAAACATGAACCAATCATGAGGGAAGAGGTACCTTGAGATTTGGTAAAGACAAGGAAGGATTGGGGGACTGATCAACCACTGCAGTCTACGTCAGGCTGACCAAGAGAACTGGACTCTTGAGGACAGGTGTTAATTGATTTTTTTCTTTCTAAATCTAGAACCTAACATAGAGCCTGGCACATAGCAGGCACTCAGCAAATAAATGCTTGTTGATTTGACTTGTGTCATTCATGTTTGACTTTCTACTGCTTCACAGTTGGCAATCTTTGGGATACTTAAAAGTCTCAAGAAGCCAGTATCTTCTAATAGCTTAGAAAGATTTTAGTTACAAGGTGAAAGTTTCAGAGAGATACATTTTTGGTAGATATAAGGAAACACTAAAAATGAAAGGTGTCCAAATGTGGTCTGAATCCCCACCAGAGGTCTTCAAGCAGAGAGTGAACCACCATTTTGTTGGGAGTGCAGCACAGGGGATTCCTGCTTACAAGCTGGACTATCTGACCTCTGAGGCCCCATAAAATAAAAACTGGAGTCTGTGAAACTCTTAAAAGAAAGTCACAATGAAGCATGTTTTGGAAACAGCAACCTGAGAGCTCTTGGCCTTGAATTGTTGATACGTCCAACTATTTTGACTTTAATTTGCTCTTGGCTCTTCATCTCTTTCCAGCCCCACTCCTGATTACTCAATCCACCCTCTGACAGCTAGGAAATTCCTGCCACCTCTTTTCTGGCTCATGCTTTGTTGTTGTTCCCAATAATTCCTGGTTTCAACTTTCACTTGGTGCTATGGAATGTTTTATCTTTACTTACCATATTTTTGCTCCAGCTGCCTCCCTCATGTATCTACCTCTGAGCAGTGGCAAGTCTTAGCTGAGGAATCTCAGATTCATAAAATCTCATCATTGGATAGAACCAAGAAAGCTATCTAGTCTGATTCACTTTTAAATAAAAGTCTCTTCTATGGCACTGATGACAAGTGGTCATCAGTCATTGTTAAAAAAAAAACAACCTACTGTCTTCCTGAGGTTGTTCAATCCACTTTGGGGCAGCAGCTAATTGTTTTGAAGTTTTTCCTTATATCAAGCCAAAATCAACTTCTCCACAATTTCTCCGATTGCTCTTAGGTCTGCCCTTTGGGGCCAAGCAGAACAAGATTAATCTCCCTTCCACATGTTATTGTTCAGTGGTTTCAGTTGTGTCTGCCTTTTCATGACCCTATTTGGGGTTTTCTTGGCAAAGGTACTGGGGTGGTTTGCCATTTCCTTCTCCAGTACATTTGATAGATGAAGAAACTGAGACAGAATTAAATGACTTGCCCAGGGTCACACAGCTAGTGTCTGAGGCCATATTTGAACTCAGGTCTTCCTGTCTTCCTGATTCCAGGCTCTGCCCTTTACCAATGTGCCACCTAGCTGCCTCTTCCATGATAGATCTTCATATATTTAAGGCAGTTATTATGTCCCCACTGAGTCCAGGATAAACATCCTCTGTCTCTTCAACGAAGGGCACAGTATATATAAGGTATAATACCAAATCTTTCCTCACCAACCTGGATGCTTTCCTCATGACATGCTCCCATGTGTCAAAGCTATTCCTATAATGTGTTGCCTAAATGGAATACAGTACTTTTGATATATTCTGACCAGGGAAGAGGACAGTAGGACTCTTACTTTCTCATCCTCAACATTATGCCTATCTTAATGCAGCCTAAAATAACATTAGTTGTTTTGGATTTTTTTTTTACTTTCATGTCCCACTGTTGAATTTTCCCCTAAACTCACTCCTCTGTCAAACTTCCCTCTTTTTGCTAAGGCATCACCAACTTTCTAGTCATCCAGGTTCACAGCCTCATTGTCCATCCCCAGTCTCTTACTCATTTATCCCACATATTCAATCCACTGTCAAATCTTATCCACAATATTTCTCATATTCATCCTCTTCTCTCTACTCACATGGACATCACCTTAGTTCAGGGTCTTTTCTCTTGCCTGGATTACCACCAAAACCTTCTATCTGGCCATCTTATCTCAAGAGTCTCCTCATTTCAAAATAGAACTGTTGTGATTTTCCTTAAGCATAGGCATCACTTTGTCATTTACTTACTCAATACACTTCAGTGATCCCTGTTACCTCTAGGATCAAATATAAACCCCTGTGTTTGCTCTTTATAGCTCTTCAAAACTTGGCCTGATCTACCTTTCCAGCCTTATTCCACAATATTCACCTTCATACATTTTACAGTCCAGAGAAAGTTGCCTTTTTTTTATTCCTCATACATGACACTATACCTTTGTATAGACTATTCTCTTCCTCACCTCCACTTCAAAGACTACCTACTTTCCTTCAAAGTTCAATTCAAGTACCACATTCTACATGAAGCCTTTCCTGATTCTTCTAGCTGATGGTTCCTTTCATCTATCTCTACCAAATTATCTTTATCTGTTCTGTATAAATCAAATGTAAAACTACATATGTACACATCTCCCTCAATAGAATACAAGTCCTATGAGGGCAGAGACTGTTTCATTTTCACTTCTGTAACCCTAGCATTTAGTGTAATGCCTGGCACATGATAAATGCTTTTTGAGTATTTGACTCTTAAAGCTGATAAAATCTGATAAAATTCCCAGAACTTTTTCATATGAACTGTTGTCTGATTATATCTTCTCCAATCTGTATTTGTGAAGATATTTTTGAACCTATTTATAGAATTTAACTTTATCTCTGTGAAGTTCACCTATTATTCTGTTTGAGATCTTTGGGGGTTCTTGACCCCTACAGCTTCCAGGGGTGGGGGACCTGTAGCCTTGAGACCACATGTGACCCTCTATGTCCTCACTGATTGAATCCAAACTTCTCAGAACAAATCCCCTTAATAAAAGGATTTGTTCTGTAAAACTTGAACTCAGTCAAAAGGCTGCACCTGAGGACCTAGAAGGCCACAGTTCCCCCACCCCTGAGCCTTAAACTAGTCCTTCTAGTTACATGTCATCTCCAAATCTGACAAGCTTACCAAGTATGCCTTCATCCAAATCAGTGATAAAAACTTTGAATAAGTCTTCTTCTCTTCTTGGGATCAGCAGCTTCAGATACCCATCAAACTTGGAGAGGGCATAAGAACATAAAAAACATTCGATGCTTTCATTTTTGTTTTGTTTTTTGCTCCATCAGAATTGCATACTACTTCTTCCCTCTTCTCCTAGATCCGTAGTACAAACAAGTTGTTTTGCTCCGTCCTACACATACACATATAGCTCAGTGGGATCATCAGAAGTATGCCTCCCATACTCATAAATAGGAATATTCCATTCCTTTTCTAGCAATCACACACCAGAAAAAAAAAGCAGTCAGCCACTCCTAGTAAGATTATCATTACACAGCTTTGACTGGTGACCTGGCTATACTCTGTTTCTTTCAATGATCCACTCCAGAGGAAAGCTAGAAATAAAACCATATCAGCTTGGATGATAATGTAGCACAATATGCCAAGGTAAAGAACTGCATTCATTTTTACTATTTTAGGAGGAAAACATTATTATTCCTGAAAGGAAGACTTGGATGACATCAGCATGTCACTGTTCTTACAAGTCACTCTTCAAAATTTCTGGAAAATGCATATCTGAGTTCCTTCCTCTTTGTGCAGAACCATAATGGATCTAATCAGTAAAAAAAAAAAATGAGAAACAGATTTATTTTTATCTACTTACAAGAAAATGGCCCCTGAAATGTATCCTCATATTTTGTAATTAGAACAACTATTTAGATAAGTGTGAGAGATTTGACTAACCTGCTCTCCTTGGAGTTTCATAGCCACTGGTGTATCTTCAAATGACTGAGAAGTAAAAATAATAATTACAGCTTTCAGTTGCAGGTAACCAGAACTGCCCTTTATGTGTATTGAGGGGAGAAGGAAGTCTAGGCTATTGAATGATCCTCTGTGAGGAGCTAGTAAAGGGAGAATAACACAATTTAGAGCCAAAGGGGAATCTCAGAGATCATCCATTCCAACCCCTTTATTTTATAGATATGGAAAATGAAGCTCAGAATACTGAGGTAAAAGCAAGGAAAGTCTTGGTAAGAATGGTGGAGTGGGTTCTGAAGTTGATCTGAGACACCATTGATTAGGTCTGCCTCTTCTGTTGTTGTTGAGGGCTGAAAACCTTCTTGAGATTGTACAGAGAAGGCAACAAAAGAGTATTTCAGAGCTCATTTGTGGGATGTAGAAGCCAAAACAACTGAGGAAATCAATGAGGTTGTCTGCATCCTCACCAAGCAGAAAAGGGTGGTAGACTTTATGAAAGTTAAGTCTTACTTTTGATTTTTTTTTCAGTTATTAACAAACAACAGAAACCAAGCAAAACCCAACTATTTTAAACTTTCAAGAATCTGTGATTTCATCACTGTGTGTATTCCTCCCACCAAAGGAACCGGAATCCTCAACAAAGTAGGAGATGGTCATTAAAAGTTGATGTGGTTGAACTGTCATTATCCTTCAGCTAACCTGGGCATGAACCTTTCTCCAGGCTGGATCTTGCACAAAAGACAAGCAAGACATCACTAAGCCTATACTTGGAAGCCTACCAGGTCTCTACTGATACAGACTTTCAGAACAGAGGGCACCTCCTTGCCACAATGAGGCATTAAAGTATAGGACTTTAGTATAGAAAACTTTTTATCCTGATAAAATTACATCTGCTAAGAACTAAGTGAATTGTTTTCTTCTGTATTCAGCACCTCCACCTCATTTTCAATGAAGGAATTTTTTTTACCTTAAAGAAGAGTTAGATGACGCTGTCGCTGATCTCTTCAAACAATTACTAGTAGCTCTTTGTGTGGATGATATAAAAGGCATTCTAGGAACTTTTCTCAGTTTCTGTGAAATCTTTCTGCCTAGGGAATCAATGATCATTTTTCATATGGAATTATATTTTAATATTTGTTTAGAAATTGCCTAATGCTAATTGTGATGCTTGTTCTCTAGTTATTGAAATAATTATTCAGTATGTGTTCAATAGTTATTCTAAAAGACTTGTTAGACATTTTTATTTTTTCTTACTGTACAATGATTTTTAAAATAGAATTAAAATTCCATTTTTATATAGTGTATACTTTTAAATTAATTAGGGAGAAAATCTGAATGCAAGCGCACTGATACCTATTGATGATTTTTGGATTTAGAATCTGCCCCCCAGCCACAAGTTTATTCCTATATTGCCTGATTTGCCTTTGTTGCTTAGATCTTTCGGAGATATTTCATAACACTAAATTGCTGACTTTTCCAAAAATAAAATAGAAACACTGACATGACTGAAACATTCATATAGCATACATATAAATATACAAATAGGCACATAAAACCAAATCAGATTTAGAACATCAAATTCAGAATAATTGAGAATAGTTTCTCTGATAAAGGTCTCAATTCCAAAATACATATGCAATGGGGTCAAATGTACAAGAAAAAGAGCTATTCCTCAATTGATAAATAGTCAAGGGATAGGAATAGGTAGTTTTCAGAGGAAGAGATAAAAGCTATCAATAGCCAAATTTAAAAAAAATTTCTCAATCACTAGTAATTACATGCAAATTAAGACAACTCTGAGGTACCATCTCACACTGATCTTGACATAAAAAAACAAAAAAAAAATGCCAGAGAAGATCTGGGAAAACAAGTACATTAATATTCTACTGATGGAGCTGTGAACTAGTCCAATCATTCTGGAAAGCAATTTGGAACTATGCCCCAAAAGCTATTACTCTATATATCCTTGGACCCAGAGATACTGCTACAAAATCTACATCTCAGAGACATCAAAGATAAAAAAAAAGGACCCACATGTACAAAACTATTTATAGCAACTCTTTTTATTGTGCCAAAGAACTGGAAACTAAGGACAGAGGCCCATAATCTGGGGAGATAGTTGAACAAATCATGGTATATAATGAAATGTGATGGAATACTACCATGCTGTAGGAAATGATGAAGGGAGTGGTTTTGGAAAAATCTGGGAAGACTTGAATGAACTGATTCAAAATGAAGTGCACAGAACCTGAAGAACAATTTATACAGTAATACTAACATTGTAAAGATAATCAACTCTGAAAGACTTAGTAACTTTGATCAATCCATTGACCAAACATAAAACATGCTATCCACCTCCAGAAAGAGAACTGAAGAACTCAAGAGTGTGGACTAAAGAATAATTTCTTCTATTTCTCCTTTTTTCCCCTGGGAACAGAGTTAATGTGGAAATTTGTTTTGCATGTCTATATATATTTGTAATGATTTTTTTCTTGCCTTCTCAATGGTTGTGGAGGGTGCTTAGGAGAAAGAGAGAATTTTGAACCAAAAAAACATTGACAAAGTTTAAAAAAAAAGAACCCCCCCCCCCCCCAAAAAAAAAATACGGTAGTGGAGAAAGTTTCCAATGAAACCTGATACTTCCAAGGGACTGCACAACTACTGGATTATCACCCTAATCCTTCTTTTCCAACTCATCAATTAGAATGAATGAGCTCTAGGTTCATGACTCAGAACATGCTAGGACTTATAGACTACAGGAAAATTCAAAACTAAGGCTAATAAATTTTTTTTAGCTATATTGGAAGTCAAATACACTAGGTTAGTGGAGCTAAAGCATGAACATAATCACCACTTTTATAACTTTGTTTCTAGGGGAATGGTTCCTTCTGAATACCAGTAACTAAATCACAAAGGAAATTTAATAATATTACTTATTCCTAAACTTGAGATTACTCTTATCATATTTTTAATATGCTATACTTCAGAATACTTAGTTGCTTGATAGAATGCATTTTGCTATCAATATGGTGCCTCGCACATAATACTCACTTAAGAAATATATGTGGAATTGAATATTCTTAAGTCTCTGAATCATTATTTCAGTCAAATCTCAATGACCAGATTTTGGAGGTACTAAATTACTAGAATATCACTATTTTTTAAAAAATTTCTATGCTTTGACATATATATTTTGTCAATTTTCTATAACATCCATGTTAATAAATGTCAGTAATCCCAAATTTCAGATAATTTAAAATAATTTGATTCCTGCAGGACACAAATATATGCATGTATATATGTACAATACACATATATGTTGCAGATTTAGCTTATATAATTATGTTTTCCTTGGGCTAATATCAAAATGAGTTTGCATTCCCAGAGCATGCCACAAATTATGTTTGAAGCAGCATGCTAGGTGTGCTTAAAGAAGTCCAGTCTTCAATAAAAATTTGCCATAGATAATTCATCAAGTGGACAAGCAACAAATGGATAATTTGGTCATAGAGGGTCAGGTCAGAATTTTAGTGCTTTAAGTCAAAATCTGCAAACTTTATTCATAGTAAATATTGATAAATTTTTGTTGGGGAAAATCCTGGGTGGATGGCAAAATGAAAAATGGCTTAGGGTTCAGCTTCTTCATTACTGGCTCAATTCAACAAGGTACCCCCAAGTACAACAAAAAACACCAAACATAATAAAAGGAGAAATGAAATAAGTAGTCACAGGGTAATTACTACAGAAGTGCTTTTGCCCACTCTTGGTACTTCTCTCTTTTGGCCTTTGGGTTAAAGCCCTACCTTTCTCATAACTACTATAGTTTTAGGCACAAGTCTTTGGAAATAATACCTTGGCAGTATCTTGGAAGGCTCTCCCTCATTCCCTTAATGGACTGGGGTCTGTGAATCTAAGTACTCCTGGAGTCAGCCTAAGAACAGAACAAAGTTGTCTGATTTGAAGAGTAGTGCTTAGAAGAATGAGTCTAGGAAAAAGTGTTGAACAATACTAGCAGGCAGTATCTTTGCCAAGAAAACCCCATATGGGTTCATGAAGAGTTGGACATGACTGAAATGAAAACAACAATAACAGATGTATGAATGGCACAAAACTTATATTCTTACAAGGAATGTTCTGTGAATTGCCAAAAAAGGGACATTGTTAGCAATACAATAATAATGGAAGACTTTAACACTTGTCTGTGATAGCTTGATAAATCAAAGATAAATAAGAAAGAAAACAATAATCTGAACAGCGTTGGAAAAATTAGTTTTAAATGACCTGTGGAATGAATAGAAATATAAAAGAATATTGAGTTTTCTGAAACAAGAATAAACAATTTCTTAGCATCCCACAGTGTCTTTGAAAGAGAGATCATGTTGATCTTCACAGAACAAATCCCCTTAATAAAAGTATATGTTCTGTAAAACTTGAACTCAGAAGGTTTTGCCCAAGAACCTAGAAGGCCACATGTGGCCTCAAGGTCACAGATTTTCAGCCCTGTACTGGGGTATACAGGAATCATAAACAAGTATAAAAAGGCAGAAAAAAATAAACACACATATACAGACAAGTAATTCAACAAAATAATCTACAGAGAAAATATAAGCAAAGGATATAAAACTAAATAAGAGACTCTCATTACTAAACATAATAACATCCTTACCTTTTTACCATAAAACTTTTTTTTTCAGCAAATCAGTAAATAGTGAAAATGAAGAGTACCAAATAACACCACAAAGAAAATAAAACAGATTATATCTTAACGGCTGGTAAAATATTTCTGATGAGGGAGTTATCCCTGAGTTAGTAGTCTCTATAAGGTTAAATTATCAACTTGTCAAAGGTAAGATCAGAATTACAAAACAGCCATAAGAAAAATGAGGAGAAAAACTGAAACAACTCAACCCTGAATTAAACAGGTAGTAAAAAATGAGAAATGTACAACAGAAACTAATCCAAACATAATTTTATATAGATATTAAACTTAAGTTAATTGCCTTCATAAGGATATCAAAAGAGCCCCAAATCTATCTTACTCAGCAAATACCTGACTGAGTTGCTAAAGAGAGCAATATGGCTTGCTAAAGAACAGCATTGGTTAGAATATAAATTGGTTTGTAAAATTTTACCAGGAAAGGTGATGGATCATTATGAGTACTATCAACTCATAAATCAGAGAGAAACAATGGAAGATAAAGTCAATTTACAGAAAGTTTGATAAGACCTCCACCTAAACAAAGGTATTCTGGGAACATTTAAGGGAAATAGGGAAAACACAACAAACAGAAGAACAATGGAAAAGATGTATAAAAATCATTGTAACAAATTTTCTCCATCAAGAACTAAACTTGGACCCTAACATCACATCCACTTTTGTTATATACTTATAGGAGAGGTAGAAAAGGTACTGAGAAGTAAGAAAAATCATCGATTGGACCAAGTATAAACAGAAGAAATCCATCCTAGAGGTGACAATTGTAAAGACATTGAGGAATGGATTTGTGAGGAATACTAGAAGTGGATACCAAGGGCACAGAAATTATCTTGGCTCTTATTAGATGACTGAAAGATCATCAGTGACATTGGGTGAACCCCCTGGTGCAAACTTATAGGGGGACATGGACAAAAGTTGCACAGCATGAGCAAGCATGGACACCTGGATCATTGGTGGGAACTTCTGAATCAATAAGATCATAGATTCATTTGAATATTTTGAGTATAGATCTGATAAACTAAACTAAGAACTTGTGGACTAAGACTGATTAGTTAACCCAATTTTTTAAAAAAAGGAACATCAAATCATCAAAATGCAAAAAAGAACCAAGAGAATTTATAACTAGTAGAGAATAAATAATGTTATCAGAAACTAGTACATTCAATTAATTGTATACCAGCAAAAGTGAGAATTCAAAGGAAGTGAATAAATATCTCTAAAAAAAATTTTTTTTGATTGGTTTGGACCTGTGATTTTATGGATGTTGGGAGCTCCCAGTAGGAACTTTATACAATGTTGCAGATCAGCAGCTCATCTGCAATTCATAGTCACAGAGTAGCCTAGGACACTGAAAAACTAAGAGACCTGTTTATGGTCATGTAGCAAAATTATATCATAGGCAGGACTTGTACCCATGTCTTCCTGATTTCAAAACCAGTTTTCTATCCCCTATGCCTATTACCTTTCACATACACAAATAAAACACCTAAATTGACAAAAAAAAAAAAACAAGAAAGAGAGATCAGAAATAACCTAATCTAAGAAAAAGAAATCAGAGAATTGGAAGCAATCCAACCCATACCCAAAAAAGTACATCCACTACAACATTCCTGACAAGTAGCAATTCAGCTTGGTCTGAAGACCACTATCTAATGTGGAAGGACCAACCAACAATCCTTTTCTCTGTTAAGTAGTGCTAATTGTTAGGTAATTTTTTCTAACATCGAGCATAAATCAACTTTCTGTAACTTCTACTCATTGTTATTGGTTCTGCACTCTAAGCCTAAATAGAGTAAGTCTAATCCCTCTTCCACATGACAGTTTTTCATATTCTTATTTTTTTAAATTAACTTTTGTTTATTTTTAGTTTACATCATTCATTTCCATGAGATTTTGAGTTACAAATTTTCTCCCCATCTTTCCCCCACCCACCACCCCAAAACAGTCATCCCATGTTTACCCCCTCCCCCAATCTGCTCTCTCCTATATCCTCCCCCATCACCCCTCTGACTTTCTGGTAGGGCAAGATGGATCTTCCTACCCCCTTGCCTGTATATCTTATTTCCCAGTTGCATGTAAATAATAATTATACACACACACACACACACACACACACATAAATTTTTTAACATTTTATTTTAGAACTTTAAATTCTAGATTCTTTCCCTTCCTCCCTCATCACCCACCACCACTGGAAAGACAAGCAATTCAATATAGGCCATACATATGTAGTTATGCAGAACATCTCCACAATGGCCATACTGTGAAAGACTGACTATATTTCCCTCCTTCCTATCCCGCCCCCCACTTGTTCTATTCTCTACTTT
>CM053585.1:446479138-446496278 GCA_028646515.1 Pseudochirops corinnae | reverse complement strand
AGCTGACTTTAGTGGGAAGTATCTGTGTGCGTTTTTGAAGTTCTAGGTTGGTCCAGAGTCCTATTCCATGGGTATTTGGGGGTGGCTATGTGAGAGCTGCGATATATTGCTGCTGCTACGCCGCCATCTTGGCTCCGCCCCCGGTTTGGCAAGATTATTAAAACCCCTAATCTGGGGCAGCTAGATAGTACAGTGAATAGAGGACCAGCTTCGGAGTCAGGAGGACCTAAGTTCAACTTTGGTCTCAGACACCTGAAACACTTGCTAGCTGTGTGACCTTGGGCAAGTCATTTAACCCCAATTGCCTTGCCTTGCCTTCCCCCCAAAAAAGTTTTTAAAAAAGTAAGACCCTTAATATATCTGGGTTTTTTTTTTCCTCACCTGTAAAATTATGAAGCTAGACCAGATCAACTCTAATGTTCCTTCTAGCTCTTCACCTATTAACCTATGATCAAAGTTCCATTGGTTTTATTCTAATGAGTAAAGTAAAATCTCTTTAGGGTGGGATGCAAGCCCTTCTATGTTTATCTCACACTAAATCTACTTCATGTACCCTTGTGCTCTAGCCAAATTGGACTACTTATTATTTTGATTAACATGATTTACCAGTTCAATTCTCAAAATAATGTAACATTTACTCAACATTTACTACACATTAGTCACTATGGGAGGTACTAGACACAGAAACAAAAATGAGATTATTCCTTCCTTCAGGGAGTTTATATTCTATTAGGCATAGAATTCTCTCCCTTAACTATCTAATTCTAAAGAAGCCTCACCTGATTCTACCTGCAGCTAGATCTTATCTTCCCCCCTACTCACTCACAAGTGTTTTGTATCTTCTATTCACAAATGATGTTCTATTTTGTACTGCAATTATTCGTGTATATACCTTATTTCTCCCACTAGAATATATTCCTAACTTACATGAGGGTAGGGACCACATCTTAGGTGCTGAGAAAATATAAAGATAAATGACCTCAAAGCTTTGGATATAATTATTTGTCGAACTGAACAATTCCAAGTAGAAGAAGGTACTATAAGCTATAATCTCTGATCATGCCAAAAGGGGCATGGTAATGAGAAGGTTGTTTATATAGGAATTACTTTTGTACGCAATCAGGTTTTGAACTTCATTTCATTAAATTCTACTTAGATATGACAGAACTCCTATATTTCACATTTATATTTCTTTTTCCAAGATTCCCTGAACTGCAATTTGACTGTTTTTATATTACATGATAATTTGACCTTCTCCTTTCATGAATCCCTTTAAGACTTTATGACAAATTTAGGAGAGAATACGTTGTAGTCAAGGTGAGTTAGCGGTGGAATCAATATGAAATTTTTTTAAATGCCAAAAAGTGAGAAGCATAAAAATGTAAACAGGAAAGAGAAATCATAAGGGATTCAATAAGGTTAAACTGTTTACTTATCTCTATGGAAAAATGATACTTGTAACTCCTAAGAACTTTATTACTATTAGGGCAGTTAGAAAGAGTATACATAGACAGAGGGCATGGGTGTGAGCTGACTATGATGGGATGATTTCAAAAAAATAAAATTAGAGTGAGTAAGAGGGATACACTGGGAGAAGGGGTAAGAGAGAGGTAGAATGAGGAAAGATATCTCATGTAAAAGAACAAAGGGGAAGAGATTTTACAGCGGAGGGGAAGAGTTTTTACAGGGGAGGGGAAGATGGGGTTTGGGATAGTGGACAATGTTTGAACCTTACTGCCTTCAGAATTAGTTCAAAGAGGGAAAAACATGCACATTCAGTTAGGAATAGAAATCTATCTTATCCTATAAGGAAGTATGAAGAGAAAGGGATAAGAGCAAGGGAGAAGAATGACAGAAGGGAGGGTGAATTAAGGGAGACAGTGGTCAGAAGTCAAACAGATTTTGGGAGATAAACAGGGTAAAAAGAGAGAGAGAAGACTAAACAAGGAAAAAACTGAATGGAGGAAAATACACAGTTAATAATAGTAACTGTGAATGTGAATGGGGGTGGGGGGAAACTCACCCATAAAACAGAAGTGGATAGCAAAATGGATTACAACTAGAATCCAATGATGTATTGTTTATAAGAAACAAAGAACAAATCATAGGAAAATTAAATAGTTTCATTAAACAGAATGACAACACATGAAAATTTATGGGATGCAGTCAAAACAGTACTTAGGGGAAAATTATTATCTTTAAAGGCTTATATCAATAAAGAAAGAACAGATCAATTAATTAGACATGTAACTAAAAAAAACTAGGAAAAGAGCAAATTAGAAATCCCCAATTAAACATCAAATTAAAAAGCCTAAAAATCAAAGGAGAGATTAATAAAATTGAAAGTATGAAAACCATTTAACTAATAAATAAAACTGAGAACATTTAGATAATTTGATTTTTAAAAAAGAAAACCAAGTTACCAGTATCAAATATGAAAAGATTAAATTCACCCCCAATGGAGATAAAATTAAAGGAATGAGTAGGGGCTATTTTGCCTAATAATATGTCAATAAATCTGACAATCTAAAAGAAATGGATGAATATCTACAAAAATATAAATTTCCAGATTAACAGATGAGGAAATAGCATATGTAAATAACTCTTATCTTAGAAAAAGAAATTGAACAAGCCATAAATGAATCCCTAAGAAAAAATCACCAGGACCAGATGGATTCACAAGTAAATTCCACCAAACATTTAAAGAACAATTAATTCCAATGCTATATAAATTATTTGGGAAAATAGGCAAATTCCTTTTATGGCACAAATTTGGTACTGACATCTAAACCAGGAAGACCAAAAACAGAGAAAGAGAACTATAGACCACTTTTCCTAATGAATACTGATACAAAAATTTTAAATAAAATACTAGCAAGGAAATTATAGCAATATATCCCAAAGGTCATACACTATTACTATTAACTAGACAAGCTGTAGTAGTACATGATTGTGATGGAATACTATTGTGCTAGAAGAAATGACATGCAGAATACTTTCAGGAAAACCTAGGAAGACTTATATGAACTGATGTGAAGTGAAGCGAGCAGAACCATGAGATATTTGTACACAGTAACAGCAACACTGTATGATGAAGAATTGTGAATGACTTAACTATTCTTACCAATATAGTGATCCAGGACAATTCTAAAGGATTTATGATGAAAAATGCTATCCATGTCCAGAGAAAAAACTGATGGAGTTTGAATGCAGATTGAAGCATATTTTTAAACTTTATTTTTCATGTCTGTTTGTTTTTGTTCTGGGTTTTCTTTTGCAACATGACAAATATGTAAATACATTTTGCATGACTTCACATGTATAATCTATATCAAACTGCTTGTCTTCTCAGCAAAGGGACATGAAAGAGAGATGAAGAGAGAGGATTTGGAACTCAATTTTTAAAAAAATGAATATTACATTTTTACACATAATTGAGAAAAATAAAATAAGAGAGAAAAATGCCCCCCCCAAAAAATCTAAGTCAATTATTTTAGTCTATTGCGATGTTAATCTGCAAATGTTTGACAAGGTTTTTAAACTGTATGACCCTGGTTGGAAAAAAAAAAACATTAACAAATAAGAATTTGACACGATATGGTCCTATACTTATATTTCACAGTTTCAAACTTTTGTGAACCAACAAAAGTTAATTGGGATGTGACTTGTAAATTTTTCTTTGTCCTTCTATGTATAACTATTAACTCTAACAACTCTTTAAAATAATAATACTGCCTCAGATTATTCTCAGTCTGAAGCCACAATATTTTGCTTTACTTTGACTTAAGAACTACAATATTTTTGAATGTTGCCTGAGACAGTTCCTGAATTTAATGTGAAGTGATAGATAGAAACGAGTACATGTATGTACATATACATGTATTCATATATAAACTCACATGTGGCTTTTATACATACATATGCGTGCTTATATACATATGTGTGTATATACATGTACATATATTTCTATATAACTTTACAAAAATTTAAGCATGATAAATTTGCTAGCTACTATTATTATAGTCCTTCCTTCCTCAATCTATGTGCTATTGTTAAATCCACTTTACAGATGAGGAAACAAGCTGAGAAAAGCTAAGTGATTTGCCCACAATCACAAAACTACTCAATGTGTGAGGCAGGATGTAAACGTAGGTCTTCCTGGCTAAAGTCCACTATGTCACCTATATGCATCCATAAGATAAAGTATTTTTCATGCTCTGTCCTCTGTGTCCAAATCTGTATTATAGAAACTCATTGATTCTAACTATAAAAGAGAGAATCAGGTTAATTAGACTAGTATTTATAACATTCCTTCACCTCCAAACCCCTCTGCCTAGTTGGTGCCTTGAGCAGTATAGGGAGATGGTAACTAGGTTTAAAAGGAAGTGTTTATAACGACATAAGAAGGGGAAACTAGAGCTGTAGTCCCTTCTTTGGTATGTTTTATTTAAACCTGTCCCTGCTTTAGGTTGTTGCTGTCACTGTTCAGTTGTGTCCAACTCTTCGGGACCCCATTTGGAATCTTCTTGGCAAAGATAATACAGTGGTTTGCCATTTCTTCCTCCAGATCATTTTACAGATGAGGAAACTGAGGCAAACAAGGTTAAGTGACTTGCCCAGGGTCACACAGCTAGTAACTGTCTGAGGCCACATTTGAACTCAGGAGGATGAATGTTCCTGACTCAAGGCCTGGTGCTCTATCCACTGCACCACCTAGTGGCCCAATACTGCTATAGGAGGGTAATTTAATTTAATTCAACAAATATGTTTATGAGCCTATGATCCCATCACTATGTCCAAAGCATACAAAAATAAAACTTAAGGGCCCTTGTCCTCAACAGCATATGAATCTGGGCTTACATTCTGAAAGCAACCAAAGAATGAAAGTAGAAGTTTAGGGCTGAGTAGGTAAGGGGTCTTTGGATGGTGGAGGGAAAAAGAGGGAGGTCGTAATTAAAGAGCTGTCTTCATGCTATGAATTGTATTCATACTTGCTTAAATAACAAGACTGTGCGGTTTTAGGATTAAGACATCCAACCTTGGCAATTGAGTGACTTGAAATCAAGGATCCTGACTTTTGTATATACTAGTGACCAGAATATTTTTTGGCATTTAGAAAATATCAATTAGTGATAATACTGCTAAAATATATATGTAGAGAAGATTCAAGGACATGACATTTTTACTTATATGGAAAGTGTAGTGATTTTATTTTTTTACTAAAATCCAGTTTAACAAGATGAGTATAGCCAGAGATTTACAATTTTTAATTTCTGGACTGAACATGGTACACTGTTAATTGGAGAATGTAAAATAAAACTTGTATGAAAGAAGCAAATTGTTGAACAGATTCCTTTTTAGGTAATTGCAAATGTGGTTTCATTTCCTTTGATACTTTCTTCTAGTTAAATTGCTTGGTGTTTTATTTTCTGTTCTGTAGCAAACTTAGTGAAACAGAATGTTTTAAAGTTTTCCACTGCCAGTAATGCATATAAAAAATTAATTGGATAAGGAAAAAACAAGATTGGGACTTTTCTATGCAGATATGCAAATATGCCCCAAATGAGGATGGTATCTTGAATTTATACAATGCTCTTCTCTTCTAAGGAGTTCAAAGAATTTTACCTTTATTAAGAATACTTATCCCTCAGATGTAACCTTCAGGGAACTGTGTCTAAATTTCACACATCCCAAAGCACCTTTAGGGCCTTCTAAAAAGTAATGCAATCTAATTAAACAGAAAAACTACAAAGTACAAAAAGAGTACTTCCAGAAAATGCTTTGTTTCCTTCTTTCTCCTAACATTTTTTTCCTGTTCCCTATTTAATCTCCAAGAGAAGAAACTTCATTACATGTATGTATTTATGCATGTATATATATATGTATATTTATGTAAGTGTATATGTATGTATGTATGTATTTGGTAGTGTAGAAAGTTTATTCTTTTAGGTAGAAGTAGAATACTCTAGTTACTAAAGGCTCAGATTATTAAAATTTGTATTTAGTTTAAAGCTTCATATTGAAACATGAATTTATATACTGCAGCTGCCAAACTTGCCTGAATGGAACTCTTTAAGCAATTTCAAGATTCCTTATTTTTGCTGGGTTTTCCTCTTGATATAAACAATGTGGAGTTGAACTCTCCCTTCCTTCTCCCTCCTCCCCCAGGCAATTTACCTAAATGCTATAGGGAAACCAGAAATCCCCAGACACTTCAAAGGATTATTTCTTGGAATTGTAGAACCTCAGAAAGGTGACTCTATATCAGAACCTCAACATGTTACCAGAACCTCTATCTGGCTGAACTCTAAACTCGTATCTCTAGGTCTTGGACCTCCATGACTGCTGGCAATATATGTAGACACAGAAGACTCCCTGAACTTAGCAGGTAATATAAAACAGAAGAGAGAACAGATAGGCTTTGCCCTAATGTTAGGGATTACCTTCAGTATTGCCAGATTTCTAGTGCTACTTTTTTACCAACTCTCTGACCTGGATTTTGGACTGAAAACAGAAGATATCAGGATTCAATTAAAGCCAACTGTTTGGGAGGCAAGGAAAAAGCTAGAGATTAGGAAATCTTTTAGGTTTAGTTAATTTGGTCAGTGTCCTTGTCAAAAACCCAACTGCCAAAACAGTGATTTTTAGCCCCAGAGGAAAGAATATAATAAAAAGATTCCATTTGTTCCCTAACTGGACTTATCTGTCCAAAGGAAGTAGCTCTGCCATTAGGCACAGATACAGACACAGAAATCTTAAGAACAGCAGAAGAAGTAACTAACAACCTATGGTGAGGCAGGGCAAGGAGAGACATAGTGGCAGCCATGACCCTTTCATGGAACTCTTTGAAGATCTCACAGCAGGCAGTATGTAAAGTCCCAAGGATAAATGGTAGGTCACTATACAATAGTGAAGTGGCAGACAGCAAGGAAACAAATGGATTGGGCACAGAATAAAAAGTACATTAAAAGTCAAAGTGGAAAACTGGTCAGGAAATACAGTTAGAAGGCAACTTCAAACAAAAACCATTCCCAAATAGATAACAGTTGTCAAAGTTTATGGATTAAAAAGTTCTCAAAATAAGAATTGCAAACTATTAGTAACCATGTAGAAGAATACTCCAAATCACTAATAACAAGAGAAATAACAATGCAAACAATCTTGAGGTTTCACCTTATACACAGCAAATAGGAAAAAATAAAAATTATGGGAATAATCAATTAACTAATATTTATTAAGCAGCTACTATATACCAGATACTGTGGTGGGATACAGAAAGAAGTAAAAGATGGTCCCTGCCCTCAATTAAATTGGGAAGACAACATGCAAACAAATATATGCTATTTGCAGGATAAATAGGAAATGGGAAGGCTTCCTGTAGAAAGCAGATTTTAATTGGAAATTAAAGAAAGCCAGGGAGGTTAGTAGTCAAAGCAAAGGAGGTGGAGTATTCCAGGCATAGGAGGCAGACAGAGAAAATGTCCATAACAAAGAGGTAGGGTGCCTTGTTTGTAGAATACACAGGAGGCTGGTGAAACGGGATCATGTTGGGAAGTAAGGCACAAGAAAATTTAAAAGGTAGGAGGGGGCTAGGTTATAAAGAACTTTGAATGCCAAATAGGGTATTTTATATTTGCTCCTGGAGGCAACAGGATGCCACTAGAGTTTATTGGGGTGGTTGACATGATCAAACCTGAATTTTAGGAAAATCACTAGACTGGAGTGGGGAAAGACTTGAGACATGCAGATTCACCAGCAAGCTATTACAATAATGCAGGCAAAAGGGGATAAGGGCCTGTACTAGACTAGTGACAGTGTCAAAGGAGAGGAAGAAGAATGTTCAAGATATGAAATCAAAGGTGAAATAAAGGTGAAGTCAACAGGTGTTGATGATAGATTGGATATGTGTGTGTTGAGAGAGAGAGAGAGAGCAAAGAATCCAGGAGGACTCCCTAGGGACCTTAACATTTCCTTTTAAGTGTGTAGATGCTATGCCATTTGGTCCATATATTTAGTATATATATTAATTCAATGTTTTATTAATTCAGTTATTTATAATTCAGCAAAATGTAGCTTCCCTGTTTATCTCTTTTAATTAAAACTATTTTTGCTTCTGCCTTGTCTAAGATCATGATTCCTACCCCTGCTTGTCTTGCTTGAGCTTCTACTTGGATTCTGCTCCAGCCCCTTATTTAATTCTGTGTATATATTTCTTTTTCGAGTGTATAAAATATTGTCGGATTCTGGTTTCTATTCCAACCTATATCTTCCATTTTAGGAGTGTATTCAATTCATTCGCATTCAGTTATGACTGTTACTTCCTTCCATTCTATTCTCTTATACTTCTCCTGTTTCCCACTTCTGCTTAATAAAGAGGGTGGTAGTGAGAGAGATGTGTGTTCAGCACTAGTGGACTAGATTTGGTACAGTCTGTTTCTGCTCCCCTGCCCCTTTTCTCTTTCCCTCACCCTAGAGAACAAATACAGGTTATTACCCTTTCTTTCTCTCTCTTTCTTTCTTTCCTTTTCCTTCCTTCCTTTTCTTTTCTTTTAAACCACTCTTCATGATCCATTCTTTAGAATTTGTTTTGATTGGAATAATCTTTCCCATAGATCTTAAAATACTAAATTTGTCTAAAGGCATTACAGAATCTAAATGGCATAAGCTAGCACCAGCACCAGCTTTAAATTGATATGGAAGGCCAACTCCAATTTCCTCCTTTTAAACCCAGATGAACTACATTCCTCTTGAGGTTCAATTTGATAAATTTTACTAACCCTGTCAATTGGTCCATGAGATCAGATAGACAGAGTAGCATATACTGGTTTTGGAAAATGATGGTATTAAACAGTACTCTTTTAGTTAAAATACAGCCTCTGCTCTCCATATTCTTTTTGATGAATAATTCCAAGAGGAATGGGAAAGAACCAGATACACCCTTCAATATCTCCCACAGGGCTACCATCCTTGGATTGACCAATAAGTAGATCTGACTTTCAGGACAGGGACTCCTAGAAATAGGTCAGTTATGCAATCAAATGTTCTATGTGGACTTAGCTTCCATGCCTTGACTGGAACAGCTTGGTACCAGGAATTAAGGTCTGATGAAAGATCTGGCTAGGGCCTGTGGCTAGAGGCATCATAGGTTACACAATGCTTCCAACTGTCCAAGAACAGAACATGACTTCCCCTAGTCTCATAAATTGTCAGCAAAAATGTGCTGGAATATCTGACTGATCTCTAGAACCACTAATCTAAATGCATTATAGTGTCACCCACAAGTATATGCAAGGATTTTAACTCCTAGATCAATAGTTCAAACTTATCATTGGGATGCTTACCGTCCATGTACAAACACTAGGTCTAGAATGTGTGCAGAGGCTGCTGATCTCACTATAAATAAGATCCACAGTCTCTACATCCCTGGAATTCAATCTTCAGGGTTAGAACAAAATGAATCAAAATAACAACGGGCTTGGGGTGGAAAGAAAGCAGAGAAGTTCTGTTTCTTCATTGCAGTGATTGATGGTCATTCCTGTGGATTTTTTCCTGATGGGATAGAACTACTTTAGGAATGGGCATTGATAAACCAGAAAAATAGGTCTTCTCAAAACTGCTTTTGTTCCCTAAGTTACTCTTTCAATTGAGTAAACTGCTCACAGTGTTCCTGGGTTGTCTGCCATGAGGCTGGGCATGACCAGAGGTAAATTTAATGAGGTAGAATGCAGAAATGTAGAAAACTACAGCGTATTGACCAGAGCTAATTCATCCCAAACTGATCTGGTAAAATCCTACAAAAAGCTGATCTATCAGAGTACAATATGGTATTCTTGCTAAGTTCTGACTCAGGATCCAAATATATTTGGCGTAAACCATCATGGTTCATTAAACCCTGTGAATTCCATTTCCACCATAACTTTGTTTCTGTTCCCTCATTTTCGTTCCCATTGGCACTGGTCAAGTTGAGGTCCTCATTACCTGTTACTTAGAATTTGGGTTATTCCAGTAAGTATCACTCTCCTATTCAGAAACCTTCAAGGTGCTTTATCACTCCCTAAAATTTATTTAATAGTCTTATATTCAAAGTCTTCCATGATCTAGTTCTAGCCTACTTCTTTTTCTACATTTAATTTTTTTTCTCAATTACATGTAAAAAAATTATCATTCATTTTTTATAATTTTGAGTCCAAAATTCTCTCCCTTCCTCACCTAACCCCTCCTTTAGAAGGCAATTTGATATAGATTATACATTGCACAGTGGACAGAACACCAGGCCTGGAGTCAGAAAGACCTGACTTCAAATCTGCCTCAGACACTTACTAGTTGTGTGACCCTGGGCAAGTCACTTCATCCTGTTTGCCTCAGTTTCCTCATCTATAAAATGAGAAGGAAACAGCAAGTATCTTTGCTAAGAAAACCCCAAATGGAGTCATGAAGAATCAGGCATGACTGAAATAGCTGAATAACAACAATGCATGTGCAGGCATGCAAAACATTTCCGTATTAGCCATGTCACTTAACCCACTTTTTAAACCTCCTCCCAGTCCCTCAGCTCACCAGCTAGGTGTCATCCTTGCTTCCTTGCTATTTCTCATCCCCCATATCCAATTTGTTGTCAATTTTACCCTTATAACATCTCTAGAATATTCTTCCTTTTCTCCTCAGACACTACCATCTCCCTGGCACAGGCCCCTCATCACTTAACGCCTTGAGTTCCCACCCTAGCCCTTGACTGTTACAACAGCATGCTGGTTGGTTTGCCTGCCACAAGTATCTCCCCATTCCAATACATCCTCCAGTCAGGCACCAGAGTTAGTTCCCAAAGGACATGTCTGACCATGTCACCCCCCATACTCATTAAACTCCAGTGGATCCCTTTTACCTCTCCAGGACCAAATATAAAATCCTCTGTTTGGCATTCAAAGCCCTTCATAATCTAACCTTCCCTACCTTTCCAGTCTTCTTACACTTTATACCCTCCTCTTGATTCAATGACACTGGCCTTCTTGCTGTTCCACGGACAAGACATTACATCTCTCAGCTCTGGACATTTTCTCTGGTGCCCCAATGCCTAGAATATTCTCCCTCCTTATCTCTGCCTCCTGGCTTCCTTGGCTCCCTTCAAGTTCCTACTCAATTAAAATCTCACCTTCTGCACTAAGCCTTTCACAGTACTTAATTCTAGTGCCTTCCCCCTCTGATTTCCTAATTATCCTGTATGTAGCTTGTTTGTACATAATTGTTTGCTTTTTGTCTCCCTAATTAGATTGGGAGTTCCTTGAGGGCAGGGGCTGTCTTTTGCCTCTCTTTGGATCCTCGGCTCTAAACACAGTGCTTGGCATATTGTGGACATTTAATAAATGCTTACTTACTAACTGGTTAAAAGAAACACTATTATGTTCCAGAGGTCAAATGCTAGCCATTTTTAATATCCTTCTCTCCAAGCATCTCAAAGAGGAAAAAGCCAGATGGAGAGAATATCTTTCTACTAGCACTGCACCACCAATCTGCATCCAAAAATGTTGGTACTGAGCCCAGTTCAGTACCAAGCCTATCTGTTAGAGACCAATCCAGAGAAAATAAATACTCTCATATATACAGGGGGAAAAATTTTTTTTTAGGATAAAACTAAACTTTGTTTCTCAAAGTAAAACAAACATGGTTTAAAGGATAAAATAAGGTATATTGGCAGAAATGAGAAACAAGATTACTAAAGAAGTGAAATTTAGATTTTTTCCTTTTCCTATTGACAGAATATTGGTACTTAGGTATGCACACATAACTACTTAAAATCAAAATAGAAAGCATTTATGGATAAGCAGATACAATACTGTAATTTGCTTTCTTACATGGAAGATGTATTTGGGTCAAAATGCATTTCTAACAGTTTGAGGATACACCATTTATTCTGATAACCTACACATGTATACATGATAATTTAGGCATTTAGCATTCATTTCAAAGAGTAATAGAAAAATAAAAAGAAGGATCAAAGAAAAGACAGCTGTTCAATTCACTGAAGGATTTTATAGTTTGCATAGCTGAAGTGAATCTTTTCTTTTGGATAAGTGTTTAGGATAATTCTGGTAATAAGTTGTATTAAAAATCCATATTTATGCGACAGCAAGTTGTCAAATACTTTTGTTGTCAAATACTTACATTGTTCTCCTTGGTATGCAGGAGAATCATACAAAAACTTAGTGCCATATTAAGTTAAGATCTAAAAAATATTTTCTATTTACAAAAACCAGACAAACAAAACCAAAACACAGTTGAATAATTTTCTGTTCCTTTTCTCTTGCTCTTCATAATCACAAAAGAGAATTTTGTGGCATGTACGTATTTAAATAGTTGTCCTATTCAATTAATGAGATCACACTGACAAATATTTTCCAGTGTGTGTGTGTACACACACGCGCGCGCACACACACACACACACACACACCATAAACAATGGAGTAGCAATGTGGCATAGCAGATAGAGAATTTAAAGTTAGGAAGACCTGGGTTGAAGTCCCATCTCTGACACAGAATAGCTTTGTGACCCTGAGTTAGTCATTTGCTCCTTCAGCACCCCAGGGAGCTCTCTAAGACAGTGAGGTGCAGAAGAGCTGCCTTCATGGATGGCATTTCCTCACCCAGAATTTCCTACACCAGTAGAAACAGAGGACTAATACCATTCCTCTAACTCCCCATAAACATATGTATACAAACACACACACATTTAAAGGTATATATTTATGCTATATTACAAATCGTTCATCAGGGAAAAGACTGGAGATAAATCTGAAGCTAGTGAAGAAGTGAATGACCCAATATAATTTTTTTTTTTAAAGCAGCCTAATAGAAAATATTTTCCTAATCAAGTAAATTATGTTTGGAAAGAATAATGATTGAATTTTATCTGCTTTTCTAAAGTCTTCTCTGAGGCTGGAAAGTTCTTTTTTTTAAAAATGGTACATTTAATTCAAGCCTGGTACTAATAAGGGACTTAATTCTCCCCCCCCCCCCAATTACATAAAAATCTGCTGCACTCCTTTACTTTGATAATTTTGAAAGATCATTGTTTTATAAGTAATCGCTCCACTGACACAGGTCACAACTCCTCCATCTCTTCTTATCTGTTTCAATTCTTAGTTATTGTTTCCTATAAATTCTCCACAGAGAATTTACCAAATGTACTAGACACCTTTCTTATTATTTTCCTATCAGAGAAACCAATGTAACCTATGCAGTGACCACCTATTGTCTTTTTTTCTTGCTACATGAAAAAACCTACTTGTTTTATGACCATTTACATTATCAATACTTCTTATATATTATTGTTATTTTAACAATATTGTTATATTATGTTGTTATATTAACAATACATATCAAAATTTGCAGCCTTAAGTCCCATAGAGTAAAAATTATATGTAATCTCAGAATGTTCATGATCAAATGTTTATTGGGAAGGTCTCAAACAAAGTTCATAGGTGGTTTAAATGTAGGATTTAATAGTATATATGATAGGATGAATTTTATCAAGTGACCATGGAGTTTGCCCAGTGGCCAAGTAACAGAAAAAGAAGACTGAGGGACATGCTCCTTTTCCTACTGATTAGACAAGAGAATCCCTTATTTCTTAATATCCTCTAATGGAAGGAAAAGAATTACATCTGTCCCAGAATAGAAATGAGAAAATGAATGTAAATTTTTTTGCTATTTGGGAACTTCTCAACTCTTTCCATACTCACTTTTCAAAGAACTCTGCCATTTTCGGACTCTTAAAGTTAGTTACATCCAAGAAAAGCTTGCTCTTCTGGCATATTTTGTAAGCCTATTTAAAAAAAAAAAAGATGAAATTTCAGCAACTATATTAAAGTGAATAGTCGCTATCTTCATTGATGATGTCTAAATGTGATGATAAATGAGTGAACAAAGATGTCAGTGAAATTTTAATCTCAAAAATCATTACTCCTTTAAATAATGAGTTTGTTTATGGTTACTAATTATACTCTAATTGTTGCATAGAGTCTATCTCTGTAGTGCAAAAAATAGTTTTATAATTTATGAGTAATCTAGCAAATGAATCTCAAAAAGTTAAGTGTTAATACAAACATTCAATGATTAGGTTATTATAAGGTAGAGACTTTATCACTGATTGCCTCATTGCTTTATAAGATATAAATTGTTCAGATATTTACACGTTTGTTTTAATTCACATATAACTGTTCTTCCAAAGGAAAAAAAAAGTTTTCTGTTTGTGAATCAATGAAATATAATAAACTGTTTTACTTTCTGAAGACAAACATTTCAACTATTTAATATTCAGGCTAAGACAACCAAGGGAAAAATGAATGCAATGGCCTTCCTTGATCTCTAAAATGGTATGGATTACCAAGGTTCCCCTAACTTCCACTTTACCACTAGCTCTTTGTGAATCCCTATTAAGCCCTGGACAGCAATTCCTCATTATATCCCCTACCCTGAATGATGAGATTGCCGTTCAGGAAAATCAAGAATTTAAAAGATGCTGTGATTTTAATGGAATACAATTTCTATGAGTTGTCCAGATAGTTGCAATTCTCCATGTTATTATATATTCTATCTGTCCTAATCTTATCATCTGCATTATCAAAATATCATTTGTATCCTTCAACTAGTCAGGCAATCATTAGCACACTTCTACAATTATATGCTTTCTGGTTCTGTCTTTTAAAAAAAAATTTCCATAGTTGTCCTACTTTTGAGTTCATGAATTTCCATGTAGATGTAAATCTTCTTAACTATTAAAAACCATCAAGTTCCATAAGGAGACTAAAGGTATCTTATTTATCATTCTGTCACGTGTACTAAAAGGGACCAGAGCTTTCCATGGTGCAGCAAAGCATAATTTATTTGATGGCAGGGAGCCAAAGGCATAAGGGGAAGTCCTGAGACCAAGGCCTTTGCTTCTACTATTCTCAGAAATCACCAAAAGGCAGGGGTCAGAGGTAGGAAGCCTAACAAAGGTCTGGGAATATAGGTTAGTTGTCCAGGAGCATCAGGATTCAGACAAACAGATGTAACAGGTTTGGTAAAAAGTGAGTAAATGTATGTGGGAACAGAGTATCTGAAAACAGGGTACAGTTGATCCAGAACAAATACTTTACAATTTGACTTGCTTGCTTTGTGAAGCCCTCTGCCACTCTTTTAAGCCCTAGGTTAGAGGTAGTCCTACCTCCCTTGGTCTTTTTCTTGGGTTTTAGCTATTGGAATGTCCATGCCATGGCTAGTCTTTCCTGAAATAGAAACACTCTATTTGAAGGTAGATGTCTGCAGTTAAAATTCCTGACTAAACTACTTACTACAACCCCCTATACAAGTAATTTCTTCTCTCGGGGACTCAGGTTTCCTCACCTGTTAAATGAAGGAGTTAGTTTAGATGATTTTAAAGTTCTTAGCAGTTCTAAATCTTTTGAGTTTGTACTGCGGTGGGCACTATACAGTAGACAGCTCCACATACAATGTAGTTGATTTTTTAAAAATTATGACCTCTGAGCAAGGTATATTTCTATTTTATACTGGTCTAATAATGTGTCACATTATACCAAGTCTTAGTGATACCAATGAAGTCATATTTATCAAATAATTTCAAAATTTCAAGTTTGTTTTGTTTACAGTATATTCTGTGCCTTCATATACAGATATCCAAGGCTGAAAGTATTGTTTCTAACCCTCTAACCAATTATTTTCTCATGTAAATTACTAGGCATCTATTCTATCAATTGAACAACAAGCATTTATCAAATGCTTACTGTATGCTAGGTGTTGGGGATACAAACACAAAAAAATGAAACATCCCTGTTCTCAAGGAACTTACACTGAATTAGGGGATATCAAATGTACATATATGAGTATATACAAAATAAATACATGGCAATTTTGGGGGGGGTGAGAAAAAGCACCAACAGACAAGGGGTTCTTCTTTCTATGTCACGCCCATTCAATTCAGTTAACCAAGAATTTGTTCATTTATTAAGCACTTACTGTGTTCAAGGAATGTTCTAGATACTAAGGATAAAAAATAAACAAAAATGGTTACCACCCTCAGGTAGTTTCCATTTTTCTTTGAAGATACATGAGTCAGATTGATCAGTATTAAATACCAGATAATCTGAGGAAAGGGATGACAATAACAAACTCAGGGGAAGGGGAATCAGGAAAGGTTTCCCATAGGAAGCAACATTTCAAAGGAGCTTGGAAGAAAGATTCTAGAAGCTAGTGATGAGAGCTAGGATATTCCAGATATATGAAATAGTCTGTACAAAGGCCATGAGTTACGAGATGGAATTCTCAGCTTAGGGAAAAGAAAGTAGGTCAGGTTGGCTGGAAAAGAAAATGTAGGAAGGGGAGTAATATGAAATATTTGGAAAAGTCAGCTAAAGGGTCATGTATAAGATGCTAACAGAGATGATGCAAGGAAAGATCCTCCTTTTTCTTTTATATAGACTCAGAATGTCAGAGCAAGAAAGAGCCTCAGAGATCCAGTCTAACCTTTCTTTATTTTAGAGGAAATCAAGCCTACCCACCTGAGAAGAATATTGGGGGAGGGCAAAGAGGGAAGGAAAGAGAAGAAAGGAGAGGGGAGGAAAGATCACACACACACAATTCAGTTTAGTCATATCCAAAGCCCAATCCCAACCGGTGTACACACAGACAAAACAAGGAAAGTTAGAGCTAGCCAGGCTAGTAGCCCAAAAGAAGTGACCATTGTGGGAACAATTTTGGTGAAATGATGGAGAATTAACCCAGAATGTAAGAGATGAAAGGGAGAGCGGGATAGGTGATAAAGTAGAGGCAGTGATTAGTCATCAAATTTGGGAATGAAAAGATGGAATGTTGCCTCATGTGACTAGTTAGAAAGAAGTTTATTTTCTTTACATAGTCAAAAAATAGCCATATATGTAGGCATGGTTTTAAAGAGTCAATGGAGATAGACTGAACAGTGTGGGTTAGAAAGAAAGCCACTTCAGGGGGCGGAGCCAAGATGGTGGCGTAGCAGCAGCAACATATCGCAGCTCTCACATAGCCACCCCAAAATACCCATAAAATAGGACTCTAAACCAATCCTAGAAGCTCAAAACGCACACAAGGATACTTCCCACTAAAGTCAGCT
>CM053585.1:446450988-446478638 GCA_028646515.1 Pseudochirops corinnae | reverse complement strand
AGGGAGGGGAGAAAATCTGAAACTCAAGTGATTGTGGAACTGAATCTTGTAAATTAAAAGTAAATGAGTAAATAAATAAAAAAAAATAAAAAAAAAGAAGGAAAGACAAAAAAAAAAAGTCCTAGGTTTTTCAAGGAAAGTAAGAAATTAGCTTAACAACAAGAAGCCTGAATTGAGGATGGGGTGGGGAAGTGGTAGTGGTAAAGGGACAGGCATCATGGAAAGTTAGAACATGAGTGAAGTAAACAAGGAGTAATATGACTTTTGCCTTCATGGGTCTTGGGGGGCAAGTAGCCCCATGAGAGGTGCACCATAGCAATGGGAACCTGGCAAGTGGGGAAGGGCTCATAAAGGACTTCAAAACAAAATTTGGGGATAGAAGTTGCTGTGGAGTTGCTCTTCCCCTACCATGTTGGCAGTCTATGGCAAAATCCTACTAGTCCCATGCTAGTTATGACTCTGCTACCATTTCTTTTTGCCATGGAGATCTATTACCCTCTCATAACAAAGATCTTAAGGATAATTTCACATCAAAAACTACCACCAGCAACTTTCCTCATGTGAATGGTTTCCCTCTCTCTGGGTTTTATTTGTTCATGTTTGGCTATGTTAGTATTCCCAGAGAACTAGAAGATCCTTGCTATGTTCCTTCTGACTTGTTCCTTTTATTCCTTGCCTTGTGACAAAGCAAAGGAAGAATCCTATTACATCATTGACTTGCATATTAGCATCATCAAATGATGCTAACCTTTTTTTATCTTTTTCCCATCTAAAGGTAATAATCTCCCTTTCCATCCAAGTACCTCTCTTTCATTCTGTCTCTCATTGCCTGCTTCCTGTTTATCACTGATTTATAGTTTGTATACATTCTTATACACTGATCAACAAAGTAATCAACCACATTCCTCATGTTGAAATAGGCTATCTACTGACAGAAAGGTGATGAACTCAGAATGCAAATTCGGACATGTTCTGGATATGGTCAGTGTGACATTTTTTTTACTTGAATATGCATGTTTGTAACAGGAGTTTTGTTTTTCTTGTTTTCTCAATGTGATTGGGGAAGGAAGGAGAAGAGGAAGAACTGCTTCATGAAAATAAAACAAAATTTTATTTTAAAATTCTTAAGTTTGTTCATCTAATACTTTTCTTAGCTTTATAACCGGACTGCAGCTCACAGCATATTTATTTTTTTGATGCAGGCAGCTTCCTAAAAGAAGTTGGATTTATAAAATCTAATCTATATCAGATCATAACCTTTGAAAACACTGAAAAAGAACATGAGAAAAAAAATCAGAACATAAAGTTTTTAAATAAATAAAGTTGTTCCTCTACAAAGTGTGATAAATGAATTGATGTTGTACCACACACAGTGATTCCTATTTCCTTAGATGTATCCAACCTTCTGTCAAGTATTTTAATCCATAAGGTTTTGATGTGATCATTAAAAATTCTAATATATTTTCTCATCATTATTTTTGTCTTCAGAACTTACTTCCCAGTTGATAACCATCGTGATATGTGTGCAAATAAAATTTTTACTATCTCTCTGTAGAAAATGGAAAATTATTGAGCAATAGCAGATATTAACTAAAGTGGGGAAAGATCAGCAAGATCTTTTCAGAATGATGAAAAATTGGCCCAAGTCTGCATGTCAGCTAGAGAGGTCTCGTTTTCTTTTTCAAATTTTATTTTTCCAATTACATGTAAAAACAAATTTTAACATTCATTTCTTAAAAGTTTGAGTTCCAAATCCTCTTTCTCTCCTTCCCTTCTCCTCATCTTGAGAAGGCAAGCAATCTGAGATACATTATACATGTGCTGTTATGCAATATATATATATATATATATATATATATATATATATATATATATGTATTTGTTGCCATATTGTGAAAGAAAACATAAACCAAAAAGAAAAAAATATCTTAACAAAAATTAAGAAAGTAAAAAAAAAAGGTATGTGCCAATCTGCATTCAGATTCCATCCATTCTTTCTCTGGAGGTGGACATCATTTTTCATCATTAAATTCTTCAGAATTGTCTTGAATTACTTGACTATGCATATTTGTAACAGGAGTTTTGTTTTTCTTATTTTCTCATTGGGTTTGGAGAAGGATGGAAAGAAGAGGAGGAGCTTCATGAAAATAAAATAAAATTTTATTTTAAAATTCTCAAGTTTGCACATTTAATACTTTTGTGAAGAATTGCTGAAAATAGCTAAGCCATTCACAATAGATCATCATACAATTTTGCAGTTATTGTGTATGATGTTCACTTGGTTCTGCTCAATTTGCTTTACATCAATTCATATAGGTCTTTCCAGGTTTTTCTGAAAGCATCCTGCTCATTATTTCTTCTAGTACAATATTATTCCATCACAATCATATACCCGACTTGTTTAGCCATTCCCCAATTGATAGACATTCCCTCAATTTCCCATTCTTTGCTACCACGTCCGGGCCAGCCGGACTTGGGAACCCCAGGGGCCCCAGAGTACCTAGCGTAGCCCCCCAGTTGTGCACGGCTGCCCCCATGGCCCTGCGGGTGCTCTCAGTCACCCCAACGACTCTTTGGAGTTAGAACTCTGGATATGGACAGAATAGTCCGACACACCTCAGTGGAATGGCCAAGCATCTTTATTGTCTCACAAATCTCCTCTTGCTGCTCCCCTCCAAGCCTTATTCGCCTGCCCCTTTTATTCCCTTTCCGTCTGCCCCTTTGTCAGGTGTCCCGGCAACAGGGTCCTGATAGATGGGGAGTGCTGCTCCATCGATGGTGCATACTCAATGCCCCCGTGTTTGACGTGCAGTTATTAAAGGCAGAATGCACACCTGGATGTCTCTTACCCACCTCAGGTTTTCCCTGTCAGCAAGGGCACACTGACCGAGGTCAGACATCTAGGTAGCTCTAAGGGGCCCTTACACTACCACAAAAAGAACTGCTTTAAAGATTTTTGTACATATAAATCCTTTTCCTTTCCATTTGTCCACGATTCTATTTCTTCATCAGCAGATTGTTTTGATGATTACCACTTTATAATATAATTTGAGATCTTGTATTGCTAAGCTACCTTCCTCGACCTTTTTTTCATTGATTCCTTTGATACTCTTAGCCTTTTGTTCTTCCAGATGAATTTTGTTATTTTTTCCTAGCTCTATAAAAATATTTTTTTTGTAGATTGATTGGAGTGACATTGAATAAATAAACTTCTGCAAAATGGTCATTTTTATTACATTGACTTGGCCTTTCCCCTGAGCAATTAATATTTTTCCAGTTGTTCAGATCTGACTTTAATTGTGTGAAAAATGTTTTGTAATTGTGTTCATATAGTTCTTGAGTTTGTCTTGGCAGGTAGATTCTCAATTATTTTATATTATCTGAAGTTATTTTAAATGGGATTTCTCTTTCTATCTCCTCCTGCTAGACTTAAGTTGGCGGTATCAAGAAATGCTAATGACTTATGTGCATTTATTTTATAACCTGCAACTTTACTAAAGTTGTTAATTATTTCAACTTGTTTTTCAGTCAGTTCTTTAGGGTTCTATAAGTATATTATCATATCATCTGCAAAGAGTAATAGTCTTATTTCCCGGTTGACAATTCTAATTTCTTTAATTTAATTTTCTTCTCTAATTGCTATAGCTAGCATTTCTAGTACAATATTGAATAACAGTGATCATAATGGGCTTCCTTGCTTCATCCCTGATCTTATTGGGAATGCTTCTAGCTTATTCTCTTACAGATAATGCTTGCTGATGGTTTTAGATGGAAACTACTTATCATTTTAAGGAAAGCTCCATTCATATTTATGCTTTCCAGTGGTTTTAATAAGAATAAGTGTAGGAATAAGTGTCGTGTTTTGTCAAAAAGCTTTTTCTGCATCTATTGAGATAATCCACTTAGAGAGTTTTGCTGCAAAAGCAAAGAAATTAAGATCCTGCTTTCAGGAATATGAAGAAACCCACGAGTGCTGAAGAGGAGACTGTCAACACCTTTGTCTTATAGAATACAAATTAAATCAGCTTGCCATTGACCGACAGTGTTGCATGTGTTCGTTTCTTTCATTTGGCATTCAACACTCATTTATGTTATGACTGGGAGCATAACACAGTACTAGATATGTCCATAACAGCCTTGCTCTTACTTTCTGATGTAGCTCGGGAAACAGCAACATGTCACCCTGAAATAATGAAGAAACAATAGCAAGCAGCAAAGGGGTGCTATGACAGCATCCTCACCATCAAACACATATTGAATCCCTACTACATAAAAAGTTGTTCCTTGGGGGTGGCTAGGTGGCACAGTGAATAGGTGGTCACTAGTCCTGAAGTCAGAAGGACCTGAGTTCAAATCCGACTTAAGACACTTGACACACTAGCTGTGTGACCTTGGGCAAGTCACTTAACCCCAATTTCCCTGCCCTCTCCCCTCCAAAAAGCAAAAAGAAAAAAGTTGTTCCTCCACAAACGCTATTTCCTAATCTAAGAAATGAATTAATGTTCTATCTGTAACCATGATTCCTATTTCCCAAGATGTATCCAACTCTGTAGTGAGGGTTACCATTTGTTCTGACACAAAGTTATTCGAATGGAAATCCTGAATTGATCTCAAGTATTTCTTACTCTGTCAGTTATTTGGGACCAAGGATTGGGATCCTATCTACATAGCTAAATAGGAATTAGAAGAAAAAACTTAATCTTTTTCTGGGAATATTCTCCTTGACTTTTTCTTACCTGGGTGGCTCATCATCTATTGGCTGTGAATGAAAAGCTGTCAGCCTGACATTGTCAAGAAAAGGCTTTCTAGGCACTGCACCCTAGAAGACTAAACAGAGCTGACATGGTCTTTGGAGCAATGTCCAACAGTGAGCACAAGATTAGAAAAGCCCAGAAATGCAAGAGAGAAGTGGAACAGCAGAGATACAACACCCAATAGAGAGCAGTAGATGTGATTCATGCCGAGATATAGATAAAGGTATAGGTTCAACAGAGGACAGCACCTAGCAAGAAACAATCCCAGAGAGAATACAGGAGAGAAAGAGCAGTGTTACTTACTATTAAGGATATAAAGGTAAGGTAGGGGCAGGTTATGAAAGGCTTTAAAAAACAAAGGAGTTTGTACTTGGGCCTAGAGACGATAGTGAGCCTCTGGGTTTTGAATAGGAGAGTGACAACAGTCAGAGTTGAACTTTAGGAAAATTACTTTGGCAACTGTGTGGAGGGGTAGGGTTGCTTGGTCCTGACCCTTCTTTAGTCTGGATCCTATGCTTTTCCCATTCTGGATGTGGTAGCTAGATATGGGCCCTGTCTTTTGCAGAAATGCCTGTATTTTGACTCAAAATCTCAGTGACTCAACTTAAGTTTTAGTCTCAGCCCTTTCTTGTACAGTGTCCAACCAGAAGTTGGTCCTTTCCCTTGCTATAACCTCAATAGGCCTTTATTAGATGGTGCTGTATGAGCTTAGGCTAGTGACAGGACTCCCACAAGATGTCCAGGGTTTGTTGTTCATCTGCCATGCAAATTCTTTCTCCTGCTGTGTCTCCAGAACCATCTGTCTGGATACTGTGGCTTCCATCTGCCTGTATTGTCTCCACTCTAAGGACTGGCAGGGTCCTGGCACTATCTTTTTTGCAGTCCTGGACTGGATGGAACAACTCATAGCCATCTATTTCCCTTTGTTTTGTTGTTGTTCTTGGTGGTAGATTCTTAGAACTTTACTGAAGCTTTTATGGGAATGAGATATAATCCTTTGGGACCTTTCATGTTACCATCTTCTCCTACCAGCTAATTAATAATAGTAACATTTTTATATAGCACCTACTATGTGCTAAGCATTTTACAGATATCTCATTTAATTCTCACAATTCTGGGAGGTAGGTGTCATTATTATCCCCATTATATAGATGAGGAAACTGAAGCAAAGAGGTTAATTGACTTGTTCAGTGTCACATAACTAGTAATTGTCAGAGGTCATATTTGAACTCAAGTCTTCCTGACTCCAGGTTGAGGTCTCTATCCACTGCACCATGTAGCTGCCTCTTCTTAGTCCTTAGTAACAAATTTCACCCAATTAAAAAAACAACACAACTTTTTATTGGTTTGCCCTCCCCCACTCCCACGCCCATCCCCTACCATTTCCACTTCCTAATATCCCCATTCCTACACATTCAGATACTGAGATATTTCTTCACTGTTTATCCTAGACTTGCTCCTAAACTGAACTTATAACCCACCTTGTACTCCTACCTCTACCCTTTCCCCAAAGCCCTCATCCTCAGAAATGCCCTGGACATTTGAACTTCTCCTATTTTCTCCACCAATCTTCCAGTGTTCCTATATCTCTGTTGATATATTTATGGCAATGCTTTTTGCTTTTTTTAATGCAATTTTAAAACCAATAAAATTGTAAAGCTGAGCACAGAAGAAAGGGAGGTATGCTGTTTGTGAAAGACCTTGTTATCACAATGGAGAATTGATTGAAATATCTATCTAAGGTCTCCAGAAATATCAAAAAAAAAAAAATCAAAATAAACAATCTGCTCTTAGCAAGATGAAAAAAATACAAAAGGGAGAAAAAACAAGAAGAGAAAAGCTGTCAACTGTTGTCTTACCAAGCATCGATTAAATTAGATTTATTTGATAATTCAAAGCACTCTATTTTCTTCCTACTCTGTAGAGACACATGTTTAGATTTTTCCCTTGATGGTTTGAACCATGTGGATTTCTGACAATCCCAAAGTATTATCTAGGATATGGGAGAGAGCAAATAAATATATAGAAATAAGCAAATTATTAAAAAAAAAAAGTAGGAATACTTCTGATATTTCTCTGTTGCATATTTCATTAGTTTTGGGAGCAATGTAGATACCTTTAATTGTGTTTAGGAAAATTCCCTTTATATTTATGCTTTTTAACATTTAAAAAAATCATTAAGTGAATGCTGGATTTTATCAAAGTATATTTCTATTTCTATTGATATAATACAGATTTTTAAAGTTTATTATTTATACTTTTAATATGCTGATAATTTTGCTGATATTGAATAAACCTGCATACCTGGTATAAACTCTGCTTGGTTGTAATAAATAATTTTGTCAAAGTAATGCAATATTCTCCAGCTAATATTTAGTTAGCACTTTTGAACTAAAGGAATCAAAGATCTGGACTCCTCCCTTCCCAAATTTTTCATCCATTTTAATTGAGGAAAATTATCTGTCATTCTCATTTTTAATGTTATATTTATCTGATTTTAAAATGAGTGCCATATTTGCATTAGGTATTGGGTAATTTCTATCTTTCACCCTATTTATGAATAATCTATATAATAGTGTCTTTTAACCTTAGAAAGTTTGAAAGAATTATGCTATGACTTTATGCAGATCAAATTTGGAGTTGTGGCAGGGAGAGGGTAAACAGTATGGAAATTCTTTGATGATTCATCTTATTTCTATTTAAATTATTAATTTCCTCTGGTATTAGTTTTGAAAATTTTTTTTGTAGCAGTGGTAGTGGCACCTTGCTGAGCTGGAAAGTAGTTAGATAGGGCTATTAGATGCTCTTATTCTTCCCCTCTCCCAGGTGTCTTATGACTGAGCTACCTTCGCATAGGCTGTGACTTTCTAGCCATTTCATTGGTCTATTGCCCTCTGGAACACTACTTTTCCTTTGAAATCCGACCATGATAAAGGCAAATATTTGATTCGTTAACAGCCTACCAGATAGCTGCCTAAACATTGTTGCTACCTTATTTTCCCAAAGGAACTGCAGTAAATATATTTTCTCTGTACCATGAAAGGCCAGAGGACCCCCAAGTTCTAGATTCAGGTTGGAATGGACATTCTGTTTGATTAGAATAATTCTAATTTCATTCTTATTCTCTAATCAACGAGGATACACGATGCACAATTCAGTCCAATAACAGTTGCAATCAGTAGATGAACTCTCCTATCAGTTCTCTCTGTCTGGACAATTAGTTATTCCAGATCCTAATAATAACTTGCATGAGATGAGAGTGTCACCTGGTGGAGAAACAATGCTGCCCTTTCCTGTGATTGCTTTTATTCCACAAAGCTCAGTATTTCAGTCTCGAAGTCATTCAAACAATTCTTAAAATTATGTCTGTGTGGCTTGTGGCTGCTCTCTTCTGGATTCCGTTCTTCTTCCCTGTTTAATATCATTGTTTTCCTGGACTTTTCCCCAGGCAGCCTTGCTTTTCTTCTTTGGCTAAATTCTTACTCTCCCAATGCCCTTAGTGTATGTACTCATTCTAATTTTGTATGTAGAAATATGTCTTAGTGGGAGGGGGAGGGGTTATAGCAGGACCTAGGCAAAGGTTCAGTGACTCTGGGAAGTTGTAAAAATGAACCAATAACTCTCTTTTTCAGTTTTGAGCTCCCAGCCAGAAATCTCACTCTGACAAATAATAGAATTTTAATTTTTTTTCTTTTCTCTCCTCAGAAGCTTTTAATTACCTTCACTCAGTGCTGTATTCAATCCAATAGCATAAGCAGTTCAGCAATCCATTGATCAACATTTTAATCACATTTTCTGACTTAAGAAAAGAACTTCCAGCTATTTCTCTTTTATTTTTTTTAATTATTTTTCTTCTCATGGATTTAAAAAATTTGACGGAAATGTTTGTGAAAGAGCTGGGGTCCTCTAGGACCTAGGCATCAAATTTTGAGACCCGCAAATCTCTCAAGTGCTGCTGAATCAAATGAAAATGTAATTAGGAAATGATTAATAAAATAAATAAGAGTATAATGCAACATAGATAATGTTAAAATGGGGTTTTCTAAGTCAATATGAGCCTACATGGATTCTTATGGTTTGGTGACTCCTTTTTCTATTTGAGCTTGATACTAGCCCTTTAGGACCTTGCTAGACATCTTCAAAACTGTCTCTCATAACAAATTTCATCTTATCTATCTTTTTAAAAAATCATGTTGCTACATATTAATTTAGATCAATTATTTCTACCTTTTACTTTCACTGCCCACTTTATATTTTTGTGTTGATTATTAGATATTTTGTTACCAGCTGCATTTGGAATGGAGATGAAAACTAATGTTTGGAATGAAATGAATTCTCTACCAAAAGGACTAAGTTGAATATAGTGGATCAAATGCTGAATTTGGAGGCAAGGGATCTAGGGTCAATCCCCTACCTTCACCCCCCCCACCCCGGTTCTGTGATTCCAGACAAGTTATCTGACTTCTCTGTGTTTTAGCCACAGAACAGGGATACGTACCTCATGAAGTTGTTGTGAGGCTCACATGAGATAACGGACATAAAGTATTCTGACAAATGTTGCCATATAAATGCCCTTTACTATTTTTCACTTTAGACCAGTTCTAAACACCCTTACTTCAGCATGCAAAAGGCGTTCCTAGTCAATTTCCTCCTTTGAAAAAGCAAAATAATTTTTTAAATATTCATTCCACTGTTCTAGGTCACACTGCACCGAGGAACTTTTCTAGGTCTGTACTAGACAAACTAGAGGTCACATTGTGTGTTTCTCATTGTGGAAATCCTCGGGTAAATGGATGAAATTGGTAGTGGTGGCACTTTGCTGAGCTGGAAAGAAGTCCAGGCTATTAGATGCTCTTATTAGATGCCTGTGGTTTTGTCATTGTCATTCAGTTGTTTCTGTTGTGTCCAATTCTTTGTGACCCCATTTGGGTTTGGTTTTGTTTTTTGGGGTAAAGATATGGGAGTAGTTTGCCATTTCCTTTTCCAACTTATTTTACAGATAAGGAACTGAGGCCAACAGCATTAAGTGACTTGACCAGAGTCACACAGCTAGTACGTGTCTGAGGTCAGATTCGAACTCAGGGAGATGAGTCTTCCTGACTCCAGACTCTGCCCTTTATCTACTTCACCACCTAACAACAGCCCAGCTAGTCCACAATTATTGGGAATGAGAGTAGAGATAGGTATCAATCAATAAGTATTTATTAAGAATCTACTAGGTACCAGGAACTTTACTAGGTATTGAGGATATAAATACAGAGAATTGAACAAACCTTACTCACAATGAGCTTACATTCTAATGGAGAAAGAATAAGAAAGAAATCCTATCCTGCATGAGGAATGGTGAATGACATTGGGTTACCCAAGATGGGGCTCAAACATTTAACTGGTCTTCTATAGGGTTGTTTGAGATCATTATGGTTGACCAGATTGCTGAGTGTGGTTATCCAAATGGTGTGGCAAGATAAGGAGCAATACAATATGGTAAAGAGAGCATCAGAAATCCTGGATTCTAATCCAAGATTTTCACTAATTAGCTAGGCGCCTTTGGTCAAATCAATTAAACTCTTTGGGCCTTGGATTCTTTATCTGAAAAATTAAGAGCTTAGCTAGATGATTTCTCAGGTCCCCTCTCACCCTGATTCCTTAAGTTTGCCATTTAAGGACACAAGAAATGGAGTGGGCAGTCTAGTAACTATTCATGTCCCCTTTTGAATGCTAAAATTCAGCAGCAGGCTTTCTCTCCCTAGTTAAAATTGTGTATTTCATAGATCTAGACATTTGACTCAAATAGTTTTTTTAAAGGCACCAGGTTTCTAGCTCACACATTCCAGGGCAGTATCTTCTATCATTTTGAATGTTATTTCTTTATGACAAATGAAAGGATAGCTTTCCCCAAGTTGAACATGTGAAAATGACAATGCCTAAAATGACTCATTAAGACAAGTTCTGTAAAAAAAAAAGGATAATATATTTGGGGAGAAGAATAATTCATAATCTAAGAGAATGAAGCCAAATTTTGCAGATTTTACCTAACAGTTGCCAAATATCAGGCAGCAACAGCACCATGCTTGATGTTTACCTCAGAAATTAATTCTAGCAATAGGTGGAAGAGTTTAGTCTTTTGTTAGGCTTCAGATAGATGAGAGACCAAATCTGATCAAAGACAAAAAATATCAATCAATTAGAATATGTAGTTGGTATCTTTGTTGTTATTGTCATCAGTCATTGATAGCACCTCTTATCTGGGGAACATTGTGCTAAGAAGCACCGTTCTAGGTTATACTGTATGATTCTGAGAAAACAAATCTCACAGGATGCTAGATTTGGGCCTAGAAAGGACATTACAAGTCAAGGAGTCCAACTACTTTATTTTTAGATGAGGAAACCAAAGCCCCAAAAGGTTAAGGGACTTGGCCCAGTGTTACACAGCTGATGGGCATCTAATTGTAGACTCTGAAACCAGATGAGTTCCTTAATCTTAAGTCTAGCACTCTATAGTATTTTATCTTTTGAGATAGACAGACACATAGATAGTCAGGCAGACATAGACCTTGCTTGCACATAGATTGTCATCAATTAAGGAGTTGTTGCTCATGAAATCACAGAAGATTCTCCTAATTAGAAGGGACCTCAGCAGCCATCTAACCTGACCTGGGCCTAAAATGAGAATATCCTTTATAACATCCCCAGGGTACTTTCATCTACCTTTTGAGTGGAGTGCTACCTGCACCCCTGTAACCTCTGAACTTGTTGAAGTTCATACAATTCATATCTACTACTCAGTCAGCATTCTGGTAGCTATTGTCTACAGACTCCCACGTTACTCTCTTTCCTTCCTCCACAAGTTCAGTACCTTGCTCACAATTTCTGTCTTCCCCATATCTTACCTTCATGCCTGAGGACTTCAACGTTCCTATTGATTCTCCCCAAAATATCCTAACTACTCACTTCCTCAAACTACTCACTTCCCATGACCTACTTCTCTAACCCTCTTCGGTCACACACAAAGATGGTTATACCCTGGTCTTGTCTTCATCCACGAATACACCACCTCCCTTGGTTGGTGATGATCTCTAAAATCCCCATAACTGAACATAATTTATTGGCTTTCTACCTCTCTCTCAGCATGCCCATTCTAAACCCTACTCTTTGTTCATACCATGACCTCCAATCTCTCCACCCCTTGGTGCTTTCACAGGCTATCTCCCTATGCACTTACCTCCCTCTCTTCTTTTCCTTATATTTATACGTTGGAGACCCAGTTCAATTCCACACTATCCTCTTGAGTCCCTAACTCCCTTATCATATCTTTGATTATACCTACCAAGTCTCAGCCTTGGATCACTCCCACTATCCCTCTGCTTCACTCCTATGCATATGCTGCTATACAAAGGTGAGAAAATCACATAATTATTCTGATTGGGTCCATTACAAATTTATGTTAAACAACCTCAATGAGGCTCTCACAGCTGCTAGGCAATCCTACAATAGCTCCCTTACCAAATCACTCTCCTAGATCTCTCATACATCTCCCAGAGAATATAGAACCCAGTTGTGAGAAATAAACAATTTGAATTTGTTTATTTACCATCAGTTACTCCCCTGTGAACAGGCAATGTAGTGAGGACAATATAACACAGCTTCTAAAGGAAACTTGACTCATATTTCCAGGACTTGTCTTCAGATGATGACACAGAAATTCTGGACTAGGTATCTTGGTTCATCCAGAGGTGTGGATCTCAGGAGCTGATGTGAGTTTAAGACCCATGAAAATTAGTGTTTTTCCCAACCTCAACTGTCTGGTCACTGACAGGGAGCTCTGACTCTGATCTTGGTGACCAATCATGGAGCAGGGAATGGACTTAGCAGCCAGGTTCAATAAAGAGCAACCCCTTCATCATCTTTCTCTCTGACATTTGAGCATCGAACATCATTTTGTGTCACTTTTCTCTTATCAACCCCTTCTTTCACTCCCATACAAGGGGAAAAGGTCCATCACTCTGTGATAATAAAGAGGATGGTAACTACAACATTTGAGAATGGTCACTTAAGAACGTAAGTATTGTTAACTCCCTCATTTGAATCTGACTAGAGTCAGTACCTTCTTCCCGTACCTACTTACTAGTGCTCTAATGAAGAGCAGATGAAGAATAAAGGAATCACTCATAAATTAATTCACTTTACACAATTTTGAACTTCAAGAATTGATGACATAGGTCAATATTTTCTTTCATAGAGCCTAAACTTAATCCATTTTCAATCTGGAATACATTATGTGTTAGAACTGTTGGAGAAGCAATGATGCCCAACTCTTTCAGGCATTATAAATAAACACAAGCCACTTCCCTGTGTATAATTTTGTAAAAGGAACAAGAATCTAAGTTTGGATGCTATGAGAGAGGAACCAGGGAAGTGAAATATTCCAGTGCCTTAGAGAACAATGTCTAAAAGGTTTATTAAAATTCAGAAAGTGTTACAACAGCTACAACAACCACACCTTGCTTTTACCTGGTGTTTTTAAAGCATCTTACATATATGATTTTAATTGATACTGACAACAAATCTGTGACATGCATGCTCTCATCTCCAGTTTTCAGCTGAGGAAATGAGGCTTGGGAAGGTTAAGTGGTTTGCCCAAAGTTACTAAGTGTTAGATTCAGGATTTGACGTCGTCTTCCTGACTCCTGATTCATAACACCTGGTTAGTCACAGTCTTAGTCATTTCTTTGCCGAAAGTTTTAAACTCAGTTTTGAGCGTACTTTTCTCCTTTATAGGAAAAAAATAAATTCTCTCCAGTATTATAATAGCTGGTGTTTATGCAATGCTTTAATGTTTGCAAAGAATTTTACATACTTTATCTCCTTCCTGTGATTATTATTACTCCCATTTTTCACAGAAACTCTGAAAAGGCCACACAGCTAACAAATGTTGAAGGTATGATTCAAGCCCCACCTTCTCTTGACTCCAAGTCTAACATTCTTTCCATTGCATCATGCTATCTCTCAATAATGGAAGCCAGTTGATCAATCAATCAGTTATCCAGCATGTACTGAGCAAAGAAAGACAAAAAATTTGATCCATGCCATCCAGGGCCAGACACTGAAATGAGACAACATTTAAATAAATGGATCCTTATGAAACATATATAGAGTAGATGAAGGTAATCTAAAAGTGTAGGCATTATGGGATATGGGGACCCAAAGAGGCTTCCTACGTAAGGTGGCATTTAATTTGAATCTTGAAGAAAGCTGAGGAAACTAAGAGGAAGAGGTAAGAGGAAACAGCCTTCCAAGCATGTGGAATAACCAATACAAAGACTTAGAAATGGAAGGCTGAGTGTCACATGTTTGAGGAACTGCAAATAGGCTAGTAAATCTGAATCCTAGAGAGCATGGAAAGAAGTAAAGTTTAAGAAGGCTGGAAAGATAGAAAGGAGTCAGTTTATGAAAAGCTTTAAATGCCAAGAAGAAGCATTTATATTTGATCCTGAAGATAATAGATAATCACTGGAACTCTGAACAGGGAGTGACAAGGCCAGAAGTACACTTTGGAAAAATCACTATGGCAGCTGAATGGAGGATAGATCAGAGTGGAGAGAGATGTGAGACAGGAAAACCAGTTAGAAAGCTATTTGTGACTATAGGAGTAGAGAGAAGGAGATATGTAGGAGAGATGTCACAAAAATAGAAATAATAAGATTTGGCAATGAATCGGTTATGTAAGGTGAGTGACAGTGAGGAATTGAGAATGGGTACTAAGGTTTCAGGCTTGAATGATGAGGATACTTGTAGAGCCCTCAAATAGTTATAGGGGAGTTCATAAGGGAAGGAAGGTATCGAGGAAAGACAATGAGTTCTGTTTCACCTATGCTGAGTTTCAGGTGCTTATAGGACATCCAGTTTGAGGATTCATAAATGCATGGCTATAGCTCAACAGAGGGATTAAGACTGGATACAGAGATCTGGGAATCATGTGAGGTGATAACTGAGCCTATGAGAGCTGATAAATTACCTAAATAGAGTACAGAGTCAAAAGGGAAGGAGGTCCAGGACAGAGCCTTGGGGCACCCATGTATAATGGGCATTACATGCATGAATGACTAGCAAAGGAGACCAAAAAGAGTAATCAGACAAGTAGGTGGATAACCAAGAAAGAATAGTATTATGAAAGCAAAGGGAGAGAAAGTATCTAGAAGAGAGTGATTGACAGTGTCATATGTTGCAGAAATTTCAAGAAGGGCCAGGGTTGAGAAAAGGCTATTAAGTATAGTGATTGTAAGATTATAATTTATTATATGTGTGTGTATAGTGTTATAGCAATTATATCATTGGTAACTTGGAAGATGGCAGTTTCCGTTAAATGATGAGGGCAGAAGCCAGAGTGCAGAGGGTTTATAAGAAGAGAGGAAGTGGAAGACTCAGTTGTAGATGGCTTTCTCCAGCAGTTTAGCCACAAAGGGAAGGAGAGATATCAACCAATGGGAAAATAGAATTCATTTTATAAAAGTTGTTTTCTGGCAAGGAAGAATGCTGATAGTATAAGAAATAAGTAAATGGTTTAAAATGTTATAGTCTGCATGGCTATTATGGTTACTGTTTTCATATCCATACAACTTTCCTACATCACCCAATACAATAAAAAGGGGAGTTCCACATATTTTTAAAGTTCCAAAATAAATGTGAACCCTCACAAGGAAAAATTTCTGCTGTTATCATACATAGTGATAAACTGCCCAGAGTTCTTGCATATTTAATTTGTTCAGGAGAAGTCTATTGGTTGTATTCTCTTTCTAATTAAACTTTATTCATTTTGAAAAATCACCCTTGACAACTTTAGCATTTCGAAAGACTGGCTTCATGTTAATCATTTGTGAATAGTGATAGATATTCTTGATTCCTTTATTATATTGTATGACATCTTCCTCTATGAGAGGCGGTGTAGCATAGTGGATGGACAGAGAGCTAGTCTTGGAGTGTTAGTCATTCAACTTCTTAATGCCTCAAGTATATTTCTAGAATTATAAACTTCAGAGCAAGTATTAATCTGCATTGATAGAGGAAGTTCTTCACCATGAATTCACTACACTGATGAAAGCAAAGGTCCTATTTTTAAAAATGTCCTTCAAAGAAGACTGTGTGATACAGAAAGTGAAAACCATATCCATAGGGAGTCATTGATTGAGTCCATGCTTTATCTACCCCAAATCCACAATTCAGAAAGTTCCTAAAGCCAGGCCCCTGAGCAAAGTTTCCTTTAGAATTTGTTTTCTGGGTCTGATGGGGTCATGTCACTTATGAGTAAGCCAAACATGAAACTTTTAGTCCATGAGGATCTGTATCTGACTCCTTTCCCTTCTAAGTTATATTGATTATTTTATCAGAGTCTCAGATATTACCATAACAGAGTCCAAGTGACTTGATCTTTGGTAGAAAAGCTAGTTAAGGTTCATTCCATAATATGTTTGATCAATAAACTTCTTTTTTTATTTTTTACTTTTTGGAGAGCAATTGAGCTTAAGTAACTTGCCCAAGGTCACATGGCTAGGTTTTGTGTTAAGTGTCTGAGGCTCGATTTGAACTCAGGTCCTCCTCACTCCAAGGCCAGTGCTGTATTTGCTGCACCACCTAGCCGCCCTGATCAATAAACTTCTTCATGGTGATTTTATACATGTGATTAAAAGCCTCCAAATGACTTTCCCCAATGCATTTATTTTTAGTAAGAATATATTACTGTTAGGTATAATTAGTGATAACAAAAATTGATGACACTATATAACAATAGATAAATGGGCTGATTTTCCCAGTTGGCCTTTTTCCTGATTTTTTTTGGCCAAACTTCTGATACCCTGTCTACATCATTATGACATCATAGTACAGGCTCTATAGTCAAAGTACGTGGGTTTAAATCCTATCTCTAATGCTTATTACTCATGGGACCTCAGGCACAAAACTTAAACTCCTAGTTTCCTCATCTATAAAATAAGGGAGTTGTATTAGATTGCCTCTGAAGAGCCTTCCAGCTCTAGATCTATGATACTATGAGATTAAGAACAGGAAGAATTTGGAAAGAAGGAAAAACATTTCCCTCTCTGAAATGCAAGGGAAATAATAATAAATATTTATATTGCATTTTTATTTTGGTCCATAACTATGATTTCATTGTTTTAGAGAACTCCCAGGGAGGAAACTCCTTTTACCAATTCTGATTGGCAACCATTCTGTGGTTCATCATCTCAGAAAGTTCCCTGGGACACTGAGATTAAATGACAAGGTCAAGCTGCTGCCAGTCTGTGCCAGAGGTGGTATTTGAAAACAGGTCTTCCTGACTCTGAGGCCAGCTCTCTACTGCATCACGCAGTCTTTACAGTACTCCACAGATATATTTTTGTGTCTTCACAACCACCTGTGGAGTACGGATATTATCTCCATCTTATACATGAAGAAACAAACTCAATGGTTATTTAACTTTTCCAGATTCACAAAGTAGGTGTCAGGGAGTTCCAGGATACTTGTGAATGGCTAAGATGGAGCAGAGATCAAAGTCAGTGGAATTGAGGAGAGTACAGGATTCTAAGTATGTGATAGTAAGTATTCTTGTCTGTAACAATGGGCATTGACTAATAGGAAGTCTGTGCTGCGCAGTGAGGAGTTGACACATTATATTAAAAACCATGAAGCAATAAACATAGAGCAGTTAAAAGTTCACTTATGCTCTTACTGTTTAAGATTCTGATGAACTAGGGCATCTCTCTAAGTAGAGAAATTCTGATTCTGAAACCCTAACTCAATTTATCTTTGTTTACCTTCAGTTTCTTCAGCCTGATCTACTTTGGCCATGAAGATCAATTTCCTTCTTTTAGCGCTTTTCTTCTTTATTTTGATACCTTTCTCAGGTAAGATTTGATGATATTAAATAAAGTATTTAAGTATATAAAAGAGACCTTATCTATCCAGACCAAAAAGCAATTTTGATTATAACTAAGAATCCTACACATCTTTTATCTAATGAAAAGGGAAGACCTGGAGAGAGGCATGAGTTCAAAATTCATTTCGGAAATTTAGTAAGTCATTTACTTGTCTGATCTTTGGTTTCCTCATTTATAATACAGAAACGATGATACCCATCATAACAACCTTATGTTTGCTGAGAGGTCCTATGGTGCTGGATATATAAAGACAAAAATGAAACCATGTCGTGCTGTGGAGGTGCGTGCTTGATTTGGCATCAGACAATCTATGCTCAAAAACTGACTCAATGATTAATGCCTGTATCCTCTTGGCAAGTTAACTAATCTTGCTGGGCCTCAGTTTCCCCATCTATAAAATGAAGGGGTTGGACTAAATGTCCTCCGAAATCTCATCTAGTTCTAAGTCTATGATCTTATGAAGAATGTACAAACTTTGAAGTAAAAGAAGCCTTTCCCAGTTCTCTTTAATCCTCATGCTTTCCCTCTGTGACTGCCAGCTTACCCTGTCTCTATCTTGTTTGTGTAGAGCTTATTTGCATGTTGTCTCCTAAAGAACTTTTGACTTGACTTGCTGTGCAATGATCTGCTAGTCTTAATGCAAGAAACATTTGTTAGCACTATATGCAAGATGCTGTGCTAGGTGCCCAAGTACAAAAAACAAACAAACCAAAAAACTTCACAGCTCTTGCCCTCAAAAAGCTTATAGTCAGATAAGGGTGAGACAAGGCCATCAAAAAGGATTAGGTTCATTGAAAAAGTCAAGCAGGATGACCTGAGAAAATTTAAGAAGGGAAGGATCATTTCTAAGGGAAAAGGGGTGTTTGAGGGATAGGAGGAGGAGGATGGTTATTTATTGTGAATATATTGAATGAGGAGAGCCTTAAAGGATAGTAAGTATGGGATTTGTAACAGTAAAGGCATAGAAGTGGAATAAGTGGAAGGAAATCTGGAAACTGTGAATAGTTCTATTTGGCTGGAGCAGAAAATGTTTTTTAAAATATAGTGTTTATTTCTATAGCAAACTATGGGTATACAACCTCCTTTGTCTAGTTCAGATAACAGTGAGACTATATGCCCACTCGCTCTCCTCTCTTTGTATATGCTCTTATCCTCCAATTTGAGAAATAGTAAGATGATGAAAGGAAGATATTGGGGGATATTGGAGAGATGTGGATTACTCTGATCCGATCCCTATAACTTGCCTATGAAATTCTGATCTTCTGCACATGCCTTTCAGATGAATGTTGAGGAATTAAATTCCTTATCTTCTTCCCCTTTTCTCCCTTCGGTTGGGTATGTTGTTTTATTCTGCCATAAGTGTATTTTTTACAGACCAAGTTTTGTTTCTCAAAAACATCAGTGGTCAACTCAGACAAGTATTTCCTTGTGTACATTTGTTTGTAGTATGAGTGTGCAGTGGGAGAGCTCTGGGTGTTCAGTCAATTGACCGGGAAGCTTTTTTAGCTCAGGTCTGAGGTCTCAATCCTTGGCTCATGTTAGAGAATCTCTAACTGGGGACTCGTTTTATGAGATATCTATCATCTATTTTTGTTACAACTCTATAAGCTCTTAAAAGGAGAACTCTACGAGGGAATTTGAGACCTTTTACTACCTAAGACTAAAACAGCCAAACTTTTACTACTGATTCACTGCCTCTAAAGGAGCTACGGGGCCCTGGGGCAGAACTGTTTGGACAGAGAAAAGAAAAGAGGAGGAAGGAGAAGGAAGAACTAAAAAAAAAGTCCAAACTCTGAACCGTAGTGGGATTTTGACCCCATCCCTTCCTGGTTTTTATCTGGGGTCCCCCTGCTTAATTTGCTCTCTACAATGCCACTTCCTGCTACAGCAAAATAAATGTTAGCTAGTTTTTTAACCTCTATAGATCTCAGTTTCTTCTTATGCAAAATTAAGGAGATTGGGCTAGCTGACCTACAAGGTCCCTTCCCTGCTCTGAATCTATGATCTAATGTTGTGAGATCTCTTGCAACAAAGATTCTATATCTCTGGAAACCCTTAGGTTCTATAATTCCATTTCAATAACCTATTGCTTCCCATTAAGAATGTCATCAATTCAAATGTGGAGGGGATGTGGGAAAATGAAACATTAATGTACTGTTAGTGGACTTGTGTTCTGATTCCACCATTTTGTAGAGCACTTTGTAACTATGTCCAAAAGGTTATAAAATCACATATAACCTTTGACCTAGCAATATCACTACTAGTTCTGTATCCCAAAAGAGATTTTTAAAAATGAAAAGGAAAAGAACCTATATATACAAAAATATTCATAGCAGCTCTTTTCTAGAGACAAAGAATTGGAAATTGAGGAGATGCCTATCAATTGGGGAATGGCTGAATAGATCGTGGTATGTGATTGTGATAGAATACTATTTTGTTATAAGAAATGATGAGCAGGATGCTCTCAGAAAATCCTGGAAAGACTTACATGAACTGATGTAAAGTGAAATATACTGTGCACATTCCTTATTGTAAGATGATCAGCTGTGAATGAGTCAGCTATTCTCAGTAATACAATGATCCAAGATAACTGAGAAGAACTTAAAAATGTTATCTTTTTCTAGAGAAAGAAACTGAATACAAATTGAAGCATACTTTTTTTACTTTATTTTTCTTGAGGGTTATGGAAATGTTTGGCATGACTACACATAAATAGCCTATATAGAATTTCTTGCCTTCTGGGGGGGGGGGGGGCGCAGGAAGGGAGGAATGAAAGAAAGAGGGGAGAGAATTTGGAACTCAGAGTTTTAAAAACAAATGTTAAAAATTGTTTTTATATGTAACTGGAGGGAAATAAAATACTGAATGAATAAAAAAATTTAAATCAAAAGAATGTCATCAATCAAGGCTGGTGCAAAGATATAAATTGTAAAGTTGTTAAAGTTTCCCTTTAACATCTTCACCCTCTGCTTTCTGTGCCCTTTGCTCCTGCTGTCACATTGTCCTTCCCATATCCATCCTTACCAAAACCTCTTCTCAGCAAAGTAGCTGGTATCAGCTTTTTATGTCTTATTACAAATCTAAGTGTTACAGCTTATGTTATATTTTTCAGGGGTATTTTTCACTTGTACCCTTATCTCTAATCATAGGGTGAAGGGCACTGCCCCTTGTTAAAGGAATTTCAAGTCTCAGCCAGTATCTGGGAGAGCTAAAGGGTAAGGGACCCGTCCCAAAGTTCTTGAAATCATATCACTGAAGGTGGCAGAAACTGTCTCACTTTTATCTTTGTACTCCTAACACCTAACAATGCTTCAAACTTCAACTCAACCACCTCCAATTTCCAGGACTAGTGCCCCCTCCTCAAATTAACTGCATTTATTTTGTAGGTACTTATCCATGGTATCTAACATGATAGATTATAAGATCCCTGAAGGTGGAGACTATTTCATTTTCATCTTTGTATCCCCAACACTTGGGCACTTAAAAATGCTTGTTTAATGATTATTAAATATTTGTTGAATTGAATGATGAAAAATGACCGATATTTTAGGTCTTAAACTGATGTAGATAATAAGCTCTGTTCTCAACCTGGAACTATCAGAAACAATAATATCTAAGGTTACTGGGAGTCATCCTAGATACCACAACTGGTTCTCTAGAATGGAATATTGAAAGGCAAGAGTAGGAGTCAGGAGACCTCAGTTCTATTCCTGATTGTACCACTAATTAAATGTATAACCTTGGACAATTCTTCTGGGTCCTCAGTATTCTCATTTCTTTTTTTTTTTTTAAAGCAGAGTAGAGGTGGATATTATTGAAGAGGGTAGCATTTTTAAGGCTCCTTTTAGTTCTAAAATATTTTGATTCTATAAGCCCCCCAGGACAACTTTCGTATTTCACATCAGTATAGGGAGAAGTAGTAGAATGGAGGTGGTTGTGGGGGGTGGAGGGGAATTAATATTCCCTCTCCTGAGGCATGATAGGACTTTAACAATTAGCATATTATTAGCCTTCCTTATTGCTTATGTTTCCTCCTCCACTAGCTTTTCCTGGTAGAACCATAGGTAGGACAAGCCTTATTCAATGGGGAATAGTTTCTGAGTTGATGTGAATTCCAGTGATTACCAGAGGCATGTATGTAGACCTTTCATAGGGCGTTTGGTCCCTGGATATTGTCCTTCGTGTTTTCAGCAAACTGATCAATATGTGAACTACCGCATATGACCTTCTTGCCTTTTAAAAAGTAGGCAAATGGCACTGAAATGGAATGAGCAACGTGCTACTTGATAAGCTGAGAATGGACTATATAATTAGGTAAAAAACTAGCAAATATAACCCCACTATGACCTCTCTCCTGAGTTGCGAAGAAATCATGTAATGTATAAAATTATTTATTATATGTGTTAAATTCTGGTTGGGAAAGCATGGGAATTATGGACTATCCTTGGTGACCTAGAAATGACTTAGTTATACAGAAATGACTCAGTATTGGGATTTAACCTGTATTTTATGTCTAAACCCAAGATAACTACTACAAAATGTGCTGGTGGATTATAGCAGCTCTCAGAATTTTGACAAATCCACTTATCAACCTACTTGGTTGATAAGAGCAATAATTTGGTGGTTCCATTTAGAAATAACACAAAAATTTGTCAAGAAAGTATAAACAAGTGTGTGTTTCTCACAGAACTAAAGCAAATGTAGGGAAAAAGAGACATTCAAAATCAAAGTAAAAGTAAAATCATTTGACTTTCTTGGGCTTATTTCACTCATACTGGTTGGAGAGCTTACAAAACTTTAGTGTAAATTCCAAGATTGATGGTACGATGCTTCTAGGCTGGGGGCTCTCAATTTTTGTGTGTGTCATGAGTGCCTTTGGCAGTCTATGAGCCCCTTTTCTGAATACTATTTTGTTGCGTATTTGAAGAAAGTACTTAATTTTAGTTAGAGGTTAATGAAAATAAAGATGTAGGGTTTCTCCCCCATTTAAGTTCATGGTATCCCTGAAATATAAGCATGGATTCCTTATGTGTCTATGAACTCCAGTGAGTTCTATAACAATAATAAACTGTGTTACTTTTTAAAAGGCCATATGGTTACAGTGAAGGTATGTTAAAAGACTGGGCCTGGTGGTCTTGAGACCACCATGATGACAGCCTTCCCTTAAGGGAGGCTGTAGTTTATAGACTCTATACATGAAAGCCACTGATATTAGATTAATACTGATGGTCCTGAGGCCATCATGATGGTCTCCCCTGAAGGAAGCTTTGCAGAACATACTCATGGGAAAGTATTGACAATAATATTTTTTTGAATATTATATGTGTGTCCCAAATAATATTTTATCTACCATCAGCTTGTTTTTTTCTCCCTGATAACAAACCCCCAAAATAAAATTTTGCCCTGATTCTTAATATGCAAGTTGACTAACTCCAGGGGGGCACCCAAAATCAGGATATAAGAACCCTACTCTCAGAAGGTTACTTTGGAGCTCACGTGTCCCTCCAATGGGAGCACACCTTCTCACTAGAGCACATCTTTCCTTCTAAATGGACCTGTGTCTCTGCGCTTCCTAATGCAGCTCTGCTCTCACATAAGTTGTACTCTATGTTTGTGTGTGTGTGTGTGTGTGTGTGTGTGTGTGTGTGTGTTTGTGTATGTGTGTGAGAGAGAGTTGTAAAATGACTCCCCTTTTCTCTCTTCCCTTACCCTTCTTCTTCATTGCTTTCAAGCTTTGCATTGAACAGATTCCCATTCTTTTACATGTTTTTGTCCACATCTAAATTCATTATGGAGTTCTTTTCCTGGACCTCTCTGACTGATCCTCTCCTTACATATAAACTGGGTACCTGAACAAGGACTTAACCTATTTACAGTCATACATCTAACATGGGGCAGTATGGTACTATGAGCCCACTTGTAGGAAGCAGGGTCAATAGGGCTTGATCATCCTAGGAAGGACCCTCTCGTGCAGAGGACTGTCACATAGCATCACATTCTTTCATAATATAGCAGAAACAATATTGGAGCTGTAGTTAGGATAGTTGTGGTTTGTATCCTATCTCCAACTAGCTCTTACCAGTTGTGCTCCTCTGGGTAGGTAACAACCTCTCTGAGCTTCAGTTTTCCTATCTCTGAAATGAGAATAATAATATCTGTGGTATATACTTCATGGGGTTGTTGTAAGGCTCAAATAACTTACTGCATTTTGCTAATGTTAAGTGCTATTTAAATGCCAATAATGTCATATAAATATTGTTTATAGTAAATACCTAGTAAATGATTTTTTTCTTTACTTTCACGTTTCTCAAAATGACCAAAAAAGGGGAGAAAATATGTGGGAAATACCCAATATATATGGACTGGATTAGAGACAGTTTTATATCAAATTCTATATAAGTTTTTTGGTGATTCACTTCTCCAAAACTGAACAATGAAACTACATACAACCAGCACTTGAGTATTATTATTGTAGTACATTTTTTACTTAAGGATAACTAACATTTTGCTACAAATCTTATTTCAAATCATGTGTCATATGTCATAAACTTCAAGGGGGGACTTCCTCCTCCCTAGCTCCCATCAATAGCTTAGAGCTTGAGTAGATGATATGGAGAGGAAGAGAAAAAGGAAGGGGAACCTGGAGCAAGGTTCTCTGAGTTGAGATTTAGTGCAGAAGGGGCAAACATGCAGCAGGCTACATACAGCCTGCAAAACTCCTTATGACAACCAGAGCCAAACTAAAATAAAATGGGGAAATATTTAACAAAATAAATAAAAATATAATTAAATGTAGGTAATATTAATATGTGATTTTCTAAGTCAATATGCCATAGCAGGGATCCTTATGTATGGTTTAGTGGCCCCATATTTATTTGAGTTTGACACTACTGCAATTCCGTCACAATTGAAATTAAGGTAAACTGAAGCGCGAAATTCTGAGCATGTTCGTTTTACTGGTAAGACTAGCAATGATCAACAAAATGGTTGTCTTGGCTTCTTAGTCAACCAAAAGACCACAAGGTAGGTGGTCTTAACACTTCATATGGTTTTGGGAAGGACAAGAGAATAAAGAACAGAAAGCATAAAACAATGTGATTGGCTACAAAGTCTTAAGTATCATAGATGATAGAAAACAATATGATTGGATAGAAGTCAGAATGCAGAGCTAGCAGCAACCCCACCTTCCATCTTCTTGCTATGGAAAGCTAATTGGTGGCTAGTTAGTGTCACAGTGACAAGAGACCAGACTTTCTTGAAGAACAGTCAGCATTGCAGAGATAACAGACATCCTTCAGCCCACATGAATCTTGTAAGGTTTGTTAGCAAGATAATAGATCTCCCTTAATTGTACATGGGTGTGCAAGGTTCACTAGTAACATAACAGGTCTCTTTTAATTGTGTATTGGAAATAAGATGTGGAGAGATAATATATTTCTTTTGCATTAAAGTGATTTATGGAACAACTTAGGGTCCTAGGTGGCACAGTGGATAAAAAGCTAGGCCTGGAGTTAGGAAGACCTGAGTTCAAATCTGGCCTCAGACATTTACTAGTTGTGTGACCCTGGCCAAGTCAATTAACCCTGTTTGGCTCAGTTTCCTCATCTGTAAAATGAGCTACAAAAGGAAATGGTGAACCACTTTCAGTATCTGCCAAGAAAACCCCAAAAGAGGTCACAGAGTTGGGCATGATTGAAACAACTGAACAACAACGGAACAACTTGGCTGAGAGGAAAGTTGAACATAACTCAGAGACAAAGAAATTTGACTCAGGCAGTTTCAGAATAGAATCAACTATAGAATGGAATCAAACAGAAAATAGAAAATCAATATTTGATTTTCTCTGTACAGCATAGGGGAATAGAATCAACATTGATTAATGACCTACTGTGTGCCAGGAATCAAGCTAAGTACTTTACAAGTATTATCCCATTTGAGCCTCACAACAACTGTGGGAGGTAGCTGCTATTATATATATTTATGTATATATAAATATATATTTATATATAATATATGTAATATATTATATTTTATACATATATTATATTACACATAAAATATATTATAATATAATATATTACATATAAAAATATACATATATTATATATTACGTATAATATATATTTTATACAGTTAAGGAAACTGAGGCAGAGAGCCGTAAAATGACTTGCCCAGAGTCACACAACTAATAAGTATCTAAGGCAGGATCCAAATTCAGATCTTCCTAATTCCAGACCCAGGGCTCTATCTATTATATTACCTAGCTGCCTTGATCAAGCATAGGAGAAAAAGCACTGACCCTTGGGTTGCTTTTGCCACTTAACAGCTATGTGATTGTGGACATTTAACAGTGTCTTTGTTCCTCATCTGTAAAATGGGTATAAAATATTTGTGCTACCTACCTCACAGAGCTGTTGTAAAAGAAGGTACTTTATAATCTTAGGTGCTAGATGTGTGTGGAATTGTTATTATTAAAGGTGTTTTTTTTTTCAATCTTTTTTAGCCTCTCTAAAACTCACTTCCTATGTGGTTTGCAAACCTTTTCCTGAAAACTGCACCACTGGTAATGGAACAAACTGTATTCGTGGTGAGAAGACCTGCATCTTACATCTTAGAAAGTGCTGTAAGACTGAAAAATAAAAGGCCAGCTCTTGGGAAATGAAGAAATTCAGATGTGGAGAAGAGGGCATCAATTGTTTTGTCCTACTCAGAGTAAAAGCATTGTTTTCTTCTTCTAATGTCTTCCCTCTAATAATTATTTGCAATTCACCTTTATATAGCTTGTTTGTTCATAATTGTCTATAGGTGGTCTCACTCACTGGCCTACGAGAGGGCAGAGCCTGTCATCCTTCTCTGTATCCCCAGCATTTAGTACAGCACTGGCATTTAGTAAATGCTTATTGACTGACTGACTGACACGAAGCTGCTGATTAAGAGCTTTAGCCAAGATGAGATAAGATGTTTTCCATAATACAACATTTAGGCTAAGCAATAGTGTGAGCAAATCCTTTCCAGTTTAATTCAGCTAGGTAGTGTAGCAGACAGAGTCCTAGACTTGTAGTCAGAAAGAAATAAATTCCAATTCAGCCTCCGAAGTTTAATAACTGTGCAACTCTGGGCACTCATGTAACTGCTGTCCCACTCAAAGTCCCAATTTGTAAAATTGGGGAAAATATTATAGCACCTACTTCCAGGGTTGTGGTGAAGATAAAATGAGATATTTATAAATCTTTGCTTATTTATCTATTTACTATCTATTTTATATAAATCTTTACTTTTTATTAAGTTGTTTATTATTATCCACTTTTTTATAAAAGATGTGTAAATATTTATAGATTTTTGTGCTGTCTAAGTAATATAGATTATTATTATTATTAATAATAATTCTAAGAAATCTTCAAGCACTACATAAATATTAGCTGCTACTATGATGACTATTCTCCATTTTAGCAGCCTTCCTTTGATTGCTCGCTGTAGCATATAGGCCACCATGGGCTCTTCAAAGGTGTATCAGTGGAGACTATCTGAATTTGAATTGAAATATTGACCTCTCCCTTGTGACAAAGAAAAACAATTAGGCAAAGACAGCTCCAAGCTGGAAAGTCTTTAAGAATGGATCTGGTGCTAGTCCACTATTAGAGAACAACCTACCTAAGTTTGCAGAAATTTACCATCAAATTGGTCATGGAATCAGGTAACATTTTTCTGCCGGAAGAACTCAAAAGGACTTTTTATTAAAACCAGGGCTGTTGCAACTAATATGAGAGTATAACATAGACATAATTCTCAGTATATAAAAGGAAATCCTTGAAGTAATGGAATAGGTGATTGATAAGGGCATTAACTTTTTTTTTAATTTCTAAAACTTTTTGCAGTTACACGTAAATTTTTTTTAAATTTTATTATAGTTTACATCATTCATTTCCACAAGATTTTGAGTTACATATTTTCTCCCCCTCTTTCCCCC
>CM053585.1:446434523-446450488 GCA_028646515.1 Pseudochirops corinnae | reverse complement strand
CAGTGGTATTGCTGGGTCAAAGGGTATGCAATTATTTATAGCCCTTTGAGCATAGTTCCAGATTGCTCTCCAGAATGGTTGTATCAATTCACAACTCCACCAACAATGCATTAGTGTTCCAATTTTTCCACATCCTCTCCAGCATTTGTCATTATCCTGTTTTGTCATCTTAGCCAATCTGACTAGTGAGATGTGGTACCTCAAAATTGTTTTGATTTGCATTTCTCGAATCAATAGTGATTTAGAGCATTTTTCCATATGCTTAATACCCTATCCTTTCTCAAAACTATTTTGCTTCTGACTACCTCTTCCCCAATCTGCCTTCTCTTCTATCATCTCCCTCTTCTCTTACCCTCTCTTCCTCCTACTTTCCTATAGGGTAAGCTAGATTTCTATACCCAACCATGTGTGTATATTATTCCCTCTTTTAGCCAGTTCTGATAAGAGTAAGGTTCACTCACTCTCCCTCATCCCTCACCTCTTCCCCTCCATTGTAAAAGCTTTTTCTTGCCTCTTTTATGTGATATAATTTACCCCATTCTACCTCTCCCCTTCTCTTTCTCCCAGCACTTTTCCTCTCTCTCACCCCTTAATTTTATTTTTTAGTTATCATCCCTTTATATTCAACTCACATCTATGCCCTCTGACTATATATACTGGTTCTAATTACCCTAATAATGAGAAAGGCCTTATGAGTTACAAATATCATCTGTAGGAATGTAAAGAATTTAACCTCACTAAATCCCTTATGATTTCCTTTTTCTGTTTACCTTTTTATGCTTTTCTTGAGTCCTGTATTTGAACATCAGATTTTCTATTCAGCTCTAGTCTTTTTGTTAACATTGCTTGAAAGTCTTCTATTTCACTGAATGCTCATTTTTTTCTCCCTGAAGTATTATACTCAGTTTTGCTGGGTAGGTGATTCTTGGCTGTAATCCTAGTTCCTTTGGCCTCTGGAATATCATATTCCAAGCCCTTTGATCTCTTACTGTAGAAGCTGCTAAATCTTGTATTATCTTGACTTTGACTCCACAATACTTGAATTGTTTCTTTTTGGCTGCTTGCAATATTTTCTCCTTGACCTAGGAATTCTGGAATTCATCTATAATATTGCTGGCAGTTTTCATTTGGGATCAGGAGGTGATCAGTGGATTCTTTTGATTTCTATCTTATCCTTCCCACAGTTGTAAGAGTCTATCTTTTCAATGTAAGCATTTTACTTCAATTCCTGAATGGAACAGACTGGAGTACCACTATCTCCAAAAGATTTAAGATATGTATCAAACAGAGGGCAATAGAAAATTACTTTATGGTTATGAGCAATTTGAAACAAATAGACAACCAAAAATGTGAAGTAATGAGTAAAGGCCATAATCAAAGAATTATATCTCAGAAAGAGAAAATGCACTGGTAACACGTGAAGGATGAAGAAAGATTCCAGCATTTTAGGTGAATATCCTGTGGTAAACTTTGGTAGAACATGGATGAACATTACAATGAATGGGTAGGTAAGGATAGGGAATATATGATGAGATCATATATTCATTTGAGAATACTCACACACACATGCATACATACATACATTCATATTACTTTATTTGGCCTCACAACTTGGACTAAAGCAAAAACCTGGGTAAGGGAATCTCTAAAAAATTGGTACTCAAAAGCTAATACAAACAAGAGCTTTATTATGTGGCACAGAAAATGGACCCCCAAAAAAGCATATACATGCTACATGGCAATATGGACAGAAAGAAGAAACTAGCTCTGCAAAAAGCAGAGAGAGTCATGTCAAGGAAAATAAACATTTGAAGTTGAGATTCAGGCAAGGAAGTTTTTTGCCCTAAAAATGGACATAGTGAAGGACAGGTGCCAGATGTGGGAAGAGGTTTTCCTAATCAGACCCAGATGTGGTAGACAAGTTCTCAGGACCATTTATTGATACCAGGCTTGGGTGAGGCTTAGTAATGGGACTTTTTTCATTGAGACCAGAAATTGGGAGAGGGTTTAAATAGGCTATCTGAGGCAGCAGACTCAAAAACTGTCGCATTTATGAGTTTTATCCAATCAGAAGTTGCTAGCACGAACTAGTACTTGACACAAGGTTAAAACAGGTTAGAACAGTGAAAAAATGCAAGCCTAGTTGTCATTGCCTATATGCTTTATGGGCATTAGGATCGCTTAGCCTAAATGATGCCATATTGGAGTCCTATCAACTCCTATCATTATAACATCAAATGATATAAAATTATAATTATTACAAGGCGTACATGTAGTAATGTATATACTTTTTATATATTTCCAAATTGTTTTCCTGATTATGCTCATTTCACTCTGCATCAGCTCATACATGTCTTCCAAGACTTCTCTGAAACCATTCATTTCATCATTTTTTACAGCACAGTAGAATGTATATATATTTAATACACACATACATGCCCACATTTGTCTCCTCCCCATTGGAATATAAACTTTTTGTGAGTTGGGATTATTTTATTCACTGTTTTTGTATTCCCAGGGCCTAGAATAATGCCTAGCTCATGGTAGATGCTTACTAAATACTCAGTTTATTAAATTATTATTCTAAACTGGTGCTGTCCTTTACTACCATATCTCTCCATTGTCAAGGAGATCAAATGTTTACTTGCGGAGACATTCTCTAGCCCTTTTAGATCTTTTTTGTAGTAATTGCTTTCCATCAATTAAATTTCCTTAAGAAATGGTAATAATAAGTGACATTGTTTGGGGAGGTGGGCCCCAGGGGAGCTGCCTGTCCCCACTTTTATCAGTCCCTCCTTTGGTAATCTTCAAGTTGGGAGGGTTAAGGGAAAGAGGTCCAGTCAAAATCGGGGAAGGGATGATCCCAGACTGTCATGAGGACCCCCCCCCCCCGGTTTCCTATTTGCAGTTACTTGAATAAAAATAAATTCCTTTAATAAAAAAATTAAAAAAAAAAAGAAATGGTAATAATTTCTGCCATTGATCTCTGTTCTTTATCCATTACCTTTTTCAACATAAACGGTTTGGTTAAGCAGATTAGCTTAACTCTTCTGCCACAATTGTGTGCCGCGTCCTTATTTTTATTCTTTGTTCTAATTTGGTATATTAATTTGCTCTAACAAGTGACTGCTCTTAATATACACAGGAGATTCAGAAATGACTTCCATATTGGAAACTAGTCATTTCCTATATGTTGAAATAGAATAAATTTCATATTTTGTAATGTTATTTGATGCTCTCAATGTTCAATCGCTCCTTTCTTCTCAAAGAAAGTATTTATGATAAATAGGTATTCTCATACCTATTGTTTACAAGTCTTTGCCTCCCACCCTGTCTCTCTCTAACTATCTTTGTCAATATATTTTCCTTGAAGTCAGTGAGTATTAAAATATATATTCATTTAATTTACAATATCTTATCACATTCCTCATAGGATTTTCCTATATTCTCATCCTTCCCAAAAAATGTTGGCACATAAGCTGCAATTGTTTACAATTGTTAATTGTGGTGTTTTTGCAAATGCTTATCATGAATGCTGCCAGATGATATCCAAATGTTCCACGAAATAACATTTCTTGTTGCTTTTAGCTATGTAAGAAAAACAACTTTGGCAATTCCTTTATTGGCCTCTCCAAGGACAGCCTGTGATCTATCCTCCATTTAGCTGCCACTGCCTTTTGTCTTCTCATATAACATGTCATAAGTATGTGGAGACTGATATGATTCAGTTCTTCTAGTACTTATTGGTGATCGGACCAGGATCTTCTATTTATAGTGCCAGCAATTGTTAATGTTTAACAATAGTCTAAAAATGTGTGCTTCTTACCACTCTCTGTCCCTCTTCCAATAGTCTGTCACTGTCCCTGAAGAATAGAAAAAGGGATATATAAGATGTATATTTTTCTTTGTTTCATTTATAGCACCACCTCTGACTCATTCTTCAAATGCATACTCCCATTGGCACATTCCATCCCCCCTAAAGCAATGAAAACCACTCCCTTAGGGTTTTAGGGGTTATCCTGAGGGGTTGAGATTTTTAGTAAGGTAACTTTTGAGCCCCCATGAAGAGTAATGGTGTGCTCCCCATTGACAGTCAGTACAACCTAGCTTTTAGAAAAGAGAATTATTGAAAAGTTTTAGCAAGAACAATAGTTAAAAAAGAAACAAACCAATCTCCTCATACCAGTGAATAGTTTCCCTTTGAACATACAAAGTCTGTGGAGAGACTCAAACTTAGACTCAAACTTAAAGAAACAAACGTAGTAGAGGGCACATGTGATCAAGGAGTACCTCCAACTCCCAGCCCTAAAAGTCTTTAAAAAACATTTAAAATTAAATTTTATTCCTTTTAAATGACAAAAATTTATTTTTCCCCTACCCTCTTCTTCCCTACTCCCTAAAAGAAAAACCAACCCTCAAAACAAACATGCATAGTCAAGCAAATTACTACATCAACCCACGTTAAAAAACACCACACATGCATACACACATGCACACACATACACACATACATGTATATACACACATGTATGCACATGTGCACACTTGCATATGTATACGCACATACATATGTATACACACATGCATACTTGCATATGTATACGCACATACATATGTATACACACATACACAAATGTGTAAATTCTGTATCCTGAGTAGCATGCTTTGTCATTATATCTCTGGAATCATTCTTGGTCATTGCATTGATTAGAGTAATTAAGTCTTTCAGAGTTACTGTGTTTGTAATATTGTTGTTATTCTATAACTTGTTTTCCTGATTATGCTCATTTCATTCTGTGTCAGTTCACATAAATGTTTCAAGGCTTCTCTGAAACTCTCCCTTTCATCATAATTTAAACCACAACAAAATTCTATCACATCTGTATGTCATAATTTAGTCAGCCCCTCCCCAGTTAATGGGCACCTCTTTAGTTTCTAGTTCTTTGCAAACCCTAAATGTGCTGCTATAAATAAATATTTTTTGTACAATTAGGCGCTTCCAGCCTTTCTTTGGTGTTTTTGGATGTTTGCCTGTTATTAGTATTCCTGAGCAAAAGTGTGCAGGCACACCTTGTTTTGTTGCATTTGCCTTTATTGCACTTTACAGATGTTGCATTTTTTACAAATTAAAGGTTTGTGACAACCCCTCATTGGGCAAGTCTATTGGTGCCATTTTTCCAACAGCATATGCTTACATTACATCTCTGTGTCACATTTTGGTAATTTTTGCCATAGTTCAAGCTTTTTCATTATTATTATTATATGTGTTAATTGGTGATCTGTGATCAGTGATCTTTGATGTTACTACTATAATTGTTTTGGGGTGCCACAAACCATGCCCATGAAAGACTGTGAACTTAATTGATAAATGTTGTGTGTATTCGGATTTTTCCACTGTTTTTGTCTCTCTGCTTCTTCTTGGGTCTCCCTGTTCCCTGAGATACAATAATATTGAAGTTGGGCCAATTAATAACGCTACAATGGCCTCTAAGTGTTCAAGTGAAAGGAAAAGTTGTCTTTTTTTAAGAAATTGCAACAACCACCCCATCCTTCAACAACCACCGCCCTGATCAGTCAGCAGCCATCAACTTTGAGACAAGACTTTCCACCAGCAAAACGATTATGACTTGTTGAAGGCTCAGATGATGGTTAGCTTTTTTTTTAGCAATGAAATTTTAAAAATTCAACTATGTACATTTTTTCTAGACATATTACTATCGTACTCTTAACAGATTACAGTGTAGTGTAAACATAACTTTTATATGCATTGGGAAACCAAAAACTTCACGTGATTTGCTTTATTACAATATTCACTTCACTGCAGTAGTCTGGAATCAGACCCAAAATATCTCTGAGGTATACCTGTATGCGTTTAGTAACCTTTTGAATTTATTTCCATGTTTCTTCCTTGAGGCCCTTTTCTCCCTTTTGTGGAATCTTCATGCAATTTCCCTTAGTTGCAGCTCTTTACTTGGTTCTAAGTATAAGTGCTTGTCTAGAGTCCCTAGCTGGTGTTCCTCTCAATCATACTAGTGTAATGGTAATGGTAATTTGAAGATCTTCCCAGCCCCTTAATAAGTCTAAGGAAATTTTAAGGTCTTCCCTGATTTGAAGATCTTTCCTAACCCCTACTAGGCCAAATATAATCACATGGAGCTTGTGGTGGGAGGAGTTTGCTGAAGTGTGAAGCAGAGCCCACAGGAAACTGGGAGCCAGAGCAGTTAGAGCTGGAAGGAGGAGTGGATGCACCCAAGGAGACAGCTAGGCTGGTGAGTGTTTGTTTGCCCCTGCTGTGACAGCTAGGCTTATGAGTGTTTGTAGGAAGGTGAAAGGATGGTGTGGCTGTGCTATGGTGTATTAACTTCTGTGTTGCTATGATGGATTTGGTTTCCTGATGTTGGGATTTGGCTTTCTGAATAGATGTTTTGCTTCTGTCTTCTATATGGATAGTCTGTTATATTCTGAAATTGAGAACTATGCCAGTCACAATCGCCACTGTGAATATTGCATTGGTACTACAACTAGGCTCATAATTCCTTAAGCTGCTACTGTCTTTGAGCAACTGTCTTTCCACATCTGTTTACAGGCACTTTCTCTTTCATTAGCCAGCATCACATACTGTGGTCTCTGCTGCTGATCATTTATTGCCAAAAGGTCCTTTGCTCATTCTTAATACCTTTCAAAATCCACAAGTTTATACATGTGGTCAATAGTCAATAGTCAATTTTACCTTTGGAGAATCCATTACCTAATGCTACAGAAGAATAGATGCAAGAAACAGAGGGACCAGGTGCTTATAGATATAGGGTGGCTGGGTCAGGGAATGTGGTTTGCTATCTCTCCTTGATCATGTAGTTCATAGTAGTTCTTCTTTCACTTGCTCTCAGGAAGGAAAAGAGATTGAGAGACAGGTGCCATCCTTTCATATGTGAATTTAACTCTGGCTCAATAGTTCCTGAAACATTTGTTCCTGTGACTCTCTAGGCAATTAGGAGATTTTCATCCCATACTGTATCAACTCCTAAATCACTCATGACCAAGTTCCTGCATCAGAATCAGGTTGGGAATGTCTGCATATACATGCTCTATATAATCCACTAGGAAGGGCAAGTCCAAGCATTTTCTAAGGACTTGGCCCTTGTTGGCCAGTGCCCTCCCTTATGCTTGGTTTGTGATAGCTATAGTTCAAAACCAAGTGACCAACCCATTAGTGATGAACCTCTTTGTATTTAGTAGTGATACTAGTTCTTGGAAAGCCAATAATGTCTATTACTGTAACCATGCTTGAAGTTCATTTCAGTTCTTTTTCTCCATTAACATAGCCTTCAAGTACCGGAGTCATTTCTATGTCATGATGGGGCTTCAGTACTTTGTGGGGTCCTTGATCTCCCTTATAACAATTCTTATCTATCCATTCTGTTCTCTCATGCTCCTGTGGTTTACTTTCAATATAACTATGGTATTGATGGATAAAATTCTCAAAGAAGAGAATCAGTCTTTACTCTTTTGCTGCTCAGGTAGCCCACTGTACACTTAACATTAATCTTCCAGAAACAGTGTGTTAAACCAAATAATTACCTGTAGTGGGATAAACTTCTGTATTACAGTAGACTAGTTAAAGAGATATATTAGGTCATGTGGTGCTGTGTGGTACTCTCAAATCACACCCTATTTCTCCTACTCAGTCACCTGTAACCATAACAACAACAAAAATACCTGGGGAGTGAAAAAGTTTTCTGGTCACTATCTGGAAATTTAGACTCAATGTAAGAAAATGTGAATTAGCAATTAAAAAATAAAATTTCCAGTACCACTCCCCCAAAAAGCAATTTATAAACGTGTTTGCCAAGCTCCTAGGAAAAGATATGATTTTGCAAAATTTCCCAAATTTACCCCTTAGCAAAATTTCAATTTTGTCTGCTTTGACATGCTAGCTAACTCAATGACAACTAAGTTCCTGTTCTAGTTTTGCACTAGGACTGCTGGAGGCAAGGAAATTTTGGGTGTCATCCAGATATTTGTAGCCTCAAGCGACATGGTAACTTAACATCTCACCCAAAACATGATTGTAGACTTTGGACAGGAGTATAGAGACTGTTGGGCCTCACCATTCTGGCATTATGTTGTAATAGGAAAAATTGCTGAACATGGATTCCGAAGAACCAGGTTTGAGTCTAGACCCTGACTCTTATCTTGCTAGCTGGGCAATTTCAGTCAAGCCAATTCATCAATCAGTCAATCAACAGGCGTTTGTTAAGTTTGTACTTTGTGCCAGCCATTGTCTCTCAGCCTTATCATCCATAAACCAGCAATCATAACACCTGCCTTACTTCTCGGGGTTGTTTTAAGAATCAAATGTGATGTTGTGTGAGAGTGCTTCCTAATGGTAAAAGACTATACATACATAAGCTGTTACCAAACCTACCACACTGAGGTGTCAGTAGGCACAGATATGGATTGGGAACCTTACTTTACAAGCCTTGATGTCAAGCATTCCAGAACAGTCACAAACTCTATAGCAAAAGTCCAAGGAAACACATTCTGGCTAAGAATACAAAAGATAAAGGATATATTTAGAATCATCACTATTCTGTTTTTAGGAAGCTTAGTATGTCAGAGTAAACAGAATAATATCTATTTTGTATCTGGGTCTAAAATGCAATTTAAATGATTTAGCTTCAGGAATCTTGGCTGGCTGGCACGGTTATTACCAAATGATTAATCTTCCTAAAATGTTCCCTTCATTTTGTGATTCCTCTGTTTAGAAATCCTGCTTCCCTTCCCTATTGCCTATTCTAAACCTCTTAGTCTGGCATTCAAGGCCCTTTACAGTTTCATCCAATCCTTCATTTCCAATTTATTTCTCATAATTTACATACATCTATCTTCTACTCCAGCAAGGCTGATCTCTTACCCTGGGCCCATGATAGGTACTTTGCTCACTGAGCTCTGTCTTCCTAAATGAATTTCCTCCCTCTTCTCTGTCTATCCAAATCTTCCCCATCTTTCAAAGCCCAGCTGTCCTGAATCTTCCATGAAGATTGATTGATTATTCTATGACCAAACTAATTCATGAAATGCTCAGTAAGTATTGAATGAATGAATAAAATTCTGGGGAAATTGGAAAGGCTTTCTGGAAGAGGGTTATGTTAGACTAGTAGCTACCAGGCTATTAAACTTGTCTGTACAAGAAGTCTCTGAAAAAAATAAGAGCTTGCATTTATATAGTGCTTTACACTTGCAAAGTATGTTTAGTGATCTATCAACCAATCAACAAGCATTTATCAAGCATCTACTGTGTGCCCAAAGCTATCTTAGGTACTAGGGATAAAAATTTTAAAAAGTGAAACTCCCTACCTTAAAGAGCTTACCTTCTATCCACAAAACAACTCTGTAAAGTAAATAGTACAACAATTATGATCTGCCTTTTAAAAGTCAAACAGGCTCCAAAAGGTTGCTAACCTGCCTTTAGTAAAGTGACAAAGCACCTTCCCCACCTTTGGGGAGTTCAAACATTGACAAGCCTCCAATTCTCCTGTTCTCCCCCTCTTCTCCACTACCATGAATTAGTACCAGTCCCCACTACCATGAATTAGTACCAGTCCCCAGGTCCAAATTTCTTATTCTATTCTATATGTCTGGTCTTGCTAGACCCAGATAATAATCTGCCACATATTACTGGTTGGAGAAAGGATGACCCATTCTCTCTGGGTCTCCAGACGGTTGCCCTATGTCCATCCCCTGTCACCTTCCCTTCATTTTATGAATGCTTCCCTGAATAAACCTTTCTTGCTTCACTTTCTGTTCTGACCACTTCATTCTTGTGCTCCATTTTGCATCTTGTGGTGCTACACCTCCCAGTCACACCAATTCTTTCCTTAGAAACAAGAACCATCAGTCATCTGGGACTGTGATAACCAGTTTTAGCATCTGTGCCTATATTCCAAATCTTTCATTTAGGTAATGTAAGGGCCGACTTGGGAACTGTGTGCCCTAATGTCAGAACCCCTCTTTCTTGATGCCAAGGCTGTGAGTAGAAACACTTCCCTGAACCACACACCCATCAGACTTTCTCCCTTGGCAATACAAGCAATAGAGAAAGGAAATGTCACCTTTTTCTGTACTGGACTGGGGTATTTCAAACCTCCTTGAGTCTGTGTTAAGACAGACACTGCCCAAGGTCACAGAGCTAATAATTAACAGAAAAGGACTTAAACCCAGATCTTCTGACTCTTAAGTATATTATTCTTTCCTCCACATTATATTTGCTAAAATATAGATAGGCTCTCACATATTAACTCTAGATTAAAATTGGTTTCCCCATGCTTGACTAAAACAAAACACATGCCTCTGGGAGTAATGAGAACTGAGCGAGGCAAAGGAGATGTCCAGGAAGGAAAGGTAGCCCATTTTATAATATGCACTATTTTGGCTATGAGCTGGTCTGGAAGACATATTAAAATATGCAGCGGTTTTCATTCTAACCTCATATTTTGTGGCAATTTTGTAGGTCATTCTGAGTCCTCTGGGAGGTGCTGAAATGTTGGGAGTTCTTTTTTCAATTATTTGACTTTTACTCATTTCTCTTTTCTTGTCTCTTTTCTACTTCAGATCCTTTTTAACCACAGGCATTAAAGAAACCAAATCGAATGCACCTGTGGCCAAGGACAGGGAGAGGTTTCATGTTAAATAAAAATGTTTCTATGTGTTGACAGCTGGGTACATGATGCCATCTGATAACCTGCAGGCATAACCATCACTGAGAATGTCTGCTAGGCGCAATTAAACCTTGATGATCTAGCTTTCAGTTCCTGCAGCTGCACGCATGAGCAAGGAAGAATGATCACATGAGGCATAAATCAAGAACACCACACTGACTATTTACACAATTCTAAGTCTCAGGGTGTATTCCTGGCCTGATAGAGACCCTTTCAGAGATAAAAGCCTAGAATTCAATACTTGGCACTCACCACAATAATTTTTAAATTGAGCACCTCAAAGGTCATGGAAATTCCATTTCCATGGACACTGTAAGAGCACAAGACACTAGCACACAACAGCACCACAAAGAACAAGTTATACAAAGTGATTTTGGTTGAATTCTTGAGAGAGGTACAGGCTACCTGAGTCTCAACTGCAGTAAGATGGGTTGCTTTTGTTTTATTTTGTTTTCTGCCCCATATTGACCTATTTATGGCTGAGCTAAAGAAAGTATACTGATGATAATATGTAGACTTGAAAGGCCACAAAAATTGGGCAATTATTGGTAACTGGGCATCAATCAGGACACAGGAAGTCAATAATTAACTGAGTCTGAGTTCAATGGGTAGTGTCACTCTAGGGGGGAAGAAGCTACTGCATTCTTGTAAAGTATTAAATGAAGATGATATAGCCAATTTTTTTTTATCTATCCTTTGAGAGGTAACCTGGTATAGTGCCCTGAAGTCAGGAAAATGTGCATGCATGTTTCACCTCTGACTTAATAACTGTGTGATACTCTCTTTACCAAGAAATTCTCAAGGCCTTTTAACACGTGCTCTAGGTCTCACTCTCCATTCCCTCAGACAGACCAGGTTCCCAGAGCACACTAGATTTCTTCTTTGAATTCTAGGGGTATCCCTGAAGAAGTGAACGTTTCTTCCTAATACTATAGCTCATGAGACCCCACTGGTGTGTTTCCTACAATTATCAGTTTATATTAACTAAACAGTCAGACTTAATTAGCTTTTAGAAATGGGTATTTAACAAGAAGGTATAGTAAGAAACAACATTTGATACAAAACATCCTGCCAAAGTCTGTGTGACACACTCCCACAAGTACATATAGAGTCCAGGGGAATGTGGACTGAAGCTTAGAGAGTACATATGGCAAAGCAGTAATTCACAGCTGCTGATTGCTAGAAGTTTTTTCTCCCTTCATGGGGCGTTAATGAAGTTTCCCTTAGACATATTGAAGCTTTCTGCAGGGTTGCTTGTAGATTCTTGAAGCTGCCTTTTCTCTGTTTCTAGTTTGTTCTCTGTTCCCAAAATAGATACTGTCACCAATCACTACCTTTCTAAGGATGCTGCTAAGACATTGCTAAGAAGTTCAAATACTTCGATCCTTCCAACTTCACAAAATTCTCCTCTTTTTAAGCACAGGGGAGGAGATCAAGATCAAACTGATACCAGGACACTTCTGTCTTAACTCCCCATTGACTCCCAACTAAGTGATTTTCAAGGTCTCGTTCTTTTTCCTCTCCACCAAAAGACAATACATATTTGATTCCAAATATATCTTGCTAGTTTTATACAAGGCTGTAAAGCAGCCTCAACCAAAAGAGCAAAAATATAATAACTTCATTAATTTAGAGACCAATTTGAAATTTATGATAACTTGGAGGAGGCTTTAGCTAAAGTTCAGTATCTATGGTTTATTAAGCCAATGATAATAGCATCAAGGTTGCTTACTTTAATTAAGAGAAAAGCTATTTTCTGCCCTTAAGTACTTTAGGACCATTTATTTAAATACATGTTTGATATGCTAATTACAAATCATTCTTATCTCTTCACTAAAGCAATCCTCACAAGGAACTCTATTAGGTAACATTTTATTGGTCTATTTTCAGTTACTTAACATAAATATTAACATTTCTTATTAAGTAGTCTTAATTCAAAGCTTTTTAGTAATATAGACTACCTTCAATTTGTCTAAATTAGTAAGATAAGGCCTGGGAAAATTTCTCTATGCAACTGCTTCCTATTTTCAAACTCTTGCCTGTTAGTGACTGTCTACCTGGCCAAGTGAAGTTACAAGTAAACAAAAAATATAGTCAGAGAAAATAACACAATTCAGCAGACCCACAGACAGGGCTTCTAGCTGTCTGACCATTACGCACATACAGTGTTAGTTACCAGAGAGAGAAGACCAACACCTGGGTTTTCAAAGCCAGGGGGCTCAATGGCTGCCCAGAGTCTCATCTGACCAAACCACACAACTCTTCCAATAAGTGAGTCCCAAAGCAAAACCTCACATCAGGATATATATAACCTTCTCCAGAGTCAGAGAACATCCTAACCCTTGTGACCCACTGCCCAGTCACAAAGTAACAAGGTGTAGGCATTCCTGAAAAGCAAGCCTCCTACCACAGATTCCATGACCACATGCAGCCTATTAGGGGGCAGAGTACATTTTCACATCAGGGAAGGTCATCAAATTTACTTATGCCTATCAAGGGGCAGGGAAGATGTTTAAATTCCCATTACCATTACACCAAGTAATCATATAGATTATCTCATAAAGTTTCTCCAAAGTCTTTCTTTTTATTTTTTCCTACATTCCTCTCTTCCATCCTGTATCACCCATCCACATGGAAACCAAGAGAGCATGTGCTCATTCTCCTTTTGCTTTTAGGTTCTTATTCTCTTCCTATTCAATTCTGGGCCCAACTCCATCATCCTTCAGTACTTGTCCAAAATAGACATGTTGATGAATTTAATTGTCCACCTAGCTTCATGCCATGATCTGGGAAACATAGATTTTTTTTGTCTATTTTGTTTTGCAAGTGTAGATTATTAATCTAGATTTCACCGAGGTAGTCTTATAGTCTTCTGGGGTCTGGAATTATGATGTCATCCGGGAAAAGGAACTTTTAAAGGACCTTGCTTTCAATACAAATAGTTCCTCAATACATATGGTGCCTCCACATTCCTTACCCTTCACTCTGCCTATGGTCCAGACAAAGTAGCTTTCTTACTGTTTCTCATACATGGCACTCTCTTTCCTATTTCTGTGCCTTTCTACTAGCCCTTTGTCATGCTTAGAATGTATACTGTTCTCTTGTCTTTTAGAATAGCTATTTTTCTTTTTCAAGACTGCTCAAATATTGTCCTCTCAATGGAGCCTTTCCTGATCACCCCAGTTGGAAGTATCCTCCTCCTAAAATTACCTGGGATCCATTCTGTACAAACCCATGTTGTGCATGCTGTCTTTTACCACAGTTCATGGAAGGTAAGTACTGTTGTGTTTTTGCTTTGCTTAATAGATGCTTGTTGATTGATTGAAATTGACATAAAGCTTCAACAAACATATGTACCTTCCTGTTAAATACTTCTAATATTTGGTGGAATATTGAACAAAGTTCTCTCTGAAATTATATCTTCCATAAAGTCTCATGTAATCTTTGATATACAGTTAAAGATACACCGTCTGAGGAGAGTTTTCAAGGTCACATGTTGCCCATTTATTACTTATGGATTTTAAGAAAACACTTAGTCATATATTCTATGCTCCAGCCAAATGCTCCACAGTTTGGTGTCTTCTATCTGAAATTCTTGGGCAACTTTTCCACAAAATGGAAGGATATGATAAATGATGTCTTTTTCTTTTCCCATATAGAGCTGACTTTCAGATGAATAGAGAGATAGTGAAAAGTACGTAAACAGTAATGATGAGTCCAACCTCTTTTGCTTCTTAAAGTCAATTATATTCTGAGCTGACTCCTGATGTATGGTTCTCTACGTAGGCAGGGATGTGCACTGTTCCAAAAGTCTTTTGGGAAACCATACTGGTTCTAGACTTACTCCAGTAGAAGTCAATTTGGCCTTTTGTTTGGGATGCTATGACACTCTTCAGTTCTGCTTCTTAGAATCTCTAGTTTCCTGCAAGGATCAACTCAAGGGCCCCCTCCTTCATGAGGCCTTTCCTCTTTCCCTCATATATTGGTCTTCTCTTCCTCCTCAAATTAGTTTGCATTTATTTGTTTAGATGTTGTATTCAATCAAGAAACCAACTTTAATTGTCTGCTGTACACCAGGCACTGTGTTTAGCTCTGAGGGATATAAAAACAAAAATAAGTTTCTCACCGTCTATAATCCAATGATTCTCAAAGTGTAGTTGGAGATCCTTGGGGGTCCCCAAGACCCTCTGAAGGTTTAATTTTCATATTATTTTCATAATAATATTATGAAGATTTTAAATTTCTGATGTGATAAATATTGATACTTATAACTAACACAAGCAAATGCTCTTTGGAATATAAAATATAAGAATATAAAGGGGTACCGGACCAAAGAGTTTGAGAATCACTGCTTTATGTGCTTCTTCACCGTACTATTTACAGATTGCAAGATATATACAAAACGAATACAAAATTGCAACATATATACATATACAAAATAAATGCAAAGTGTTTTAGGGGGTGGACACTAAGAGCTTGGAAAATAGGGAAAGTCATCTTGAAGGAGGTAGTATTTGAAATAAACTGTGAAGGGTATTAGGAATCCCAGGAAGCAGAGGTACAGAGGCAGAGTTTCAGGCAAGAGGGAAAGCCTGTGCAATGGTGCACAGGAAAGAAATAGAATATTGAGGACAGGGAATAGCAAGTAGGCCAGATTGTCTGAAGCATCTAGTGAGTGAGGGGCAGTGACGTGTGATCAGGTAAAATGGACCTAAATGGAAACTGTGACAATATAAACTCATTGAGGTCAAGTACAATCTGGGCTTTTGTCTTTGTGATCTGAGTATTTGGTACAGTGTTGTTTAGTGGTTTTTTTTCAGTCATGTCCAATTCTTCATGCCCCTTTTTGGGTTTTTCTTGGCAGAGGTGCTGGAGTAGTTTGCCTTTACCTTCTCTAATTCATTTTATAGATGAGGAAACTGAGGTAAATAGGGTTAAGTGACTTGCACAGGTCACACATAGTGTCACCTGACACAGTGCCTTGTACAGATTTAGGTAGTTCATAAATACTACTTGAATTAATTTGAATTAAATCTATGCAACAAAGCAGAGGCTTGGACAAGTACCTTAGATTAAATAGGATCCATTACACCTCCTCCTATCACTTCTCCCTGTAACAGCAAGCACCCTAGCATGCCTAGGGCAGCTACTAGCACAGGTTCTTAGATCTGCTTTTCTAAAGGAAAGCAACTCAAAATGGGTTAACAATCTTACTTTAATCAAACATATCATTTACCTAGTTCAGGG
>CM053585.1:446412500-446434023 GCA_028646515.1 Pseudochirops corinnae | reverse complement strand
ACAATGCACAGCTAAAGACAACTCTACAAGCCTCAGGATGGAAGGAGATACCTAAACTCAGAGAAAGATATAGAAAGACTATAGTTTAAATGGAGACTGAAGCAAAACATGCTATTGTTCTCTTTCATGTCTGGTTTTGCTTTTTTTTTTTTTTCTTTTCCCAGTGATCACTCGTTGGTTACAACCCTTCTATATGACCAAACTATTGTACAATGTGAAAGTATTTGCAGATCCTATACATGATTGCATGCGACCATGGGGGGGGGGGGAAGGGAGGGGAGAAAATCTGAAACTCAAGTGATTGTGGAACTGAATCTTATAAATTAAAAGTAAATAAGTAAATAAAAAAAAAAGAGAAAGGATAGGGTAAAAGGAGAGAGAATAGAATTAATAGAGGTGGGGAATAGGATGGAGGGAAATATAGCTAGCAATAGTAACTGTGAAACAATTTTGAAGCAGATTTTTCTGATGAAGACCTCATTTCTCAAATGTATAGAGAACTCAGGCAAATTTATGAAAGAACTATTTCCCAATTCAGAAATTATCAAAAGATATGGTAAGAATTCAGATGAAATAATCAAAGCTCTCCATAGATATAGGAAAAAAATATTCTAACTCACTATTGATTGGAGAAATATAAACAATTCTGAGGCACTACCTCATACCTATTAGATTGGTTATTAGGATAGAAAAGGGAAATGACAAATGTTGAAGGGAATGTGGGAAAAATGAGACATTAATGCACTGTTGGTGGAGTTGTGAACCGATTTAGCCATTCTGTAGAGCAATTTGGAACTATGCCCAAAAGACTATAAAACCATGCATACTACTAGGTCTATATCCCAAAATAAATGAAAAAACAAAAAATAAAGGGAATTATATGCACAAAAAATATTGCTTTTTTTTTTTTGGAGGGGGGAAGGTAGGACAATTGGGATTAAGTGACTTGCTGGAGTTCACACAGCTGGCAAGTGTATCAAGTGTCTGAGGTCAGATTGGAACTCAGGTCCTCCTGACTCCAGGGCTCTATTCACTGCACCACCTAGCCACCTCAGGATTTCTATTGGGAGAAGCCTGACGTGTTAGAAGTCTAAAAGTAGCCAGGAGCTAATCATTTAGAAGTGTGAGACCATATACCTGAGCCATACCCTTGAATTTCAACTTAAAACAGAAATCAAACACAGAAGTGTGATCAGGCAGAAAAACTAGGAGAGTTGCTAAACACACATGAACTCAACTATCCCCAAGGGACCATGGAGGCCCAGAGGAGAGAAAGAACTTATGCCAAATGGAAACACAAAACCTCACCCATTGGGCAGGTGAGAAGTTACTAGTGCCTATCACAATACCTCACACATAGTAGGATACTTTAGCAATCTTGAGTTCTTTTTACTTGTGAAAGGGGTAGGGGATAGCGAACAGTGTAAAACAAACAGTCTGGAGCACTATATACATCTTTGGGGGACACAGGAATCTACCAGAAAGAAAAGGAAGGATACATAGAACTCTAGCACTCTAGCAAACCTAGTTGTTTTGCTTTGTAGGAGGAAAGGTACTGTGAGTCTGGAGGACTCTACCAAAGAAGACATAGGTCCACTATAAAAGAAAAGAGATTTATCTTGACTATTTATAGGCTCAGGTGCAAGCCCTTTGCATTTCTTACTGAATTTAATTAAGCCTAGTCTATTGTTAGTTTTCTTAGCCAACCATTTTCATTGTTGCTGCTGGTTTTTACAGACATAAGTCAAATTCTGATGTCCCTATCAGGAACCTTGTTGGATCCCAACCTCAATGTATGTTATTGAGAAGTCCTCAAGAATGAAAATGGTTCCAGTAACACAGAGGTACAGTTCTGAGCCACTGATTACAACATTCAAACTCTGACATCTGCCACCATTCAGGCCATGGTTACAGGAAGTAAAGTATGAAATAGAAGAGATAGTAAATAATCACAAATCTTCAGCATCCATTCTTCAAAATAGTCACAAGCACTTACTGCAACCAATCACTTCAAGCAGTCATCTTAAAAGAGCAGCTCAGAGCCTGACAACAGGGGAGTTGCCTTTTGAAGTAAAGGAGCCTCTGTAACAAGTTGAAGTTGAAAAATAATCACAAACATTTCCTATGGAATGAGTACACAGGTGGTTTTAATCATCTACTTGCATGGTAGGATCAAAACTCAAGAGTTATTACACTGTAAAAATGGATTATTCAAATTAGCTTCATGGTAGCAAGGAAACAAATTGACAGGGCTCTAAGTTGCTTTTGCAATAAACCAGTGAGAATCTGCTTCTTCTTATATACATAATTCAGTTATTTTCAGTCATGTCCAAGTCTTCTTTATCCCAGTTTGGGTTGTCTTGGCCAAGATATTGGAAGGGTTTACCATTTCCTTGTCCAGCTCATTTTACAGATGAGGAAAGTGAGGCAAATAAGGTTCAATGACTTACCCAGGATCATATAACTGGTATCTGAGGACAGATTGGAACTGAAGAAGATGAGTCTTCTTGACTCCAAGCCCAGATATTTATCCACTGCACCATCTAGTTACCCGTATGTTTGTATACACACATATACATGCAACATAATCTTTATTGTCTTAAGGTTTAAGACCAACAAGTGAACACCTATAAACACAGAATTATAGATTTAGAGCTGGAAGATACCTTAGAGGTCATCTAGTCCAGGGCTTCTTAAACGTTTTCCACCTGAGAAATTTTTATGTGACCTTAAGTATATAGCTATATAAAATAGATATACAAATCAAACATTTCCTGATAATAAAAATAAAGAAATTTATTTTAAAATAATTCTTTGGTATACATATAATTTTACCATTTATTAAAGAGGAAGCAAATTTGCATACTAATGAGATGGATGTGCTTGTTTATTTTTACATAAAGAATTAAATCTTAGTAGAATATTTGATACTGCAGGACGTAGAGAATCTTCAATGTTTTTCAAAGTCGATTGATGTTTTGATTTTATAATCATCAAGGCTGAGAATGGCACTTCACATAAATAGGTAGTACAAAATGGCAGAAGTATGTTTAGGGCCATTTCAGAAATTATTGGAAATTCTGTCCTAATCGTAAGCCAAAATTAATTTAACAATTTTTTAGGAAACTAAAAATTTAAACCTGTGTCACTTGATAACAAGGAAATTCTTCTTGAACTTTTAATGGCATATGATTGATTTTTTAAAATTCAATTGAGTATGGTTTATGAAACCAACTTAGTTTTTTAGATTCAAAATTTGAAGGGAAGTATTTCTGAAACTGTGTCCCCAGGCACTTCAGATGATCAATTATAACTCTTACAATTAAATCTTTGGGTAAGTTATTTTCAATTATAAAATCATCTGTAGTTGTAAACATTTCTAAAGAGCCATTTTCTACCCTTTTCTTCCATATGTTAAAGTTTTAAGTAAAACTTTCAATTTTATCTTTTAACATAAATGTTACATTTTTTCCCTTGAAACAGCATGTTTAAATCAAAGATTTTCAAAAATATCTGACAAATAGCACAGTTTTGAAAGCCATAAGTCATTATGAAAAAAATTAACAAAATTGGATTTCTGCTCAGTCAAAAATATAACAATTTCATCTTTCAATTTCAATAATCTGTTTAAGTTTCACCTTCTTGAGAGCCACCTTACCTCTCCATATAGTAATAAGCTTTTTGTAATTGGAGTCCATGTCTTTGTAAAGGTTTGAAAAAAAAAAACAACTGTTAAGGGAATGACTTGTAATGAAGTTCATGATTTTGATAGTATCATGAAGTATCAAGATTTTGATAGTAACATGAAAAATAACAACATATAACTCTGGTATGTTTTATTTCTTTTGGCCATGAGTGTCTCCTAATCGATCACACAGTAAGTAAAAGTGATATGTTCATTGCCACCAGCTTTAACTTATGCTAGAAACCTAACATTCTTGCCCAGCATTGCTCCAGTACCATCTGTACAGACTCCACCACATTTTTATCCACGGTAAGCCTTCCTTTATGAAAAATTCATTAACTTTAAGATATATCTTCCCCTCTTGTATGCCCTTCCAAAGGGCGACAAAACAATGATTCCTCATGTATTCTACCTTCATAAACATATCTTACATAAAGTAATAACTGTGCCATGTTAGAAATATCAGTTTTTTAATCTAACTGAATTACAAACTTTGGGCTGCCCTTTAAGCCTGGTAATAAGTTGCTGGAACTGGTCATTACTGATTTCAGAAATTCTTTGGAAACAGTATCGTTCAATAAAGGAATTTTACAAATTTCATTCTCATACTTTTTCCCACGAACTATTTCTGATATTTTAATAGCAGCAGGGAATACAAGGTCTTCTCCTGTTACGTAGGGCTTTTTAGTTTTTGCAATTAAATAAGAAATTGTGTAAAATGCAAGTAAATGCTTTTTGTTGACAGTAACAAATTTCTCAAAGCATTGTTTTTCTTTATTTGGAGATTTTTTAAGTTGTTCAAAATATTCCTTTGGTTTACTGCAGTATGCTACATGCTTGATATTGAGATGTGTTAGTTTGGCTGGTTTCATGCTCTCCCCAGCCAAAACTTCATTACAAATTAAGCCAAGAAGTTTTTCCACACCATCATCATCATTAGAAATAAATCCATATCGCAAAAATGATTTGATATATTTTCTTTTTCTTGCCAATTTAAGTGTACTACAACCTTGTAGTGAAGCTTCTGATCCATTGTCATCAGTATTTTTACCTCTTTTGTCTAAATTTGGCCACTTATCCGTAACTAAAAAACATTTTGTCCTAAAATATAAACAAATATTGCTAATAATTTCTCAAATACTAACTTCAGCATATGAAATGACGTTTGTTTGTGCTTAATTTTTAAAAATGATGTTCACACTTACACATACAACAATGATGATAGAGAATTATTACTAAAGGGCTTTTGTTTTTACTTGCTGCAATTAAACACTTACGTTTTTGTAAAAGAAGGAAGTAACAGCAGTTTTTAAAATCAAACTTTCTATAACACAATGCAATCCAAAGATATACTAATTTGATACTTACATGCTGAGGACTGAAGGCAGGAACATATTAAAAGTCCTTAATTTCCTTAATTAAATTATTATGTTTTTGTAAGAGCAGAAAACTTTGCATGTATAGTAAAAACACAACAATTCATAACATACGATAGTTTCAATCTGAGCTGAGGTGTTTCTGGGAGTGTTCAATGGCATTGTGTGGCATGATGCACAGTGCAAAGTATTCATGTTGTGTGTTCAGAACCAAGGCTGCAGTGAAGTTGTGTGATACAACATGGGCAAGTACTGCCAAAAACACCTCAGATTCATTACAGGTTTGATTTTGAATTAATTTTTGATCATCTCATGTTCAGAAAATTTTTACTGTTGCCAAGTTTTTTGCAACCTCCACATTCAGTTATATAACCCCATGTCTCTACCCACAGTTTAAAAAGCACTGATCTAGTCTAATCCTCTCACTTTACAGATGAGTGAATGAATAAAAAAGCATTTATTAAGCTCCTACTGTGTGCTAGGCATTGTGATAGGCACTGGAGATATAAAGGCAAAAGCCAAGCTAACAAACATTTATCATGTATTTACTATGTGCTAGGCATTGGACTAAGTGCTGGAGATACAAAGAAAGACAAAAAAAAAACAACAGTCTCTGCCCTCAAGGAGCTCCCAGTCTAAGTGAGACAGTCCTAGCCCACGAGAAGTTTATATTCTAAGGCTGAAAACAACATATATAAGGGAGTGCCTTCTAGGGAAGAGAGTTTTGTTCCCAAGTCCAGAGAAGTTAAATAACTTGCCCAAGGTCACACAAGTAGTGTCAGAGCTAACATTCAAATCCATCTCCTCTGACTCAAAATCCCTTGTTCACTGTAATAATAAATTATAGTTCAATTAATGTTTAATATCTTATGGAAAATTGGTACGATTACAAATGAAATTATGAAGCTTGCCAAGAAACAATAATTACTTAAGGATTGTAGTAGACTAGACTTTCAGGGGTCCCCTGGCCCCATTAAGGAAGTCTCCCCTCTTCCATGAGGTCACCAGGCAGATATGCAGGAGGAGTATAATCTTGTTCCTATGAATAACTAAAGAAAATTCAGGCTAGTTAATTAGCAAGTCTTGTTTGTGACTCCCCGTTTGTTTGTGCCTCTGGACATGGTCCTAGGATGAAGTCTTAATGAATAATTAGCCTTAGGCTGGGGTATGGAGTGGTCATTTCCAAAGGAGGGTCCTTTGCATTCTGGTTCCAAGAATTTCTGCTATAGGGAATAATAAGCCTTATGACTTTCTTGTATCTTGGCTCTGTATGAAATGGTTCTGTAATAAACAGACTATCGAATACATCCCCGTCTCTCTTTTATTCAGCTGGTTGCTGGGCCATACAACTGTGCTGGTAACAGTAAAGGACAAACAAGATACTTCATCTCTCAGCTCTGAGAATTTTCTGTTATCTTGCTCCTATGTCTGAAATAATCTCCCTACTCTTCTCTGCCTCCGGGTTTCCCTGATCTTCTTAAGTCTCAACTAAAATCCCACCTTCTACTGGAAACCTTTCCTCATTCCTATTACGTTTAGTGCCTTCTTCCCATTCCTCCATTAATTTATGCTATTTATTCTGTGCACAGCTTATTTGTACATATGAGTTTGCTTGTTGTCTCCTCTATTAGATTGTGAGTTCTTGTGGACAGGAACTGTCTTTTACCTTTTTTTTTTTTTTTGTATCCCTAGCATTTAATACAGTGTCTGGTACATGGCAGGCACTTAATAAATGTTTATTTTCTGACTTACTGAAGGACTTCTCTAATTATACTGCTAAACATTAAGCACTTAGATCTCTGTACATTTGCACAATCCATTCTTTATTCTTGAAATGAACTCCTTCTGCATCTTGCTGATTGAAATCTTTCTCTTTTTTAAGCTCTAGCTCAGATACATCTTCTCAGTGATAGAGGTCTGAAACAACCAAGAAAGGATGTGGAGAATGGTTAGACTAGGAAGGTTGAGGCAGGGTGTCCAATTTTTTGCAAGGAGTGATGAGGGTCTAAACTAGACTTTGTGTGTGTGGAGAGAAGGGGATGCATTCAATAGATGTTAGGGAAGTAGAAATGATCAGATTTGACAATTGAGTCAAAATATGGGTAAGAATGAGAATTTCAAAAGATATACAGGCAGTGAACCTGGGTGACTGATAGGATGATGTTATACTTGATAATAATAGCGAAATTTAGAAGATTTGGGGTTTGGGGCTAAAGATAATGAATTCCCTTTTGGAAACATTGAGGTTGGGGTATCTATGGGATATCTGATAGCTAGGTGGTAATAATCAAAATGACCCCATCTTTAGAAAAAAAAAATATAACAAAGACTATCTAGTTGAAACAAAATATTATCCCCAGGGGCAGCCTGGAAGAAGAGAAGGTGCAGGTTTGTTTAAAAATATTTATATCTAAAAGCTTATATTAATAAAATAGAGAAAGAACAGACCAATGAATTGGATACACAATTTCAAGAAATTAGAAAAAGAGGGGTGACTAAATGGCACAGTGAATAGAGCACCAGCCCTGGAGGACCTGAGTTCAAATCCAGCCTCAGATACTTAACACAAAACTAGACGTATGACCTTGGGCAAGTCACTTAACACCAATTGCCCTACCTTCCCCCTTCCAAAAAGAAAAAAAAGAAATTAGAAAAAGAACAAAAGAATTCCCCAATTAAATCCCAAATTAAATACTAAATTGGAAATCCTAAAAATTAAAGGTGAGAAGAAAACCAAATCACTAGTATTAAAAATGAAACAGGCTAATATGCCAATAACAAAGATGAAATCAAAGCAACTATAAGGAGTTACTTCACCCAATTATATGTCAATAAATTTAATAATTTAAGGGAAATGGAATATTTACCAAAATATAAACTGCCTAGATTAGCAAAAATGAAAGAGAATATCTAAATAGATGTGTTTTAGAAAAAGAAATTGAATAGCTCATAAATGAGCTTTCTACAAAAAGCACCAGAACCAGGTGGATTTATAAGTGAATTCTATCAAACATTTACAGACCAACTAATTGCAATATTAAATAAATTCTTTGGAACAATAGGCAAAGAAGGGATCTTACCAGACTCCTTTTATGAAACAGATATGATGAGAATTCCTAAACATGCAGGAGTAAAAACAGAGAAAGAAAACTATAGACCAATTTTATTAATAAATATGAATGCAAAAATCCTAAATAAAATGCTATCTAAAAAATTATAACAATATATCACAAAGATTATACATTATAACTAAGCAGGATTTAGACTAGGAATACAGGGATGGCCTTATATGAGGAAAGCTATTAACATAATCGATTATATCAATAATAAAAGTAACAAAAATCATATGATTATTTTAATAGATGCAGGAAAAAGCTTTTGATAAAGTACAACACTCATTTTTCTTTTTAAAAAAATAGAAAATTTAGTATGAATACATTTTTCCTTAAATTGATAAAATGTATTTACCCAAAACCATAAGCAAGCATTTTTTTGTAATGGGGCTAAGCTAGAAGTCTTCTCAGCAAGACCAGGTGTGAGACAAGGATGCCCACTGTCACCAATATTCTTCAATATTGTATTGGAAATTCTATGAATAGCAGTAAGAGAAAAAAAGAAATAGAAGGAATCAGAATAGGAAATGACGTAATAAAACTATCTTTTTATAGACAATATGATGATATACTTGAAAAAATTCCAAAGACTCAACTAAAAAGTTAATTGAAACAATGAACAATTTTATGTTTTCCTTAATTACAGGCCATGACAATTTTTAACAGTCATTTTTACAAGATTTTGAGTTCCAAATTTTTCTACTTCTCTTCTTCTCCTCCCCTATTTTGAAAATGGCAGGCAACTTGGTATAGGTTACAAATGTACTATCATGTAAAATATATTTCTATATTAGTCACAGTTGTGGAAGAAAAAAAAAATCAAAGGAGAAAAAAGCATGAAAAAGAATAAAGTAAGTGAAAAAATATGCTTTGTTCTAGAGTCAATCATTTCTTTATCTGGATGTGGATAGCATTTTCCTTCTTGTGCCCTTTATACTTGTCTTGGATTATTGTATTGCTGGAAAGAGCTGAGCCATTCATAATTGGTCATCACACAATGTTGCTGATACTGTGTACAATGTTTTCCTGGTTCTGCTCACTTCACTTTGCACCTGTTCATACAATTCTTTTCCATATTTTTTTGAAATCTGCCTGTTCATCATTTCTTATTGCACAATAGTATTCTGCTACATTCTGTTACATACCACAGCTTGTTCAACCTTTCCCTATTTGATGTGTACCTCTAAAGTTTCCAATATTTTGCCAATTATGAAAAGGGTTCCTATAAATATTTTTTCCATATGTAGGTCCTTTCTCTATTTTTTAGGGTTTTGAGGGGATGCAGTCCTAGTAGTGGTATTTGTTAGATCAAAGAGTATACACACAGTTTGATTGCCCTTTGGGCATGATTCCAAATTGTTCTCCAGAATAGCTGGATCAGTTCACAACTCTACCAACAGTGCATTAGTATCCAAATTTTCCCACATCCTCTCCAACATATATCATTTTCCTTTTATGTCATATTAGCCAATCTGATAAGTGTGAGTTGGTGTCTTAGAGTTGTTTTAATTTGCATTTCTCTAGTCAAAAGTGATTTAGAGCACTTCTTCATATACCTATAAATAGCTTTGTTTTCTTCATCTGAAAACTGCCTGTTCATATTCTTTGACCATTTATCAATTGGGGAATAACTTGCATTCTTATACATTTGACTCAGTTCTCTATATAATTGAGAAATGAGACCTTTATCAATGATACTTGCTATAAAGATTGTTTCCCAGTTTTCTGCTTTCCTTCTAATCTTGGTTGCATTCATTTTGTTTGTACAAGTTTTTTACTTTAATTTAATCAAAGTTATCTATTTTATATTTTGCAATGCTCTCTATCTCCTGCATGGTCATGAATTCTTCTTTCCCCATATGTACGACAGGTAGACTATTCCTTGTTCTTCTAATTTGCTTATGATGTTACCCTTCCTGTTAAATCTTGCACCTATTTTGACCTTATCTTGGTATGTGGTGTGAGATGTTGGTCTATACTTAGTTTCTGTCCTATTGTTTTCCAGTTTTTCCAGCAGTTTTTGACAAATAAAGAATTCTTATCCCAAAGGCTGGGGTCTTCAGGGTTATCAAACTCTAGGTTACTATGGTCATTGATTACTATGTCTTGTATACCTAATCTATTCCACTGATCCACCACTCTATTTCTTAGCCAGTACCAGATATTTTGATGATTACTGCTTTATAACATAGTTTGAGATCTGGTATTGCTAGGCCACCTTCCTTTGTATTTTTTTTTCATTAATTCCTTGTTATTCTTGACTTTTTGTTCTTCCAGATGAATTTTGTTGTTATTTTTTCTAACTCTATCAAAAAAATTTTGGTAGTTTGATTGATATGGCACTGAATAAGTAAATTAGTTTAGGCAGAATTGTCATTTTTATTATATTGGCTTGGCCTACTTGGGAGCAATTGACATTTTCCCAGTTGTTTAAATCTGACTTCATTTGTGTGAAAAGTGCTTTGTAATTGTGTCCATATAGTTCCTGTGTTTGTCTTGGCAGGTAGTCTCCCAAGTATTTTATATTGTTTACAGTTATTTTAAATAAAATTTCTCTATCTCTTGCTGCTGGGCTTGTTTGTCATATAAAGAAATGTTGATGATTTATGTGGGTTTATCTTATGTCTTGCAACTTTGCTAAAGTTGTTCATTACTTTAAGTAGTTTTTTAGTTGGTTCTCTAGGATTCTCTAAGTATACCATCATATCATCTGCAAAGAGTGATAGTTTTGTTTCCTCATTGCCTATTCTAATTCCTTCAATTTCTTTTTCATCTCTCATTGCTATAGCTAACATTTCTGGTACTACACTGAATAATAGTGGTGATAATGGGCATCCTTGCCCCACCCCTGATCTTATTGAGAAGGTTTCTAGCTTATCCTTAGTATTATCCTTAGTATGAATAATGCTTGCTAATGGTTTTAGATAGATACGGCTTATTATTTTAAGGAATGCTCCTATGTTCTCTAGTGTTTTTAATAGGAATGGGTGCTTTTTCAGCATCAATTGAGATAATCATGTGATTTCTGTTGGATTTGTTATTGTTATGGTTAATTATTAGTTTTCCTAATACTGAACCAATCCAGCATTCCTGACATAAATCCCACATGGACACAGTGTATAATCCTTGTGATATATTGCTATAATTGTCTTATTAGTATTTTGTTCAAAATTTTTGCATTGATATTCATTAGGGAAATTAGTCTATAATTTTCTTTCTCTGTTTTTGCTATTCCTGGTTTAGGTACCAGTACCCATACCCCTTGTCTTATGTATGTTTCTTCTAACTGTACTATTAGTGGCATCGTTTTTAAGAATTACAAGTATCTTCTTCCTATGTAGGAATGTTAACAGTTTAGCTATATTGAATCCCTTATGTTTTCTTTGCCCTTTTTACCAAATATTGGAGATTGAATTTTTTATTTAATTCTGGTCTTCTCCTTATGAAAACTTGACATCCTTCTATTTCATTGCATGATCATTTTTTCCCTTGATGTATCATGCTTAATTTATCCAAGTAAGTGATTCTTGGTTGCAGTCCTAACTCCTTTGTCTTCCATAATATCAAGTTCCATGACCTCTGATCTTTTTTTTTTTTTTTTTTTGCTTTTTGGACAGGGAGGAAGGGCAGTTGGGGTTAAATTACTTGTCCAAGGTCATATGGCTAGTAAATTTGTCAAGTGTCTGAGGCCGGATTTGAACTCAGGTCCTCCTGACTCCAGGGACAGTGCTGCATTCATTCACTGCACCACCTAGCCACCCTGACCTCTGATCTTTTAATATTGCAGCTGCTAAGTACTATATAATCATGATTGTGATTCTCTGATATTTGAATTGTTTCTTTCTGGTCACTTGCAATATTTTTTCCTTGATCTGATAGTTCTATAATTTGGCTATAATGTTCCTTGGAGTTTTTATTTTGGGATCTCTTTCCTGAGCTGATCTGTAGATTTTTTTCAAGGCCTATTTTGACCTCGGTTACCAGGATATCAAGTGGTTTTCCCTTGATAATTTCTTGAAAGATGTTCTAGGTCCTTCTTTTGACAATGACTTTCACGTACTCCAGTGATTCTGACATTGTCTTTCCTGAATCTATTTTCCAGGTCAGTTGTTTTTCTCATGAATTATTTTACATTTTCTTCTATTTTTTTTTAATTTTTTTGAATTTGTCTGATTGGTTCTTGATGTCTCATAGAGTCATTGGCTTCTACTTACCCAATTCTAACTTTTATGTAGTTGTTTTCCTCAATTAGCTTTTGTACTTTCGTTTCTATATGACTATTTGTACTTTTTAGGGAGTACTTCTTCAGCAGATTTTTCTTCCTCCTTTCCCATTTGGTTAATTCTACTTTTTAAACAATTGTTTTCTTTTTCTAAGCTATTGATTCTTTTTTAATAATTCTCTTGCATCACTATCATTTCTTTTCAAAATTTTTCTTCTACCTCTTTTATATGATTTTTAAGCTCTTTTTGAGCTTTTCCATGAGTTCTTTCATAGCCTGAAGCCACTAATCATTTTTCTGTGGGGTTTTGCCCACAGGTGTTTCAACATTGTTGTCCTTTTCTGAGTTCCTGTCTTAATCTTCTCTGTCACCATAGTATCTTTCTATGGTCAGATTATTTTTTCTTCTTTTTTGGCCTTTTTCCTCTTTTTAAATTTGATCTCTGCTCCCAAGGTGGAAGGGGCATTGTCTTAGGCTTCCTGTGCCAGGGGTTACAGGCCCTGGGTGTTTACCTGGTGGTGAACTGATGCTGCTTTGAGGCCCATGGGGGACCCTTATGTCTGATGCTATGATGAAGGGGTGGAATGGGGATGACTGATGCTGCTAGAGGCCTTTGGGGTCTGAGAGCTTACCTGCTGCTAAGCTATGATCCTAGTGGCAGTGTCTGGCACGTGCTAGAGCCAGTAGGGTGTTTCTGCATTTCCCTTGAGATACACTGAAGCACATGGTGGTCTGGCTGCTAGAGGTTGTCTATCTGCCCTAGGCTAAATTGAAGAACATGAGGGTTCTCAGAGCTGGAGTCTGCTGGATGCCCTAGTTATGCTGAGACATGTGGGAGTCCTGGTGTTGATATTTGCCTACTCCATCACACTTGGGCTCAGGATCTATCACTGGTTTGCTGAGGTGGGGCTTGCTGGGATAATTCCTATCCTGGTCTGCCTTCCCCTTTTACCTGAGTGAGACACATCTTTCCTGCCTATCTTCCAAGTTTCTTGACCTCAAAGATTATTTCACCCCCATCTTTTTGCTGGTCCTGCTATTCCAAGATTTATTTTTGGGATGCTATTTGTTTGGAGGTAAATATGGGAAAGTTATTTCAACTTACTGCTTATTCTGCCATCTTGGCTCCCAAAAGTCCAGGTTTACAACAATTAATAATTTTTGCAAAGTAGCATGATATAAAGTAAATCCACATAACTCATCAGCATTCCTATATATCACAAACAAAATCCTACAAGAAGAGAAAATAAGAGATAACCAATTTAAAGTAACTCTAGACAGTATAAAATACCTGAGAGTATACCTGCTAAAACAAACCCAGGAACTATATGAACAAAATTATAAAAAAACATTTTATACAAATAAAATCATATTTAAACAATCAGAAAAATATTAATTGTTGATGAGTAGGCAGGGACATTAAAATAAAAATGACAATTTTACATAAACTAATTTATATATTCATTGCCATTCAGTTAAATTACAAAAAAAAAATTTACTGAGTTAGAAAAAATGATAGCAAAATTCATTTAAAGGAACAAAAGATCAAGAATATTAAAGGAAATAGTGAAAAAAACACAAAGGAAAGAAGTTTAGCAGTATCAGATATTAAACTATATTATAAGGCAATAATTATCAAAACTCTCTGGTACTGGCTAAGAAACAGAAAGGCAGATCAATGGAACAGAGTAGGCATACAATTTACAGCAACAAATGACTACTGTAACCTTGTATTTGGCAAATGTAAAGATATGTTTTGGGAAATAAGAATTCATTATTTGGTAAAAATTGTTGGGAAAACTGGAAAGCAACCTGGCAGAAACTAGATATAGACCAAAATCTTGCACCATTTACCAAAATAAGGTCAAAAGGGATACATGGCCTAGATATAAAGAGAGATATTGCAAGAAACATTTAAGAACTTGGAACATATTACCTATTAGGCTTATGGATAAGTGAGCAATTTATGAATAAACAAAAGATAGAGAGTAGTGTGTGGTATAAAATAATTTCAATTACATTACATTTTAAAGGGTTTGTACAAAGAAAAAAACATAGCCAAAATCAGAAGGAAAGCAGAAAATTGGGGGTAAAGCTTATAGATGGTTTCTCAAATAAAGGTCTCATATCTCAGAAATCTGTAAGAATGAGTTATTCCTCAACTGATAAATGGCCAAAGATAGAAACAGGTAGTTTCCTAATGAAAAAATCAAAACAATTTATAGTCACGTGAAAAATCTTCTAAATCAGTTCTTCTTAAACTGTTGAGTCATGAATTTGGCAACAGTGAAAGGCTTCTGAAAGTACAACCAAAAATTAATTAAAAATCAAATGTGTAATGCATTCAAGGTGTTTCTGGCAGCGCTTGCCCATGTCACACAACTTCACCACAGCCTTGGTTCTGAATACACAGCATGTGCACTTTGGACTGTGCATGCCCTCATGTCATGCAACATCAACTACTTCTGCCAAAGTCAAAAAGGGTCTCAGGTGTAAAAAGTTTAAGAAATCCTGCTCTAAATCATTAGCGATTAGTGAAATGCAAATTAAAACAGCCTTGAGATATCATTTTATACCTATCAGAGTGGCTAAAATGGGTGGAAGGGAAAATAACAAATTTTGGAGGAGATATAGAAAAATTGGGGCTGTAATTCACTATTGGTGGAACTGTGAACTGATCCATCTGTTTTGGAGAGCAATATGGAATTATGCCAAAAGAGTTATTAAACTACCTATGCCTTTTGACCCAGCAAAACCACTACTACGTCTGTTTCCAGAGATGATTAGGAGAAAAGTAATAGAACCTATATATCCTAAAATATTTATAGCAGCTCTCTTTGGAATGGCAAAGAGCTGGATATTGTGGGGATGTCTGTCAATTGACTACACAAGTCGTGGTATATGATAGTGATGGAACACTACTGTGCTATAAGAAATGACGAGCTCAATGATCTTAGAAAAACATGGATAGACTTGCACAAAATAATGGAGAGCAGAAGGAGCGAAGCCAAAAGAACATTGTAACAGTAATACTGTTTTAAGAAAAACTTTGAGTGACTAAGTCATTTTGACTATAATAAATACCCAAATTAACAACAAAAACTCTGTGAAGGAAGATGCTATCTGCATTCAGAGGAAGAACTGATAAATAGAAGTATGTTTAGAATGATTTTACACACATACACACATATGTATACATATATGTATCTATATACATACAGACATATGTGTGTGTGTGTATACATCTTTGCATCTATTGGTAGCCATCTCTAGGGTAGGGGAGAGAGAAGAAAAAAATGTTGTATGATAACTATTGTATATTTAAAAGGAATTGTGAGTTATACATAATAGATTTGCAGTTTTATGTACAATCATCTTTTTTCTATTCTACCATGTTATGGAAATGGTTGTTTTATTTCTTAAGTTAGAATAATTTTTTTAATTTAGAAAAGTGCTACAGAACTTCATTACCTTGGTTTTTAATGCAAATGAAATGGAATAGCCCACTCAGAAAAAAAGAATAAGGAGATTTGATATATTTAAGATTTCACATCTTAACAAATTATATCTATATCTAAGCTGTAATGAGTGGAAGATGAAATGACAAAGAAACAAAGGTTTGAGCTTCTGAGCATATCAGTTTATTAAGCAATCCATGACAATTGCTCAATAAACCAGGACTAGGCCTCTGCAGCTTTGGCTCTTGATCCTGAAAACAGGAGGGAGACAGATTTATGTACATTAACAGCAATTAATCAAATAAGACCACATAATTAAAAGAAAACAATAAACCAACATATAAAATTAGGTAATTTGCTTTCTAATCAAGTTGGAAGGGGAAGAGCAAACAGGTATAATTCCTTGAAATCAGAAAAAGATGTCCCACTCCTCACAAGTACCTGTATTCAATAAAAGAAACATAGAAACAATAACTAATTGACCGTTACAGAGCCAGTTTTCAGATAAGATGGATGGTTGCTTGAGATGTATAATTGTGAGAAAACTTCTTGCATCAGTCTTTGTATTTGACCAACTTTCTGTTCCACATAACCTAGGTCCTTAGATAAGGGTCTTTAAGCAGAAGGGAGGAGTGGTCTAGCTTCCCAGCCATGTAGGACTAGGTTCAAACAATGCAGTAAGGTTTTCTCATGCTTCCCATGAATAAGTAATGTTTTCTCATGAGACAGAAATTGGATTAGACCCATGATTCAACAGAAAGGTAATTGAGTGTGACGACAGTGAAAAGAGCACTGGTCCTGGAGTCAGGAGGACCCAAGTTCAAATCTGGCCGCAGACACTTAACACTTATTAGCTACGTGACCTTGGGCAAGTCACTTAACCCCAACTGCTCTACTTTTCCCCCTCCAAAAAGCAAAACAAAAAATAAAAAAAAAGGCAATTGAGCTAGCTCCAGAATTGAGTCACAAGATGGAGTTAGTAGTGGGTTCACTAAATTTCCACTACCACTTGCTATTCTAATCCCCTCAATTCCTTCAATGCACAAGGCTATTCATATATATTTTTATGTATAAATTACTAAACAAAATTTTAATCGAAAATGTTTTTAATTCCTTTTTTTACTTAAGAGGAACCCATGATATTAATTTTTATTTATTCTGCAACCCAGAGAATTTTTGAAGGGGTTTTGAACTTGATCTTTGATTTTATACATGTAGTAAACTCGTGGTTGGGGGCAATCTCTACTAATTCAGATCAGTATCTGACCTTAGAGAGTTCTCTGAGGGTACTGATGGGTAAGGTGATTTTCCCATCATATGCTGCAGAGTTTGGGGGCCTCTGGTGATAACATATTGTTTTCTGTTGAGCATAAAACCTTATTTAAAAACAAACAAAAGCAAAGGTATAGTCCTGCCAGGCTCATGTAGCCTTTTTGCCCCAAAAGTTTATTTAGATTCTGTTCAGAAAAGCCTTATAGGCAAAGATCTTATAGAACTTCTGTGAGATTCTGCTAAATTTCTTTTGTCTGCATCTCTTTTCTCTGCTAGATATCGAATTGTCTCTGCCATGTACTGGGTCATCTCCCACTGCTCTCTGCTACCATCTGCTGGGCTTCAGCTAGTCAGTCTCTACAGGAGTTTTTATTCTGCCATTTGCAGGGGTACAAGTGGCCTCTCCCTGCCAAAGGGAGTCTAACTGTCCACTTTTAGTGCCTTGCCTTAGTCTAAGATCCACTGCACCTTACCGAGAAATGAGCAAAGGGAGTCTAATGTCCACTTTTAGTACATTGCCTAGGTCTAAGATCTATTGCACCTTGCCAAGGAATGAGCAAAGGTCAAGAGAAATCCTTAAGCCAAGATTAAGAATGTCTTAATTTTTCTGTACAGCCTTTAAGGCAGTGGTCCCAGACAACTATTTAACTCAGGATTAGAAAATTTCCTGTTTAATGCCTCCTGGTAAGTTATCTTCCCAAACATTTAGGGGACTCTACCCAACCAAACCACACAGAAACTATATAGGGTCTGGACTTATGAAGCTTTTCTTCATAACATATGAATAAATTTAGGGGCAAAACTAAAAAAGACTATGTGAACCTGGCAGGGTTTATGCCTTTGTTTTGTTCTACATCCCCATCTTTATGATCAAGATGTGGCTGCAACAAAATTCCTGATTATTTTTACATTCTGGCCTTGTTAGAAATTCTGGTTTCTCTTCACTTGAGGAAAAAGAGAATGATTTCTGAAGCTAAGTTTGCTCAGGATCCTAGCCTAACATCACCACATCCCATGCCACCAGTATCACTTGGCATGCTTACCTGAACTGACTAGGGAGGTTTCCATGATCTGGGAAACACTTCATTAATGTAGGCAGTGACTGGAGTTTAAGGCTTCCTAAGGTACAAAATGGCACATGAGAAGGCCCTCAGAAAAGCAAAGGATGGCTATTTTGTGTTGAAACTTCCATCTTTTTTACCCAAAGCATTTGGAGACAAAATACTGCCTTACCAAGATTCATCACTGATATATAAGCTTTAAATGAAATAACTTCTGAACTCTAGCAATATTCTGGAGTAGGCACATTGTATGTAAAGAGGAGTATTCACACAAATAAGTATAATTAGCATAACCTCTGCACAAATGATGTGGTGATTTTGAAGGCAAAACAGAAAATTGCAAAATACGAAGCCTAAAATTAGATGAAGTGACTAATAAATAATGAATGCTTAGAAGGGGCTTCTGAATGGCTGTAAAATGTAGGCATGGAGTTCATTGCACTCCCTCCACTACCTCTATTCCAGCTTCCACTCCCCCTCCCCCAATTAAAAACTGTCTTCAGCAACAGGATGATGCTTCAGAAACCAAACGGGAACAACAACAAAAAACTTTCCCCATTAGCATCTATACCACAATATACTGCCTGCCTCTACTCAACCTCAAGCCACAGCTAGGGGATCTGAAAAAAAGAGTAAATGTGCTATTCATCTAATTACCTCCGCAGAAGAAAAATGTGTTAATTAACTGACCTTAATAATTCATAGATATTTGAACTGAGGGATCATTAGGCTTAAGCACAAGGACTAACTAGTGTTGAAATTCAGGATCCCTGAACCCCCAGAAGACAGCCGAAGCTTGGAGACTTGATCTATTTTTTTCTCTAAGAACAAATTTGCTGCATCCAAGATGATTGAAGAACTGCTCTGCCGATGAGAGATTTGATGTAGTCCCTCGATTTCTCAAATTTCTCTCACTCTTTCCCGCTCCCCAGGAGACTGGGTGAGTATTTTTAGAATCACAACTGCCCAATGAATTAATTAGAGTTCATCTTGATGACTGCTGATTGAAACATAGAATACACTCCAGATCTCCAAATCAGAAAGAAAAGGAGGACAAAACCTGTTCCCTCCTTAAATACTTAATAGCATCATCACAATCAGAAGAGCCTGGTAGAGAAAGAGATGTACTTTATTTAGGTGGTTGCTAAGAAGGCAATAGAGCAGGCCACAGGCTGTCTAATCAGGTTTTCTTGTTTGTTTGATTTTGTTTTGTTTCTTTTTAATAATGAGCTACTTATCATTACTTAACACAAGATGGGGTGGGTACTTTTGGCTCATAGAAGGAGTCGCTTTAAAAATTTTGCTTTAAAAATAATTATGATTATTAACCATTTCCTTCCAGGTGTCTCAGCAAGACACCAACTACCCATTTCTCTTCAGCTCCACCATTCTCCTCAGCTGCACTTTACAAGTCACAAATCAGAAAAACAGCTTACATTTACTGACCACTTTCAATGGAAGGAAAATAAAATCAGCCAAATAAAAAGTGAACAAGGTGAAATCACAACTAACAAAGAAGAAACAAAAAGAAAAATCAGAACCACTATGCAGTCACAAGGCAACAAAACTCAGAATTTAATAGAAATAGAGTATTATCTAACATATACAAATTGCATGTATATCATGTGTTCTATATATAATACACAAATTAACAAAGAATACGTAGAAATCTTAAACAATACAATTTCAGGAAAATAAATTCAAATTCTTATAAAAGAGCTACCAAAAGGAAGGGAAAAAAACTTGGTCTAGATGGATTTACAGATGAATTCTATCAAATGTTTAAAGAACAATTAATACATTTACTTTCTAAATTATTCTCAAGAAAATGAAAAAGAAAATGCTTTGGTGCTTTTTTTGGAGACAAATATAGTTCTAATGCCCAAATCAAGGGTGGATGAAGCAAAGAAAAAGAACTCTAAACTAAATAATCTATATGAATACTGATTTTAAAAATTTAAATCAAGTACTAGCGAAAAGAGTAAAGCAACAATTTCAAAAATGATTCATTATGATCAAATTGGGTTTATGAAGTAAGAAAGGAGAGTTCAACCTTAGGAAAACAGATTGCTAAACTTAATTATATTTAAATACAAAAACAATCAAAATCAAGTGATTATATCAATAGATACAGAAATAATCTTTGTCACAGCATAACACTCTAAAAATCCTACAAAGCATAAGCACAAAAGTGTCATTTTTAATATGATAAAAGTATGTATGTATATCCCTTTACATAAATTATCATGATGCCAATTCGATTTTACTAAAGAATACTGAAAGAAATCCCTGTCCCAAAGAAATTACGAAAATGCCTTACACAAAGCATGCTGTATGATGCAGGCAGCATAAACAGTGGTGAGAAGTTGAGAAGCATCTCTAAGTCAGTTCCCTCGCATGCCTGCAGACAATAAATGATACTGTGCTTCTCCCTCTGTTCAGTAGTGACCCTTATTATTTTCACCATGACTGGCAGCAAACATTCTCTTGAGGGGAAAAGAGAACCACCTCGTAAATATAAGCCCATAGATTTGGAAATGAAAATGAAAATAATTTGAAAAGATGAAGGAGCACAAAAATTCCCATGTATAGCATGTGAACTTAGTCTTGCAATGTCAGTTGTGAACACTAGCAAAGGATGCTGCCAGGGTAAAGGAGCACACAAAACTACGGGCTTGCATGAAGTTAGCTTATCAGTTGAAAACAAAGAGAAGATACTATTCTAGAGAAGGAGAAACTATTAACTCTGTGGATAGAAGACCAGACTTAGAAGAATATTCCTTTAAACCTGATGACAATTCAAGCCAAAGCTCAAAGCCTCTGAATGTTTAAATGTAAAGTACCCTGAAGGAACACAGGTATTTGCAGCAAGCAGTGGTTGGCTTGCATGATTTAAAAATCATGTAGGATTTCATAATGTGCAAGAGTCAGGAGAGGCTTCTAGTTCAGATATTAAAGCCACAAAGAAGTTCCAAGAGTCTGAAAAAATAATAGATGAAGGTCTCTATTTGTACAAGCAATTCTTTAATGTAGACAAAATTGGATTATTTTATCAAAGTGTGTCATCTTGAATGTACATCTCAGTGGAAGTAAAAAATTATATTGGGGCATAAAGCTTTGAAAAATAGAGTTGCTCTTCTTCTTGGAGTAAATGTATCTGGAACCTGCCAATTAAAATACGTTCTTGTGCACCTGTTATGGGAATCTGAAGATCTTCCCTGCCCCTAGGCCCTTTGCTAAAGTGGCTATGTGACTCTGAGGACCCTTGGATATTTGAAAGTATACTCTGTTCCTTAATAGGCTGAATGTGGTCACATGGAGCCTGTGGCACCAGGC
>CM053585.1:446386756-446412000 GCA_028646515.1 Pseudochirops corinnae | reverse complement strand
AAGAAGGAAGGAAGGGAGGAGGGATAAAGGGAGGGAGGAAGGAAGGAAGGAGGGATAAAGGGAGGGAGGGAGGGAAAGAGTGAGGGAGGAAGGAAGGGAGGGAGGAAGGAAGGAAGAATCTCTACCTTCAAGGAGCTTACATTTCTATCAGGGGGGAACAGCATGTACATATATAAGTATTTGCAGAAAAATAGAAAATTAATACAAGGTAATTTTTTTTAGAAAGGGATGGCAGCTGGTGGGAGAGGTCCGAATAAGGAAAGTCTCCACGTAGAAAGCGGTGTTTGACCTGAGTTTGAGCTTGAGCCGAAGGAAATTGGGCATTCTAAAAAGGAAAGGTAAAGAGGGAATGTATTCCAGGCATGGAAAATACGTAGGGCAAAGGAACAGTAACATATAATAAGTACTGAACATTCCTTTAAGTTAAGGAATTATCTCTCACAGAAGGACAAAAATCCCTGGGAAAATCAATACATGAAGTCATTGATAGTTTTGAATACAGAATCACAGAATGTCAGACTTGTGAGGCCTTTTAGACCAACTCATACCTGAATAATAACCCACTCTACAACCTGTATGATGTGGTCATCTATTCTTTGTTTGACATTGGAATGTCAGTTAGGAACTCCAGTGAGCAGGAATCTACTGCCTTGAAAAGTAGCCCATTCTATTTTTGGACAGCTCTCATTGTTGGGAAATTTTTTTTTGTAACATTAACCCCAATTTGCCTTTTTGCAACTTCTACCCATTGATACTAGTTCTGCCCTTTTGGTCTAAGCAGAAAAAAATCATTCTTCCATCTGATAGTCCTTTGAATACTTGAGGACAGTTATCATATCCTAAGTTCTTAAGTCTGCAATTCCTCATATGGCAAGAAATAAAGACCTTTTAACCTTTTAACTCAAGGTTCTTCACCAACAGGTTAGGGTCATCCAAAAAAGTTTTCTTCTTGTAAGAAATCCAATAAACAAGATAAATTTACAACATAAACTTACTGGAGGAGAATAAGTTTATTTTTCTCTCTTATATACACAGAGACACAAGTACACATATACCCAGGAAAAGAATCTGGAAATATCTTTTATTGTTTTACTTAGAGTCAAGGGAAGTCAAAAAGCATTTACTAAGTACTTGCTATGGGCCAGGCACTGGAGATACAAAGAAAAGTACAAAGCAATCCCTGCCCTCAAGGAGTTCACAGTCTAACGAGAAAGACATGAAAATAACTACGTTCAAATAAGCTTCATACAGAATGATTTGGAGAAAATCAATACATTAGCATTAAGAGATCATCAAGCAAGGCTTCTTGTAAGAGGCAGTACTTGAGATGAGTTTTTAAGGAAGTCTTGGAAGCCGTAAGGCAGAGAGAGTTCCAGCTATGGGGATCAGCCATCAAAAATGCCTCGAATTTGTGTTGGGATGTCATGTGTGAGGAACAGAAAGGAGGCCAGTGTCACTAGATAGTAGAATATGTAGAGGGAAAGGTAGAAGAGTGGGAGGAGGGGGAGGAAGACTGGAAAGGTAGAGAGAATAACAGAAGTATAATAATCTATTAGAAGAATTTTTTTAAATATGAAAAACATTGCTTGTGCTTATCCTCAGAACCAGTAATTATAAGGAGTAACTTCTCAAATCTTTTCAGGAAACATATACAGAGTATTATAAATTTGTGACAGATATATTGTCATATCTGGAAACAAACATTCTTAAAGGATATGTTTAAAGCCTAGTTAGGAGGTTTTAATGTCATTCATACCAGCATTTTAACATAGAACATAAAACATGTCAGTGCTGGAAAAAACCCTAGAACTCATTTAGTACAACCTTTTCGTTTTCCACTTAAGCAAAGGCATTGTAATATAGTGGAAAGAGCAATGACTCTAAAGTGAAAGGACTTGAATTAAAACCCTGATCTTTACTACCTTGTGTGACCTTGGACAAGTCACTGAACTTCCTTGGGCTTTAATTTTCTCTATAAAATGAGGGGTTTGGAGTAGATAGACTGAGGTTCCTTCCAACTCTAAATCTATATTATGATCCTGTGAAGTTGATGCTTCAGAGAGCATTCAGAGAGGTTATGTGACCTGGCCAATCACACAGGTAATGTAAGTGGTAGTGCCAGGAACAGAACCCAAGTCTTCTGACTACAAATCCAGTGCTCTCTCCACAACATGCTCTCTCTCATTCACATCAATTAACCTCACAAAGAATCAACAACAGTATCACTGAGGCTTGAGAAATTGCCATTCCTAGAATTTTTTCTCATGGATACAAGTGAAAGAATGTCACCAACTCAGGCAATGTGTTGCCCTCTTATAGTAACCTCCGGAAAAGTTCGCCTTGAAGATTTTTTGTAAAGTGAAGAGGAATCTCCAGACTTTTGCAGCCAATGTTACTCATCACTTTCATTTTCAATGGCATCCAATCGATTGAGACGATTTAATATCATGCTGTTTATTTTCTTGAGCTCATCAATATCCTTTCCTTCAGCTGTTAATCTTCTTGACACTTCATCCATCTTGCTTCCGGTTTGAACTTTAAAAAGGAAAATAAATTATATCAGTTGGTTTCAATGTATTCTATCATGATTATTCAATGTTTAACGTTAATCCAGGCACCATAAAGAACACAACTGTACAAGGACAAGTCTGCCCGTCAGGAAGTGAAACAACATTCTGTCAAGTGAAGGAGCAGGGAGAGAAGGGGGAGGAGAGAAAACAGAAAGAAGAAAATTCACCCTTCATCAAAATATTTGGCGACTGATTGGTGCCAATATTGAATACTCTTGGCCAGCAAATGAAAACTTTCGTTAGACCAAAAACATTTATGATAACAATAATAATTAACTTATTATTTCATTTGAATCTTACACAACCCTGTGAAGTGAGTGTCATTATTACCCAGTTTTTAGAAATGAGAGAACTTGAGCCTAGAATCATGTAGCTAGTAAATATGAGACAGGATTCAGGCTCAGGTCTTCCTGGCTCTTAAGTCCAGCATTCTATCCATTGCACCATCATTGAAATGAACAGAATGATTATTCCCTTCAAAGTTATTGTTGCAGTATCTCATTTTGAAAAGCATCCTTCAAAATGGATTTGACTCTTCATTTTGAAAATGCTATTTGTTGTGATGAAACATACTTCTTTCCATAGGGAGGTAATGGAACTTGGGGGTTAGAATGTTGTATGCAGTATCTGTCTGATAGTTGCAGTTTTTACTGGCTTTGTTTAATGGTTTTCCTTTGTTACAAGAGAGGGGTCGGTAGGAGGTGTCAGTATATTAGGAAATGACTTATAAAAAAACAAAAGACATAAAATTTAAGAAAAAAACAAATTCTATTTTAGAGTTATTTGGACCTAGTTCAGCCAGCTCTGGAATAATCATTCCCTTCAAATACTTTTGAGAGAGGAAGAAAAAATATTTTCAAGTCAATTAAATTCAGTAAGTACTGATTTGAACGTCAAGTATGTGCCAGGCACTGTGCCAAGCACTGGGGATCCAAAGCCAGAAATGAAAACAATACCTGACCTCAAAAGAGCTCCTGGCAATTTAGTAATCTAGAGAACACCCCCTTCAGTTGTATTTACTGAAGTGCAAATTTCCCAGAACTATGGAACAGAATCTATTACTCCATCGGAGCTGCTATTTCTCAGTTTCATGAAGTTTTTTCCAAGGTCCACCGTTCAAGGACTAGTTACATTGATACCCTGCTACCGTTCTCAGCTAATAAAGTGTCATGGAAAGGTAAACTAGGTTTTCAGACTGGACTTTCCAACCTTGAAATAAGTGGACCATAGAGCAGCTGTTCCTTCTTGAATCTGAAATTATTTTAACTGAATTGTAGCATTCAAGTCATGAGGGAAAGATAGGAGCTCAGCAGGGCTACAATGTGGGGCAAAGCTAACCATATGGTTTGAGGAGCAATTCAAGTTATTTCATAGTACCTCCACCAACATTTGTCATTGTATCCTTTGACAGTAACACTCTTTCTTCTCTGGGGGAGACCCGTAATAGACTTAAGTTTGTTCTTAATTATAATAAGAGCCTTATTAACTCAAAAATGGAAAGCCAAATCTTTCTCTCCATTTAAAACCAAAGAAGCCCAGCATCATGGATTTGGAGCTAGGAGGAGCCTTAGAGTCATCTAGTTATAAGATCATGGCATCATACATAGCTCTAGAACAGTGGTTCTCAACCTTCCTAATGCCACAACCCTTTAATACTCGTATATGGGCGTATCTGTGTGTGGGTGGACTTGCCTGGAGATGGATAGAGGAGCGGTGTCTCAGTTCCTAAGACCATTGGAGATATGTGTTTTCCAAGGCAACCCCTGTGACCTTGTGAAAGGGTCGTTTGATCCCCAAAGGGGTCATGACCCACAGGTTGAGAACCACTGCTCTAGAACTAAAAGGGTCCTCAGAGGCCACCTAGTCCAACTCTCTCATTTTATAAAGGAGGTAAAGGAGGCCCATAGAAGTTGGGTGGTTTCCCAAAAGCGACATGAATGTCAAATGGTAGAGCCAGGATTCAAATCCAGGATCTCTAACTCCAAATCAAGCAACAAGAATTTGACCTGTTTCAATAATGTCAACGAAAATGCCAGTAAAAGGAAGTTGACCTCTGACCCAGAACATAGATAATGAAACACACCTCCTGCCTCTCAGTAAAGAAATGGGGAACTATGGGTCTGGGGTGTTGTATACCCTGGTGGAGTCATTTGGTTTTGCTCAGTTTTTCTTTGTCATGGAAAGAGAGAGAGAGAGAAAGAGAATCACATTTATATAGTTCCTACTATGTGCCAGGAACTGTGCTAAATGCTTCACAAATATTGTCTTATCTGATGCTCATAACAACTCTAGGAGGCAGATGCCATTATAATTCCTGTTTTACAGATGAAGAAACTGAGACAAGAAACCATTAAGTAACTTGCTCAGAGTCACACAGCTAATAAATGTCTGAAACTGAATTTGAACTAGGTCTTCCTCACGCCAGGCCTAGTGATGATGATGATGATGATGATGATGATGATGATGATTGTGTGTGTGCATACATATGTGTATATGTATATATGTATGTGTATAGGCATATACATACACACATGTGTGTATACACATATACACAGTATATACATATGTACAAATATGTGCATGTATTTATGTTATATATATATATATATATACAACCACCCCAAAAGGGACAAAATACATTTTTTAACAACATTAATAATTCATCCTCTCTTGTACCCACTTCCTTTCTAAGGTAAACATTGTGAGCAAAATGAGACATCAAGTAAGTAAGGTTGGGTCAAATAATTTAACAAGAATTAAATAAACCATGAATACAAACTTATTCCTGTTTAATTCCAAAGCATTGAAATATGTAGGTTTGTCCTTCAGAAGCTAATCCTGACCTTCCCCACATCCCCAATCCCCCCTCAAATCCCATAAGGAAAGGGCTTATATACTGGTTCTTACACAAGTTTTTGGTCAGTTTCTGATCTAAAGGCTTCCAGGAGACATTTCCTATTTCAAGAAACATGTTGAAAGTGAATTTCTCTTTGGTCTCCTCAGCTAGAAGTGATCTCCTGCCTCTAAAAGTCTATCAGACCACTCAGGCTGAAATCTCCTGTGCACTTAATGACTTTCTAACTTTTGTCAAAAGTATTTGTATGAATCTCATCCCCCTATTAGGTTATAAGTTCCTGAAGGAACAAAGTCATTTTCCAGTCTTTGCACCACTAGCACATAGGACAGTGATCTGTAGATAACAGGCACTTAATTTAATTCAATAAAAATTTATTAATGCAAGAAGCACTTTTTAAAGTGTCTATCACTTGCAAGGGCCCTGCACAAGTGGCTGGAATACAAAGGCAGAAATGATAAATTCAGTAGTCCTTCCCCTCAAGGAGTTAGCATTCTACTGGCAGAGACAAAGAAAGATAAGTAAAAAGGAGATAATTTGAAGGACAATAGAACATTAACAACTGGAAGAATCAGAAACTCTTCCCAGAAGTAAATTTAGCTCAGATGAATATTGAAGAAACTGCAGTTTCTAAGAGGAAAAAGGCATTCCTGGCATAGGGGAGGGCCTGCATAAAGGCAAAGGTGCAATAGATAGAATTTCAAGTTTGGGGAGCAGAAAATTGGCCAATTTGGTTAGAAAGTGAAATATTTGAAGTGGGGAAATGTGAAATGTCTACAAAGATAGGCTGGAATCCACATTAATGAATGTTTGATGGATTGTTGAACTAAAATAGGTTGTATCTTCTTTTTTCCTATTTCTCTGTAGGATCCTTCCATTCTAAATGCAAAAAAGAATGTCTAAGCAGCTGGAGATCCATATAAAACCTAATAGCCCCTTGTCTATAAACACAGTTTAGGTCATTGATTTGAACTTTATTATCATCATATATAGGAAGAGAGATAGAAAGAGAAAATGTGCACAGGGTTCCTTGCACTTTGTAAACCTTCCTTACATTTCCTGCCAATTTCACATATGATGATAATGATGAAAATTATGAAGTCAGTTGCAATGAATAATTTTCTATTGGGATCTAACCCCAGCGACCACAGAGACAAGCACTTCTCTGTAAGGTAAAGTAATATACATAAATAACTTTTCTTTCAGTTTCATAAAATACTTCTATAGGCTAAAAAATACTAGAGAATTCCAGATGTGCATAACTCCTTCCAAGAAAGCACATTCTTCATTGCCACAGTCTTTGTCATCGTCGTCATCATCACCTCCATTTATTTAATGTTTTAAGTTTTTCTTTTTTCTTTTTTTTTTGGAGGGCAATTGAGGGTTAAGTGACTTGCCCAAAGTCACACAGCTCATAAGTATGTCAAGTGTCTGAGGCTGGATTTGAACTCAGGTCCTCCTGACTCCAGGGCTGGTGCTCTATTCACTGCACCACTTAGCCACCCTGTAATTTATTAATTTAATATTTTTGTTTGCTTTTTGGAGGACAGTTGAGGTTAAGTGACTTGCCCAAAGTCACACAGCTAGTAAGTGTGTCAAACATCTGAAGCCGAATTTGAACTCAGGTCCTTCTGATTCCAGGGCTGGTGCTCTATTCACTGCGCCATCTAGCCACCCCTTTAAGTTTTTCATAGAGCATCAGATTTGAATTCAAGAAGACTTGAGTTTAAATTCTACCTCAGATACTTATTTAGCTGCATGATCCTGGGCAAATCACTTAATCTCTCAAAGTCTTAGTTTCTTCTTCTGTAAAATGGAGATAATAATACTACCTACCATACAGGATTGTTTCAAGTATCAAAAGAGATAATATATGTAAAGTACTTTGCAAAACTTAAAGCTACACAAATAGCAACTATTTTTATTATCATTGTTAAAAAGAATAAATTTCTTTCTAGGAAGAAGTTATTCATCAATTGAGCATTTGTTAATCAACTACTTTATACCAGGCACTGAGCTAGGTACTAGGTCAATCAACAAGCATTTAGTGAGTGTCAAAAAAAAAAAAAGACAAAACCAGCCTCTGCTCTTGGACAGCTTATATTCAAATAGAGGAGAAAACATGTAAATAACAGGTTAAATACTACATATACTATATATATATATATGCTATAGATATGTATGTATCATATGCAAAGAATGAAACAATCTATACTCTCGAGGAATTTGCATTCTAAAGGTGTTATTTTATATCTTCCATCCTAGAGAATCCCTAAATGCTTCATAAAACTAAAAGATGAGTTATTCATGCCTATTCCTGCACCCTCTGGAGAAGTACTGCACAAAGGGTTAATAGCTAGCCATAAAGCCGACTGAAAGATGTTCATTCTATTAAAGCCTTAAGTCACATTTTAAATAATAAGGTCCCTGCTGGGTTTTTACTTACTTAGTAAGAATATCACAAAAGAAACCAGGGTCAAGCTGACGATCAAGGCAATGATCAACCCCACAAAGAATAAGCTTCGATTTCTGATTCCATTGCTTCCTATGAACTTCTTTTCTTGAGCTAATGTAAAACAAATGAGAAAAAGACTTAGCGATTCAAACTTTATTCCAAGGTTCCCTGCTATGGAAAGCAGATGCAATGGTGATGTCAGAAAACAGTTTGGCTGAATTCAGCACAGCAGTTGTTAGGGAAACTGCAATGAAATGGAAAGAGTGTTGAATTTAGAACTCAGTTCAAATCTCAGCTCAGCTCCCCCAATGTCAGTGAAACCTTGGGGCAAGTCACTTAACCTCTGGACCACAACTTCTTTATCGACAAAAGGAAAGACTGAATTAAATGATCTCTGAGGATACTTAATCCTCTAAATCTAGGATAATATGGAAGTGAGGTAATGCAGTGAATAGAGCACCAAGCCTGGAGTCCCAAAGACCTGAGACCAAATCCAGCTTCAGACACTTGCTAGCTATATGACCTTGGGTAAGTCATGTAACCTCTTTGTCTCAGTTTCCTCACCTATAAAATGGGGATAATAATAGCCCCTACCTTTCACAGTTGTCATAAAGATTAAATGAGATAATAATTGTAAAGCACTTAGCACAGTGCTTGGCACATAGTAAAGGCTATATAAATGTGACCTGCTATCATTAAAATCTTTGAGAAAGTTGATTTGAGTGAGGAGGGTGTTCAGCAAACATGAATTAATCAGCTTTTTTCTAGGACTTGTGTTATTACATAGATTCCCCCCTTCTTTCCTTCATTCTCATCCAAAGAATAAGCAGGATTTGTTGTTGTTGTTGTTGTTGCTGTCGTCGAGTCAGTCTGACTCTTCGTGGCCTCATTTGGGGTTTTCTTGGCAATGACACTGGAGTGGTTTCCTATTACCTTCTCCAGCTCATTTTATAGATGAGGAAACATGTCAAGTGACTTGCCCAGAGTTACACAGCTAGAAAGTGTCTGAGGCCAGATTTCAACTCAGGAACAGGAGTCTTCCTGACTCCAGGCCTGGCACTCTATCCACTGTGCCACTTAGCTGCCCAGAGTTAGGTTACTTCCTTAATTATAGCTAATATTTATATAACTTTTTAATGTTTACAAAGAGCTTTGTATACACTTCGAGTCCCCAAAGTCTTAGTGCATTTTAAAGCTATAATAGCTTTAAAGTCTTAGGGCAATTTTAAGCTTTAATAGCCTAAATAACTTTAATCAAATAAATGTATATATCACTTATATTATTAAATAAAATTAACCAACAATGTAAACTTTAATAGCTTAAAAGTACACTAAGACTTTTGGAAACATATTATCTCATTTGATTTTTGTGATAACTAGGTAAAATATCTCCATTTTATCTTCATTACTTTTATCTCCATTTCACAGATGAGGAAATTGAGACTAAGAAAAATTAAGTGATTTGGCCGAGGTCACACAACTAATAAATAGCTACAGCAGGATTCTAATGCAGGTACTTCTGATTCTGCTACCTATTTCTCCTTTCCTTTGAAAAGGTCAATTAATTTCTAAAAAGTTAGAGTATTCAGGTGGCAGCTGATTATAGAAGCAGACCTATTGCTTTATGTATGTGTGAGTTCAGAGTCTGAATCTGAAGTCAGAAAAGGTCTTTATTCTTTCTCATGAGAAAAGACCCTGCCCCTGTCGCCCAACATGGCATCTGCAGGGAGAGAGCGAGAGATAGAAGCCAGTCCATGGTTATATAATCTTCTAATGCAGAAACCCAACCCCGCCAACTGGCCTTCACTCTTATTGGTAGGGGGGCTGACCCACCACCTAAGTGCGGGAATCTCTCCGAGACAAAGGACCTGGAAACATGTGGGTGTCCAGTGAAAGCAGTCTTAACCTTATTTGGCATATCTTGTGCTGAGTTGGCTCTGGGGGAAGGTCTCCGTTGCTCTAAGCCCCAGATTGCTTGAAGGTCAGATGACCTAAACCTAGGCCTAGTGAATACTGAAGCCATTCTAGATTTGATTTTTCAGAATGGGGAAACTTCACTATAAATTATCCCTCCCATGTAGGATTTATTTTTCTGTTGAGAGGTAAAGGAAAGAAGTTAGGCAGAAGAGCTGGTAAACATTCTCTATCCTTTTCCTTAAAGTAGGTAAGAGTATAATGGAGACTGAGGCCAAGTATTGGAGTATCTATGGGATTTCTTCTTTCTATGAATAATTGGGACCCTAGAATTTTCCCTGAGGAGTTATTTGGAATAATCTTTCATGCCTGAATCTGGCCCTGAGACATTCATGGTTCTTAAAGATGCTTCTAAGCCTGGTTTGCTCTGTGGAAAAGGTTTGTTAACTATTTCTTCACTAAGATAGAAATGCAATAACTGTGAAAGGCAATAAATTTGCTTTCATAGAACTTTTTCCATTGAGGAAATTGGAAACTTGGGGAAGGATGAATTGAACTGTGTAAGTGTTCAAAGGAACTCCTTTAACGCTCCTTCATCCATCCAACAATATATTTGTTTCAGAATTAGCTAAAGCAGCGACAACAAACTCAGGGCCTATGAGTTGCAAAGTTCACACATGCCGCCCCAACCAGATTAAAATGTAACTGGGAAATCTTTAACAAAAGAGACAAAAATATAATACAACATAGATAATGTTAATTTGTAGTTTTCTAAGTCAGTAGTGGCTCTGATTGTTTCTATTTGAGTTTAACACCCGTGATACCATTTCATATATAGGCTTGAATTGTGTATTATTTTTTTAATCTGAGCTGCACTGATGGTAAATACCTGGAGCTGGCACTCCAGGAAAAAAAATGTATGCACTTCTAAACTGAATCTGCATTATTAACGGTTTCTTTATCACTCTTTAGATTCTAGACAATCAACAAAACAATATATCAAGGCCATATTAGTAGCAAATGCTCACTCTGAAAATTTAACAATTGGCTCTCTCAACACTTCAGTGGCTCCAACAAAGCCATGAGTCAAGGCCTCTGTTTTTGTGAGTATGGAGAGTCTATGAGGGTACAGTCTCCAAGGGTGGGGGACCTGTGGCCTAGAGGCCACATGTGGCCTTCTAGGTCCTTGAGTGTGGCCTTTTGACTGAGTCCAAGTTTTACAGAACAAATCTTTTTATTAAGGGGATTTGTTCTGCGAAATTTGGATTCAGTCAAAAGGCCACACTTAAGGAGGTAGAGGACCACATGTGGCCTTGAGGCTGCATGTTCCCCACCCCTGATTCTAAACTATAACTTTGCTTGAAATAGATCTGAAATGGAACTTGAGTGGATCTTAAAGGGCCTCTAATTTGAACCCATTATTTAGAGAAAGAAAAACTGAGACTCAGCTAGTGAACATATTCTTTCATTCTAACTTATAAGCTGTGCAAAGACTAATTAATCAATTAATTGATTAATTGATTGATTATAAGCTAGCTGATACAGTGGATAAAGCACTGGGCCTGGAGTAAGGAAGACCTGAATTTAAATCCAGACTTAGACAAGTAATAGCTATGTGACCCTGGGCAAGTCATGTAACCCTGTTTGCCTCAGTTTCCTTATCTGTAAAATGAACTAGAGAAGGAAATGGCAAACAGCCCTAGTATGTTTGCCAAGAAAACCCCAAATAGGGTTATGAAGAGTCAGATATGACTGAAAATGACTGAACAGCAATTATTCTTTCTGGACTAATTACACATTACTCTGCTTTGTACACTCTATACTGCAGCCAACCTGGTCTATTTTCTGTACATGATATTCTATCATTTCCTTCTATATCTTCACATAGATTGTCCTCCATGCCTGGAATGTTCTCCCTTCTACCTCTTAGAACCTCTAATTTCCTTCAAGGCTTAGCTCAAGTACCAGTTCCTTCAAGAAGCTTTATCTAATTTCCCTAGCTGTTAACTTCCTTATCCAACCCCATCTATCACCGTGTATTACATATACATATATATGTATGTATGTGTGTGTATACATACATATATATATATATATGTATATATATATATGTATGTATGTATCTCCTTATAGAACTTAGCCTTATACAACATTTTCACATACGAATAAGGTGTTGGTAGGAAGATTGAAGGAAAAGGTAGATCGTAGTGGGGTCTGGTCAGGCTGAGTCAGGCGTAACCCAATCTACTTTGTGCCCCTGCTGGCTGTAGAGTACAATCCTTTGATTCATCCATCCATTCATTCATCTTAATAAATTACACCAAGTTTTACCAAGGCTCTAGTAAATGAAGTAGAAGCTTAGGTGAAGTCTATCTACCTCTTTACTAATAAATTTTTTTTTTCCCTAAGAAGGTTCTTCAGGGGTGCTGTCTCTAGCTTGGTCAGCAAGCAATTTTTATTGGCCAAAACTTGTATTCCAGGTCTAGATTAATCACAAGCTTGTTTAGCTGATCTTGAGAATCCTACTGCTGAAGAAGGGATCTGATTCAGGGTCTGGCAGAATCTGGCTATATCTGGAGATCACATCCATTTGCTTCATATATTGCTTCTGCCAGTACTAGGAGCAGAAGGTGAATTTCCCCAAGTCCCAAAAATGGTTGGATTTTGTAACATTAGACAAAAGAACCCTAGTACCTTGAAGTCAGGGTTGGGAGACTGTTTATCATTAGTCTGAACACAATATTTTGCAAAGCCCACCCACTCAAGTTACTGGTGTTTGCTCTCCTGGATAAGGAATGCCAGACTGGAATGGATAGCTGTCTATCATTTCAGCTGCCACCTGGGAGACGCAAGTTTGGAAGGGTTTGTTGATCAAGGTCCAAGTCTATTTTGTTTGATGTGGCATCCAAGCCCACAGAACATGGCACTTGCAACATTTACTTGAACTTGAAGTTCAGAAATATATGGACCATGGAGAGGACTGTTTAGGACCACAAACAATTCAGCCATTGTCTGAGCTCTGGGTGGGAGGGAAGTTTGTTTAGTTTGTGACCTAAAATTGTACTCTCTGATCCCTTATGGAAGAGGCTGGAGGTTTGGGTCGCCTGAGGTGAGGACCCTTTTCCACATTAGAAGTGAGGGTCCAAAATAATTTAATAATAGCTTACCAGGGCTTTAAGTTTCACAAAATACTTTATATATACATACCTATGAGTGTGTATAATTGGAAACTCAGAATAACTCTAAGATGGATGCTTATTGTCTTCATTTTTACATTTTATTGAAACAGAGACTAAGAAATTAAATAACTTTCTCAGGGTGATATTGCTAATACTAATAAGTATTTAAAGCCTTTTTGAAGTACCTTCTAGTTCTGCATTGGACTTAGAGTTAGGAAGACCTGAATTGAAATCCTCCCTCAGACATTACTCCTATGGGCAATGCACTTTATCTCAGTCTCAGTTTCTTCATCTGTAAAATGGGGATAACAGTATGTCCCTCACAGAGTTGTTGTAGAGGGGGGCAAGTGAGATCATGTAAATAAAGCACTTGGTAAACCCTAAAGTAATATATGAATTAGTAGTAGTAATAGTAATAGTAGTAATTATTTTATTATCCAAGTATCCAGAGACCATTTTAGGTCAAGTCAAAATTCCTTATGAATCCCAAGGGCAATAATGAAAGTAGGGAGCAGGAACAAGTCAAAGTATGGCATCAGGGAACTTAAATTGAGGTCTTCCTGATTCCATTCCAGGATTCTAAACACTGCACCATGCCACCTTGTCCCAGCTCCTGCATTGATGGAAGAAGTTTTTGTAGCAGGGAGTTTCCCAAACTATAGGTCCAAATTTTAAAATTTTATTGTTATTATTGTAAGGGTTTTTTTTAGAACAGAACCATGCCTCATAGTTTTTCATGCTCCCCACTGTACCTAACATTATCTTGCACATGATTGATTATAGTTATGTCAACTGCCTCTTTATGTACATAGGGTAACTGGGCTTTAGGTCTTTGTGGTATATGAAATATTATAAATTTCCCTTATGTTAAAAAACTAAAAAGTTAACTGCCACAAGACGTTGATTTCCTTTTGGTGGTAATATGCTTACTATAGTCTTACTATCAAAGCCAAACAAAACGGAATGTGGAGGCTAAGATTCAGATATAGTGTTTCTGGGTGGCTAGGTGGCGCAGTGAATAGAGCACCAGCCCTGGAGTCAGGAAGACCTAAGTTTAGATCCAGCCTCAGACACTTAATACTTACTAGCCGTGCGACCTTGGGCAAGTCACTCAACCCCAATTGCCCTGCCTTCCATCCTCCAAAAGGCAAAACTAAAAAAAAAAAAAACGAACTCCTTTGGGGCGGCTAGTTGGCCCAGTGAATAGAGCACCAGCCCTGGAGTCACGAGGACCTGAGTTCAAATTCGGCCTCAGATACTTAACACAAAAAAATAGCTCTGTGACTGTGGGCAAGTCACTTAACTCCAATTGCCTTGCCTTTTCCCCTCCAAAAAAAAAGCAAATCAAAAAGAATTTAATGAACAAAAGCAAAAAGCAATATCAATTTCCTAGTGACAGACAGTTCTAAATGTTGAAAATGAGCCCACATTCTTATGCCAACATTTGTTATTCTTAGACAAATTGTAAACAAGAAAGCAGTTGCCAGACCTCAACTGACACACACATACAGATTACATGCTGGGATCCAGCAGGAGAGAGGTTCACTTTGTTTAAGTCATTTAAGGAATCAATAACATAGAGCTTTCTATCTTCGTAGGTGTTACAGGAGCCAATTTCCAGGGCAGAATGATTCATTGTTCCTGAAAGAAAACAAGGGGTTAAAAATAAGTAACCTAGAAAGGCAAGTTCTACCACAGATCAATAGAGTATCACTGGAGAGTAAATCAAGTTGACCATGATTGAGGTGACTGCCAAAGAGAGAGCATTACTATAGATAATTATCTAAGTGTGCAGTATATCAATAAGCTGTTATGTTTGCATTTCTTCTCATTTGTGGTAAATGTATGTTTTTGCTACCTTACTCATAGAGTTATAGTGAGGAAAACATTTTATAAACCTTAAATCTCTGTAACTGTGAAATTATTATTATTATGATGCTAAATTCCCTTTCCATGGCCAAGAAAAGTTGCTGACTTTGGATCATTCTAATAAAGCTTCAGAAACCAAGGCTTTAAAAGACTGAGAGAATAGATAAATAATTAGCACCTTATTGTTGTAGTTGTTTTTTTAAGAGAAAGAGTAAAACCTAATTACCATATTTTTTAATGGGAAAGGGGAATTCATGATTAATGGACAGGAAATAAAGATAATTATAAGTAACTACATTATCCAGTTATATGTCAATAAATCTGAAAATAAATTAATGAATATGTATAAAATTATAAAATATGCAGGCTGACAAAATAAGAAATGGAGACTAAATAATCTATTCTGAGAATGAAAAACCTAGCAAGTCATGAATAAGTTCCTAAAGGGGGAAAAAAAACCAACCTAAACCAGACAGACTTACAGGTAAATGGTAACAAACATTTTTTTAAACCCTATGCTAAATAAATTGTTTGTAAAAGAGAGAAAATGGCATCATACCAAATTCCTTCTTTCAGAAAAATATACTTATACTAAAACAAGGAGAGATAAAGCAGACAAAAAAAATTCTAGTTCACTATCAATAATTAATTTTGACAGAAAATATTAAATGTAATATTAAAAAAGTACTACAGAAATATAATAAAATCATTCACTATTATTATGTTGATTTATAGGATAGGTCATTATTAGGAAGACTATAAACATCAATTATATTACTAGCAAAAATCATTTAAAAATTACAATTGCCTTTTTCTGAACCTTTCATTTCATTGGTATGAGGAAGGAAACTTCTATCAATGTAGATTAGCAATTATCCTTCAACATATTTTTTTAAGAGTTTTTTTTTTTAGTTTTTTGGTTTGCGAGACAACCAGTGATTTGCCCAAGGTCACACAGCTATCAAATATTAAGTGTCTGAGGCCAGATTTGGACTGGTCCTCCTAACTCCAGGACCACTGCACCACCTAGCTGCCCCTTCAACCTTGTTTTTTGGGGTTATTCTTAGATATTATTCAACAGATACAGGAAAAGCCTTTACCAAAATATGACATTAACTTATGAGTTTTTTTAAAGCAATAAAAACATAGGAATAAATGGTCCATTTCTTAATATTATCAAAAAACATCTCTCCAAGTCGACAGCAAGTGATTGGGTTGTTTGGGTTTTTGTTTTTGTTTTTGGTGACAGAATCAAGGGAATCTTTCCTAGTAAGCTCAAAGATAAAGCAAATATACTAATGTCTCCACCATTATTTAAAATAATGTTCTAGCTATGATAGCTAAAGCAATTACAAAAAAAATTTGAAGGAATAAGCATAAACAAAATTATCTGTATTTGCATGTGATCAAATGACTTTAGAAAAATTCCTAGAGAATCAACCAAAAATTAATACCTCAAGGACTTGTGATTTTCTTGGCTTAGGAATTCTCCCCACTAATGTAACTTATTGTTCATCAATAATTTACAACTCAAACAACAACCTGGTTTTCCTGACTCCAGTTCAAGCATATTATGCTCTATCTCATACCACTTCTCCAAGACAATTAATTGTTTCAATAACATAGCAAGATGCAAAGTAAATCCATAAAAATCAGTAACTTTTCTTTATATTGTTAACAATCCTAGGAAGAAGAGAAAGGGAAATTCTATTTAAAATAACAATCTAATGCACTAAATATTTGGAAAATCATACTCGCATGTGTATATGCACACATATGGAGAGGGAGAGGGAGGGATTGACAGAGAGAAGGAGAGAGAGAGGATTCATGTAGCTCAGGTTGCTTGTTTTTCTCTCTTTGTGAAGACAGTATGCACCTTGCATGACTTAAAGAAGAGCTTGGTAGAATAAAGGTTGAGATCCCCTTAACAGGAAGGAATTATTTCCCTGTCGAGTCATACTGATCCCTTACAAGTGTTACAGAGCTAGACCTTCAGATTAAAAGGATATTATTGCCTGGGGTTGGGGAGATGGGATGGTAATGAGTTAAGGAAGTAGTTCAAGCACTTGCAGGTTTGGAAAGATATTCGGTGCCAATATGAAAAAAAAAATGACTACACTTTTCAAATTATTCTGCAAATTTAGTATTATATTATTAAGTTGTTAATTCATGAATTTAAAAAAATTATGAAGTTTATTTATATCAATAATATCAAGAAATCCAATGGGGGAGGAAGTAGGAAGACAAGAAGATTTGCCTTACTGGATCTCAGACTATATAATACAAGGCAGTAATTTTTAAAATGATTTAGTACTATATTAAAAAATAAAAAGGTAAATCAGTGGAATGGACTAGCTAAGTAAGAGCTAGAAAAAAATATGCTAAAGTCTTAATAGGCTTAAAACAACCAAACTATTAAGGAAAGAATTCTTTATTCAACAGAAACTTCTAGAAAAACTGGGAAGCAGTCTGCCAAAGCATAGGTCTACCTTGTACTTTCTACTACAATAAGTTCCAATAAATGAACAATCTAAATATGAACAAAAATTATGAAGAATTAGAGAATAGAAGATTTTATTTTTCACAGTTATTGAGAGGGGGAAAATTTGTAACCAAATACTAGATATAAATAATAACAATTAAAGCAGAAAATGGTGCAGTGGAAAGAGTGCTGGATTTGAAATCAGAGAAACTTGGTTGAAATTCCAGGTCTGCAACTTATTACCTGTGTGATCCTGGGTAAGTCATTTAACCTGTCTAGGTTTAATTCCTCATCTTTAATGGGTGGGTCTTGGACTATATGACTTTAAAGATCCTCTCCACCTCTAAATTTATCAATCTATTACAGAAAATTTAGAAGTTCTTCCATAAACAAAATATGGGTTTAGAGGGAAAATGTATTAAACATCTCTTGAAAGTCCAACATTCAAAATCTAAAGGAAATTGACACAAATTTTCAGTTTAAGAGCCATTCCCCATATATTTGATAAAAAAAAATATAAACTTGTCAAAAGAAGAAATATGAACTATTAATCATTTTTTTAAAAAAAGTTCCAAATCACTCATAATAATAGAAATGTATATTAAAACAGCTCTGAGATACCACCTCACATCCAGAAAAATTACAAACATGCTAAAAGATGGAAAAATCATTGTTGGATAGAGTTTGAGGGACAGGTATACAAATTCACTGCTAGTAGCGCTATGAATTGGTTCAATTTCTAAAGAAGAATTTGTAATTTTGCAAGGAAAGTTACCAAATTGTTCATTCCATTGAACCAAGAGATTCTCTCACCATTGAAACTATTCCCCAAGAAGCAAAACAGTAAGAAAAGACTTATATTTACAAAAATGTTCATAGTAGCATTATTTGTCATAACAAAAAGCTGTAAGCAAAATGTGACCAACAATTTAGAAAACAAAAAAAATATTCTTACATATACATTTAGACACACATGTACATACATATATGTGTACATATACATGCATATACTCATATATGTATATGAGTATACATACATATATAAAGAGTGTGTTGTGTCAAAACAGAATGGTAACAAATGACCAAGGAGATTAATTTATAAAAAATTGGAAAGACATATATGAAAAAATAGAAAGTAAAGCCAGTGGAGGATAAAAACCAACATCCATAATAACTATATAATGGGGATCAGAGAACTGACTGGAATTTTGGATTCTGTCGTTCAAAGAGACAAGTGTTCTCTCTCAGCCCCAAGAAGAGTTTTGGACTATTGTAACCTTTGAGCCAAAAGGCAGACTTGAATCACAATCAGGAGTTTTGAAAGAGATACGTATAGGCTGTGAAATAACAAACTCAGAAGGAGTGAGTTATGACTGTTTAAACAACAGGGTTAATGGGGCAGGGATTTAATGGGCTGAACTTGAGAGAAAAGCCGAAGAGTGAGGAGAGAAAAGAGAAGGAGATGGGCAGGAGGGAGAGAGATAGAGACAGAAAGATGAAGATAGACAGAGATAAGAGAGAGAGACAGAGAAAAGAGACACAAGATGGACAAACAAAGATCTGTACCCTATTGATGTCTTGGAACAAAGAACTTGGACTGAAGCAGCCAGTTTTAATTTCCTCTTCAAAGACTGAGGGAATTCTGAAAGCTCTATTCTTTGCCCAACTTCCTTTTCTTGTGTCTGATAAAAGATGCTGTTTTATATTCTTCTTGTTTCTTTTTAGTCAAGCTTCTCCCTTTAGCCTGTACTAAAGTGCTTTGGCCTATAGTTCCTTTATCCTGGAGGAAGTTTGGAGTTAACTAAAAATACACAAAATTTAAATTGGGGCAGAAAGCTAAACCTTTGTCTGAATGCCAGGAACTTTCCTAATGAGGGAGTAACTGGGAATAGAGTAAATAGGGATAATGGATGACACTGATTTTTGGAATCACAGTCTTAGTTTTCTGCTGTAATAACTCCCTTGCCTCCTTGTAGGATACCTTGCTGGAACAATGTTTTTTTGGGGGGAACTGTGTGGTGTGTGTTGGGAATTGGACCTCTGATCCCACCTGTATAAGGAACTTCCTGTAAGAAAACTCCCTCTACCAAAGCAAATCATCACCAGTACTATAATTTATATTTTTAGAGAATTGCCTGGGTCACTGAGGGGGAAAGTGATTTTCCTAAGGTCACATAGCTATGGGTCAAAACTAGAACTTGAATTCAGATCTTAGCCACTCTGAGGCCAGCTCTCTGTCTGCTATGCAAAGCTGCCTCTCTGGAGACATGGTTAGGTATCTTAAATTTGAAGCTCCAAGGTAAAGCAAAATCTATTCCACCCTGCAAATTCCCACAGTCAAGTAAAGGTAGGTATTCTAGGCCTGAGGGCAGGAGTCAACACCTCTATCTTAGAATAAATTCAGTCCAATTCTACAAATGTGTATTTTGGGTCTATTATGTGCAAATAAATACAAGAATGGATATGACACACACTCTGCTCTCTATGAGCTTACAAGTGTACAGATAAATATTATACCAGTGGTAGAAGGGCAAAGAAGTCCAGCAAAGGTACCGTGAGGAATTTGAGAAAGGAGAGAGACTTTTCAGGTAGGCAAAAGGAAAAAACTTCATGGAGGAAGTGGGATAAATCTCAACAGGTCACTTCAGCCATGGTGACAGAATGAGCAAAGGCCAAAGAGGGGCCAAATCACGAACAAGCATGTACAAGTTGGCTGGACTAAGCAGTAATAATAACTATAATAGCTTGGCAGGGTTTTATAGTTTGCAAAAGGCTTTACAATTTGCAAAGCATTTCAATATACTGTCTCCTTTAAGCTTCACTCTTACCTTGGGATAATAGTAGCCTAGAGTAATACCTGTCCTGGAGTAGGTACTGTAGGTATAATTACTATTAGTAGTAGGAGTATTAGTATTCACATCTTGCATATGAGAACGGAGACTCTCAAAGCTACTGTCAGAGGCAGGATTTTTGACCCACTCATCCTGAGTCTAAATTTAGCCCTCTATCCACTATGCCACACTAGTGCAAGATGGGAAATGATATGCAGTAAGGCTCATAGCTTAAAGCTAGATTGTAGAGGGAATTGAATCTCTAGATAAGGAGTTTATCCTTAATTTTGGAGGCACTGGAAATTCACTAAAGGTTTTTGAGATAGAGGAATGACATGGTCAGAGAAATATATTTGAGCAGCTACAAGTAACTGGGGGAAGAATGAGAAGTAGTCTGGCATCACAAATAGATAACCAGTCTTGAAATCAAGAAGAGCTGGACCCAAACCTTCCTCTTTCCACTTAAAAATCAAACAAAAAAAAATCTTGCAAGAAATAAGTATAAATAAGAAAAATAAATCTGGGGGGCAGCTAGGTGGCACAGTGAATAGAGCACCAGCAGTCAGGAGGACCTGAGTTCAAATTCAGCCTCAGATACATGACACACTTACTAGCTGTGTGACTTTGGGCAAGTCACTTAACTCCCAATTACCCTCCAAAAAGCAAAAAGAAAAAGAAAGAAAAATGAATCCACACACTGGCCATGTCCAAAGTTGTATGTGTCTTTTTCTATACCTCTTTTATCACCCCTCTGAAAAGAGGTGGCTAACATGTTTCATCACAGGTCTTCTGGAAAAATGATTAGAGTTCTTAGCTCTTACAAAGTTGTTTTTCTTAATAATGCTAATGAATTGTTTTCCTGTTTCTGTTTACTTCACTCTAAATCCAAGTTTAATTTTAGAGTAAGAAAAACAGGTTTGCTAACCAAAGTCCTCCTGAGGGCTTATGACTTGTGAGCCAGCTAGGGCTTTTAAATATGAAAACCACAAGACTTAACACAGTCATTCCTAGGTCGTAATTTTCCACGGCAGGCCCACATGTGCAGACATTCTGGGGATGATACGACGGAAATAGTCCCCAAGTTATTAGATGTTGAGCCCAGTGATTGTCTCAAGTGTTAAGGGTCATTGAGCCTTGTGATTCTTTAGTGGGGTGCAGAATCAGTTAGCAGGAACAGGAGGGCAGCACCTGGTTCAGTTCACTTAGCAGTTACAAGCATGGGAATTGTTCAGAGTGTCAGGAGACATGATTGATCACTTTCCGCTGTAACTCCAGCTCTCAGGGCAGGATCCCCTGGGAAATAGGGCTAAATAGTTAAAATCATAAATCCCAATTCTGGGGTTGTGCTGGGCTGACATCATCCACAGGATGAGCGCAAAGGATTGTTGTTGTGCCTTATAAGCTCAGGGCATGGCTTGCTTGCTGGGCCTTAGCTCTGGAAAACAGGGTGTCTCATAAGAGATGATAACTATGAGAAGCATGGAGATATTTGCATGAATTGGCAGTAAAGAAAGTAAAATCAGGGAAATAATGTAAATAATGACATAGAAACAAAAAGACAAAGAAAGGAAATTGAATGCTAAGTAAGTATAATGAGCAAGAGTAAGTATAATGACCCTGGAGAAGAGATGAAAAAAATGTATTCTCCCTCTCTTTTTCAAAGAAGAGGGAAAGGAAAGGAATAAGCATTTATATAGCACCTTTTATATACCAGGATAAGTGCTTCACAAATATCATCTAATTTAATCCTCACAAGAAACTCTTTGTTATGATGCAAGATGGCTTGCTGGGTAGGACAGGAAGGGGGATAGAATGAGAAATGAAGGAAAAGTAAAAAAAAAAAAAAATCAAATAAAAAAAAGAAACCACGATCAAGGAAACATGATCAACTGAAGGTTCTACTATTGTCTCTTTGGGGAAATTACCATTCATTGGAAAACTATAGTTTAGATTATAGCTAAAGAAGATGAGGGTTGATTTGTACTTCCATGTAGTCATTTACAAAGTAAAAATCTATTGGAAAAATGAAAATTACTCAAGTCATCTCAGCTCTTGTATAAGTAAGTTGGGTTCTTCTTCACATCCTGTGGGAGACATATAAATTGAACAATTTTTCAGGAGGAGCTTTCTTGATTAGACTTTTCTTCTATGAAATCTCCAAGCATTTAAGGAGGATTAATTATCACCGGGAACTACTTGAGTGTATATCAAGGCACTGAGGAGAAGCTGAATCCTGAAGGACACTAGGAAATTTTTTTTTAAAGCACATTTCAGAATGAATCACAAAGGAATCACAGTCTTCATTCTTTTACTTTATTTGCGTTTAGGCTAGGTCTTTGTGTCTATGGGCAAAATTAGACTAGATAGGGACTGTCGTATAGCTTGGCTACCTACATAGTAGGTATATAGTCAGAGAATATTTTAGAGGTGGGAAGGATTTAGAGGACTTTAGAGATTGTCTAATTCAGCTGTTCTCAACCTGTGGGTTATGTTCAGTTTGTAACATTGAAAATACATCCTGCATATCAGATAGATTCATAACAGTAGCAAAATTACAGTTATGAGGTAGCAACACAAATAATTTTATGGTTGGGGGTCACCACAACATGAGGAACTGTATTAAAAGATCACAGCATTAGGAAGGTTGAGAACCACTGGTCTAATTGAATAGCCTCATTTTACAAGGAAAGGCCCACAGAGAAATGAAGATCTTGGCCTCATCAGTAATATGCCATAGCCACCTTAGTTTTCTTGACATGGATGCAAAACATCTTAATCATATAAAATATCATTAAATCCTTGAATACTTTTGCCCATAATCATATATTGCTGACATGCCAGTCAGGACTAGAACTCAGGGCTAATCTCAGAACATGGGTCCACTCCTCTTTTCCACAGCCTATACTTTTATACTCTACTTTTAGAAGAGAAGGGGAAATGCAAGAAAAGAAGCTGAGATCAGAGATTTGTTAAAAAAGCTAACTTCAGGGTTTGCCCTCATGTGAGTACAGAATCAACTAAGTATGCTTCATCTCCATCTACAATGCAATAAGAATACACAATCAGAATGACTGAAGGCACTGTAGCATCTTCCTCAGTGAAGAAGGGGAAAGTTGAACAAGTATTTATTAAGTGCCTATAAAGTGCCAGACACTTTACAGTACAGTTACTCAGTGCTTTATAAATATTATGTCATTTTATCTTCACAATAACCCTGGGAGGTGGGTGCTATTATTATCATCCTCATTTCCCAGGTGAAGAAATTGAAGCAGGCAGAGATTAAGTGACTTGCCCAAGGTCACACAGCTAGTAAGTGTCTGGGGTCATATTTGAACTCAGGTCTTCCTGACTCTAAGCCCAGCTGTATATACACTGTGCCACCTAGCTGCGGTGGCTAAAAATCTAGTTAGCTTTACCATGCTACTACACCTACCGGAGTCTGAAAAATGGAAAAACACAGTATGGTTCTTAAAACTTTTGGAAATCTTCATTGTCTTCATATTATTTTAAAAACATGAATTTTGATTAAGCAGTTAAGTTTCATTCATATGTATAGCAAATGTACCAAAATTCTAAAATATTATGTAGGTTTATATAACTGTAACTTGATAGAACTCATGTTCTAGTACTTGTACTACCAAGAGAACCTGGATGGTAAAGTAGACTTAGAATCTACAGTAGCCTTTGTATTGAACAATGATGGCCAGTGAACTGCAAGTCAAGATTTGTTGGGGTGTAAGGGTGGGGTATAGTGATCATTGCAAGGAGGCATAAAACCCTCCCAAACCTTAGTGCCCTGGAGCAAAGCTCCGTTCACTCCATACTAGTTGCAATGCAGCTGGTTTGTGGCCAGAGATTATATGGAGTATAGAGCTAAAATAATAAAATAATGTTTTTTTTTAATTTAGTATTTTTAACCTATTTTATAAAATGATGTCTTGTTTTTTTTTAATTTAGGATTTTTCCCCCTAGCTTGTTCACAAAAGGATGGAAGGTGGGAGGTGCAAATAAATCATAAATAGAGCTATATGGGAACCAGCTCAAACCAGCTCCTGAGCAGATTGTTAAATTTTCAGTGTGAACATGTGTAAGCCTCAGAAATTAGCAGATTCTACAAAGCAGGGCTTGATTTATTGTTTTGTTGAATGATTTGTTGATTTGTTGGTTGAGATAGTGATGAAAGAAATGTTATTAAAGCAGATTAAACTTAGTGTGTCAATATTGTGCTCCCCTTGTTAAACATTTACCAATACAACCTGAATGTGAGGATGGTAACGTAAGATAGGGAAGGGGAAGGTTGTTCTTTTCATTACTATTTTGTTATATGAGACACTGGAAAAACAAATGTAATAAATCTTCTACTTGTATACTGTTCATTTTTCAGTATGACCCTTGATTGTACTTGGTGACAAATGCACCACTCTAAAGATCAGCATATAAATAGCATTTTAGGAATAATTTCCTTTCACGAACTTAAAACAGGAAAAGGTTAGTTCATAAAAAAAAAAAAAAAAAAAAAAGTTGAGCTTACTACCAGTTGCAAAATCACACAGATCACCAACAATATGAGACCTTGTAGGAGGAAAAAAAATCTTGGACTGATAATAGTGTAATGATTTTTTAGCAACAAAACTGAGTTACTTCCCCTCTCCACAAATCCACACACTCCTTCATCCCACCCCTCATTTAACTATCTCATGCCCCAAGATCTTTTTTTAATAGAGATATTACTGGGCTATTTCTACATAAATGTTATTGAAGCCCAAGTAATTTTTTGGGTCTTTTCCTCAGAGAAAGGAGTAAATGGCATGGAGAATGAAATACATTTAAACAAGAATTATATCTGAAAGCTGGAAGAATCTAGAGATCATCTAATTCACCTTCTTACAGAAAAAGAAACTGAGGCCTCTTAAGGGTAAGTGGCATGCCTGTCTAACGTCACAGACAGTAAGAGTTCACACGTTTTTAGGCTGGTCTTTTAGCATTATTATAGGGGAACTTGAATTTACTAGTGTAAAAGTTTCAGATTATCCATAATATTGAGGATCAACATAGGAATACTTTTCTGAGTTATACTTTTATTTTTTTTT
>CM053585.1:446364593-446386256 GCA_028646515.1 Pseudochirops corinnae | reverse complement strand
GATATTAGTTCCTTGGCTGTGGTACCTTTTAGAAAATAGAGTTTCCCTGATTATCTCTTTTAATTAGGTCTATTTTTGCATTTACTTTGATATCATGATTGCTAACCTGACTTTTTTTTTACTTCAGCTGAAGCATATTAGATTCTGCTCCAGTCTTTTATTTTCATTCTTTATGTGTCTTTCTGATTCAAGTGTGTCCCTTGCAAACAACATATTGGTAGATTCTGGTTTCTAATCCATTCTGCTATCTGCTTCCATTTTATGGGTGAGTTGATCCCATTCACATTCACAGTTATGATTATTGTGTTTCTCTCCTTTCTCTTTTCTTGTTCTTCCTCTTTTTTTTTTTATCCTGTCAAAAGTCTGTTTTACTTCTAAGGACTGCCTTTCTCAATCTGCCCTCTCTTACATTATCCCTTGCCTTCCTCTTATGTGCTTCTCCTCCTGTTACCCTACTGGAAATGTTTTTATCTCTTTGAACCAATTCCAATGAGCATGAAGTTCAAGCTGCTACCACCCCCCTCCCATTTTCCCATCCATTGTGAAAGCTCCGTGGAGGGTTTTAAAAGCCAAAGAATTTCACTTTTTATATTGGAGGTAAAAGGGAGTCATTGGAGTTTGTATAGTGGAGGTGAATGTGGGTGGCATGGTCGTTGTTTGTCCTTTGTTCTGGAAGAGAGTGAGATCTTGACTTACAAGTGAAATGGATTTAAGTGAGGCATTGCTGTACAAAGTCATCAGCCTCACTCTGTCCTCCAGGGTCATCTGAATCTAGTGACAAGACACAGATCAGGACTACTGGAGATGACCATAGATGAAGTAGGAGACCTTGATCTTTTTTTTTTTTTTTTTTTTTTTTTTTTTTTTTTTTTTTTGCTTTTTGGAGGGGAGAAGGCAGGGCCGTTGGTGTTAAGTGAGTTGCCCAAAGTCACATGGCTAGTTAAGTGTCTGAGGTCAGATTTGAACTCAGGTCCTCCTGACTCCAGGGTCAGTGCTCTATTCACTGTACCACCTCGCCACCATCCTTGACCTTTTTAAGTAAGGTCTTTCCCAGTTTTCGGTTTGTCTGGGACAATACACATTCAGTGATTTAAGGAAAGGTAAGAAATGAGGCAAAAGATGGCCTGGTTTGTCTACTCAAAAAAAAAAAAATCAAACTGGGAGGGGGTTTTAAAACCTCAGGGGTTTTGGGCAGAGCGGAAAGAATTGCTATTTGCACTCATTTTGAGCCATCAAAACCCAAATAATGACAAGTGAGGTTTGGGGTGGGACCTATTATTGGTCAATCAGTAAGAGCTAGATTTCAATCCCAATGGGCTTTTTCAAAGCCTGGCTTTCCAATGCTCTATTTCAATAAATCATAAATGAAATTTCTTGGGACAAAAGAGTTAATTGTCCCAGGTGTTTTGTTTTTTTTTTTAATGATAGAATAAATAAGTGGGGAAGAGAAGGGGGAAAAAATCTAGCCATAACCCTAAGATGTCTTGAAAGGTTTCAGTGACCAAAATTTATATTCCTTTAGGTGGTGCACCCATAGGTAAGGGTATGATTCCCCAAGTGGAAAGGGGTGGAGGGCGACATGGTTAGAATTGAACTTTAGGATCTCACTTTGGCAGCTGAGTAGAGGATGGACTGGGGTGGAGAAAGAGACTTGAGGCAGGCAGAAAGACCAAGAAGAAAGTGATTGCTATAGTCCAGGTGCGCCAAAGGCGTGGGGGCCATGAGTGGAATGAAGGGAATGCTTATATCTTCTGTGGATCAAAGCCATTCAAAGCCATTTAAACATTCATTAGTTACTATTTACCTCAATTTCTCTGTCTGTCTCTGTCTGTCTGTCTGTCTGTCTGTCTGTCTCTCTCTCTCTCCCTCCAACACTTAAAATAATGAGTGGAACATAGAAGTCATTTAATAATTGCTTTTCAACTTGATTTTTCCAACATCTATTATTTCATCAGCCTGGCTCCTTCCACTGATTCAGACTCTGCACAGCTCACAACAATCTTCATAAGCTGTTGTGATCCAAAGAAGTTATTACCTGGTGACAAGGACTCTAGGGCACAACCTCTCCAAATTTTATTTGTTGGACCACGTCCAGATGTGGGGACCCTGTGGTCTTGAGACCAAATGTGGCCTTCTAGGTCCTTGGGTACAGCCTTCTGACTGAGTCCAAATTTTACAGAATAAATCCTTTTATTAAAGAAATTATTCTGTGAAGTTTGGATTCATTCAATCAAAAGGCTACACTTGAAGACCTAGAGGGCCACATGTAGCCTTGAGGCTGCAGGTTCCCCACCCCTGGACCTAGCCAATGCTCAGTCTTTACAACTTGGAAGTCCCTCTTAGGGCTTGTATTCCGCTGACATAGCTTTCCAGAACATAGGGTCACCTTCAACATTAGGAGTTACTGGAATGGGATGTTTTAGGAGGACAAGCACTATGCTACAAGTTAAATAATTATGCAGAAAAATTCTCTGCAAATGCAATGAAGAATTATACTTGTTTATATAAAAGGCTACTTCATAAGATATTAGTCAGGAAGAACTCAAGGCAAAATAATCCAAAGTAAAAAGCCCCTTTACAACATATCACCTTTTTCTTGAAGATGTCTAGTGATGGGAAACCCTACTTCCTAAAGAATTCCAATTCTAATTTGAAATTTTTCTTATATCAAATCTCTACAAATGACACCTCTAGTTCTTGGTCATAGGACCAACAGAACAGATCTAATTTTCCACATGACAGCCCATCAAATAAAAGTTGGATGGCTATTATGTTCCCCTAAGGATTCTATTCTCTAAGCTAGACATTCCCAGGTCCTTTAACCAGTGTTCATAACATGATCTTGAGATCCTTCACCAGTCTTGTTTGTATTTTCAAGTCAATAAGCATTTATTAATCACCTAACCACTGTGCTAAGTGTATAAGTATGTTAAAATTGTATCTTGTACTAGTCCCTTTGACTACCACCACCCCCTTTCTAGTCAGTATAGTAAGTTTATAATGAGTCCAAATAGAGAAGCAGTAGCATGAAGATTGTGAAGATGAATCTGGAAATGACATACAAACTGTCCCAAAGATCAAAGCAGCATAATTTTAAAATCGTATCACATATTATTCAAAATTCAGTCAAAGCCAGCTAGGTTTTGCTGTTAAGGCCTTCTGGTCCTGAGATATGCAAATTCTACACCTCCACAGTTCGAGACCAAAAGAACATAGAAAAGGTGCTGATAATTTTGAGATCTAACTAACTTTGAGATCTAGCTTTGTTGATAACATTTGAAATGATTCAGATATGTGGAATGAACTTTAACCCAAGGTAACACAGATAGAATTGGTCCATTTCCCATCCCCCAAAAAAACCCTATTAAAAATATGGCAGGAGCCCCCTGATCATCCTTTCATCTCTTATCAGGTCTATGTTACCTAGTGCTCCCCACTCCAATCCATGATTACATGAGTTATTCTCTCTACTGCTCCCCCTCCCCATCATTTCCCCTCCTCCCAATATCTGCTTTTCCTTCCTTCACCATCATATTTCCTGTCCCTATGATGCAGTCTGCCTCTGTACCATCTCTCTGCCTTTATGGGCTTTTTGCTCCCATTCCCTTTGTGTTTAATTACCGTGACTACCATTCTGGTTCCTGTTGCTCATCATGATCTTCTCAGCGAGTACCCAAAGAACCCCAGGAGTGCCTGCCTCTATTTCATAATTTATTAATTCAGGGGGATACAAAAAAAAAAATGCCAAAAGTAGTTCCTGCTCTCGAGGAGTTCACAACGCAATGGTTCTCCCAGGCATTTTCTTACTTAACAGGGTTTCCTTAGAATTAATACAATATCAAAGATATAATCTGAAGGCAGTTACAGCAGGTTTATTTCCTGGATGCTAAGCAGGCCAAGATGGCTTTTTTTTTTTTTTGAAGTAACCCAATACAGTGAATAGAACATCAGACTTGGAAGTCATAAACACCTGCATTTAAATTCCTTTTGATAGTAATATGACCAGGAACAAATCATTTACTTCACTTCTACAAAAGCTTGTCTCATCTGTAAAATGAAGAAAAACATGCTTGTAGTACTTGCCTCACAGCTTGAAGAATCAAGTGAGATGTTTTGCAAATAATTAGCTTTCTCTCAAAACACACTTACACCCATATTTAGGGAGTATCCCAGGAGAATACAAGCAACTTAAGATGGTCTTGTTTCTATATATGCAGGCTGGAGAGCCTCTTTTCCAACCCCACCCCTTTCAAAGCATAGAGATATCCTCTCACTAATTTCTGTTGGCCATCACACAAGGGTATTTGTATCGTGTGGTCAGTGATAAGGTCTTAACTGGCTGCTAGTAGTCAATCTCAATGGCTATGCTAAAGAAGTGTTACTACCCATTCCCCCTCAGCTGGGCAGCACGTAACTTCTACTGGAGGAAGCTACGTTTACAAGCACATGTAGCTTTTTTTTTTTTTATCCCTTCCAGATTTTAGGTAAGCAAGTATTAATGACTGCCTAGATAATGTCTCTTTGGAAGGTCTATCAAAGAGGTCTTATCAGCAACTAGAGCTAGTAGCAAATGCAGTTAAATATGACTGAACTAGCTTGACTCTGCCTAGCAATGGATTAACCTGTTAGCCTTCAAAGAGCAAGACCGGCAGAGTAAGCAATTTATCTACTGTCAATTTCTTGCCCCAAAGTGAGCTTTGCTGGGAAGTCCAGGAATGGACGCCTAGGGCCAATCCACTCTCCCAAGGGCTGTGTGCATGCAGAGGAGAGGGCACCTTCTGGTTTAGAGGGGGGATTCCTGTGTAACTACTGCTCTTGTTCTTATCGTCACAGTAAATATCCCACAGTAAAAGTTAATGTCAATTGGTTGACTGATAGGGCACACAAGATGGGAGCTCATCAATGAGCTAGAAACTTCAACCCCTTAGATTTACACCTAGATTCCAACAAAAGGAACCTCTCTCTGGGGATTCAGCTGGTCAATATGAATGTTAGTTAGGCAACTGGCCCAAGGGAATGTTACACTAACAGTCATGTCAAGTAAATATCAGTTATTATTTGGCAGCCATATCATACTGTTTCCATATATAAAGCTTGCACAAATTAATTTTTTTTCAGATTAACTGCTTTAATGCAACTTTAATCCTATTAATACTGAAGTCTTATTAGATGGGCCTCAATGCTCTTTGATCAACTTGCCATCTCTGCCTTTATCCAAATCATTAGTAAAAATATTAATATAGTAGTAAACCTTGCCGCATTCATTTCCATAATTACCAATCTAACATTGTACCGCTATAAAAAGAAGAAATAAAGTTAATCTGGCATCAAGACTTACTGTCTGAGGAAGCCATTCTGGCTACCTGATCATTATATAATTTCTACATGGTCACTAATTCTGCCAACAATACATTCTAGATTTTTAATGAGTTTCAAAGTTTTAAACAATGTTTTCTAGAATAGTTCAGAGGAACTAGAATATTAGAAAGCTGCTTTTAAATTTTTTTGGTCTATTTCTAAAAGAAAAAATATTTCAAGAAGTTATCTAATCAGTCCTGTTATTAGTCAGTCATTAACTTTTTGCATCAATCATATGGCATTGCATAAGACATAAGTACAAGGATTAAACCTGTTTGTTCTTCCAAAGTCAATTACAACTATTTATACCTCAATTAATAAAACACTTTCCATTGCTGAAAAAAAGAAACACTTAATGAGAAAAGATTTTTATTTTAAAGCAATGAACATACGGTATTACACAGGAGATAAAATCTGTGTTTTTGCTTTTAAAGATGTTTAATAAGTGGTATGGCATATAACATTTCTTTAATACCAAGAACACTGTTGTCTAATGACTTTGTGTAGCTGAAAGTCTGCACCTATTGTGCAATAGAATTCAGTGCGCCAACTGCACAATTACAACTATCAAATTCCATTCAAAAGGCAAATATAGCAGCTTTCAGAATTAAAGCAGGACTTTTCTACCTTGTGGCCGAAATGTATAAACTGTAAGGAGTAGGAGTGTGGGTTGGTGATAGTGAATTAACATTTCTAGACACCAAAGAATCTAAGGGGTGTGTGTGTGTGTGTGTGTGTGTGTGTGTGTGTGTCCTTGTACAATTTCTAACATGCCATTTTCATTCAAGGAATTATCTGAGGTGAACCATGAGGATGTTTGCCCTGCTTCATAAACAGATTCTGATCAAATATTATAAAAATTTTATTAAAAGTTTACTAATTCTATATACAAAGAAGCTTCAATAATTATACTCATTTGCAATACTGCATTAATAAATGTTATACAGTATTAATAAATGTTATAAGGAATTTAGGCCCCATTACAAAATTTATCTAAGTTATATGTTCACCCTGTCCCCATCCCCATGATAAAAACTGTCAAATACTTTGGAAATTATAGAAAAGATCTTGAATTAGGAAATGAGTAGTTGTCTTCAAATAGCAGAAATCTAGAAGAATTCTCCAACATCTGCTCTCTTGTCACGGCATTTACTTCTAGCTTTTGTTCGAGCTTTAAATGCTGCAGAGTTATATAAATGCTAAAAAAACAAACAAAAGAACAACAATGAGTCAAGTAAAACTTGTATGTGCTCATACAGCTAAACTTTATACACTTTTTGGACTAACACTGAAAAGGACTGTGTTGCAAAAGCTATGTTTATAAAAACTGGCTGTTTGAAACTGTATGAATTTTCTCCTAGAAATGTTATATATGGTTAGATTCAAAAGCTAGAATACAAAGACTTCATGAGCCTATAAGTACAATTTCTAACTTATAATACTAAAAACATGCCTCTGACCTCTGCTCTACCCTTTTTCCCCTTCATTCTTGACAACTCATGTACTGCCACAGAGAATCAGACATGAAGATGTGGTACAAGGAAAGAACCTAAGAGATTAGGATGAATCCCAGACAGTGGCAGGATATGCAGTTGTCAGGGTGAAGATAAAGGAAAGGAAAGGAGGAGAGAAATCTCAAATCTAAGGAGCTAAGACAAATAGGTGTAGTCATTCCTAGGTGGCCAATTGTGTTTGGGGACAAGAGGGTCATTTATAATATATACTTATATGTATAATAAATACATATGTGTATATGTGTATGTGTATGCATGTGCAACCACAAACAAGTCAGGTAGACCATGCAAAGGATTTAGTCAATCAAACCATAATTCAGGAATATGAAAAAAAAAATCCCAACCCAACTGAAATAAAACTAAAGTCATAGCAACAGCATCATCATCACAGTAACATAAATCATTAAGTCCAAATCACTGGACAATATGGCCAAAACCTATCTACTTTATAGTACAAATGTTATTTTTAGTTCTACTTTTCTTTAATGGACTGAATAAGGCTTTAAAAACCTACCCTTTCAAAACGAGAAATTTTCATTGTTTTAAGAGTTGCAGCATCAAGCATCACTGGTGGTCCAAGCTCAAATACGTTCCGAAGAAATTCATTTGACTAACAAAAATAAATCAATGAGAATTTAAGGTTCGTCAGTAAGTATTACATAGCAACCTTAAAGAATGACAGCATAAATACAAATTTCAACCAGTTTTCCATTTCTGGACTCATAGTAAATTGTTCCTACACATGTTTTACATTTAAAGAAAGGCAACAGAGCACAGTGAATAAAGTACTAGCCTTAAAGGCAAGAAAACAGGGGTTCCAGTCCTGGCTATGATGACCCTGGACAAGACGCTTAATCATAGTGATTCCAAGCAATTGTCTAAGACAATAGAGTTGCAAAGAAGGTGATGAGCTGCATTGGTAATGGAAGTTTCTTTACCCAAGAGAATTTGCTATACCAATAAAATCATTGACAAGGTCCTTATACTTAGGTCTTACATTTATATCACAGAAACTAATTTTTTGAACTTGATTTCTATATAGGGAAATCATGGAAGACTGAAACAAAGATATTCCTAAGTGTACAGTGTATTTTTTAAAGTTTTATTAAAAAAATCAATTTACTTTTAAATGTTAGATAAAAAAGCATTCATTTGCATCCCAAATACAAGTTAAGCTTGTTCAAAATTTGCAACTTCGCAAAATGCTCAAAAATTTAAACACAAAATATGCAGACAATAATAAGCAACTCACCTGTAGATGATACTGCATCCCTGTTCCCAGAATCTCCTTAAAAGTGTCATAAGTTTGTTTTTTGACCCAGCAATCAATATACATACGTTCAGGTCCAAATTTAACAGTTTCTGTTGGAAAATCACGCTCCTATTTTTTAAGGAAAATTTAAGGCATTTTCTTCAGAATTAAATTGCTAACCACATAGATGTAAATATGCACGATGAAATAAATGCACTGCTAAGCAGTTTTGCAAACAAGTGACTTGACTTCCTATCCATGATACTTGAAACATGAATACATTTTTAAAAGGTTATAGTTTGAAAGGACCTTGGAGATAAACTTAGTTTTAAATTCTTTTATTTTATTGATGTGTAAGCTTAATTAGGCCCAGATAAGTTAAGTGTTATTTTAAGAGCAAAACAATGGAAAATTACAATAAAACATAAAATGGGTACAGGAGAATCAATTAGCAAATATTTATTAAGTATCTATATGCCAGCCATAAAAGACACAAATTATAAGGATGAAAAGCAATTGATTATTTCAACCCAACACCCTCAAATGAATGATATAAAAGGCATTTAAAAAAAAAAGTTATGTGGTGCAGAACTGGAAATTGAGAGGATGCCCATCAACTAGGGAATGGCTGAACAAATCATGCTTTGTGATTACGATGGAATACTATTGTGCTATAAGAAATGATGAGCAAGATACTCTCAGAAAAACCTGGAAAGATTTACATGAGCTGATGCAAAGTGAAATTTACTGCGTACAGAGTAACAGCAATATTGTAAGATGATCAGCTGTGAATGATTTAGCTATTTTAGCAATACAATGATCCAAGACAACCCCGAAGGATTTATGATGAAAAATGTCTATCAATCTCCAGAGAAAGAACTGATGTCTCAATACAGATTGGAGCATATTTTTTTTTTACTTTCTTTATTTTTCTTAGTCTCTGTTTTTTTTTCTTTTCTTTTACAACATTATTATTATGGAAATGCTTTGCATGACTACACCTATATTGAATTGCTTGTCTTCTCTAAGGGAGATGGAGGGGTAGAAGGGAGGAAGGAAGAGAATATGGAACTCAAAAGTTTTAAAAACAAATGTTAAAAATTGTTTTTACATGTAACTGGGGAAAAATAAAAAGTTAATTTTTTAAAAAGCTATGTGGTGCACTATAGTAACAAAGATGATTCTACAAGTCATATACTTTGAATATAAGAGTTAATCTAATGTCATGTAGCTAAAAACGTACAGTAGTTAGTATAGCTAGGCTAGGCAAACAGCTTAATCTAAGGACAAAAATGAGGTGAGAGAAGCTGTAAATTTTAATCCCAGCTCTGCCTCTAATTAATTACGTAACTGATTTAGACTAGCCATTACCTCTCTGCACCTTAGTTTCCTCATCTGTAAAACTGGGATTATACTTGATCTTCTCTGCCTCATTATTTTTCATTGAAAAAAATCAAATGAGAAAATATGCAAAACTGCTTTGAAAAATGAAAAGTGGTAATCCTTTAATTTACTGTGGATCTAACTCACTTTAAGAAATCTCATTCTTTACTAGAATACATTACACTGTACTCTACAGAGTATACAATAATCACAAGACTTTTCTGGTTAATTGTGACTATAAAGTAGCTCCAGACTGACATAACTTGGGCAAAGAATTTAAAATTACCTCTACCGCTCTCAGAACATCTCTGAAGACAGACCGCTGCTTCCTTTTGTCAACTTTGGCTCTATGTTTATTCCCATCTGTAGCCAAAGCTCTGAGCTTCTGAGTCAAAGATTCCATGTCTTCATAGTAAAAATCCTAGTAAAGAAAACAAAACCAGTTTTTTCTGGTAATATTGCTAACTTTTTGATCACACTGTAAAGAGCTTTTCAGTTTGGAAAAACAAGCACCAACTTTCTCATCAGCATCCAGCTATTCCCACAATTTAGGTGAGACTTTAGCATATGTACACAAGCATACTGACATGTAAACACCAAATGCAGGAGACCATTTATTTGCCAAACACTTTCTCAAACAGATAAAGCAGTTGCCTTTCCTCTTCAAATTCATTCATATAGATTGGTTCAACCTTACTCTGTATTCCAAGTCAGTCTACAACACTGGGCAGCAATGAAGGAGATACAACATGGTCCTTGCTCAATAGAACTTTAGAGTTGGAAAAAAGAGGCAGATACACCCAAAACAAAACACTCCACAAGGCAATCTTGAATGGCAAATAGGTGATATAAACTGGGAGTCAACCACAATCAGATAACTGAACCCACAGGAACTGATAAAATAACCAAGGGAAAACATGTAGGGAGGACAGAAGTTTGGGAATATCAGGATCCAGCAGAGAAGGAGACTGAAAAGGAGCAGAGGCAGGATGTCAAACAGAATGAGGGCTGAGATAGAAGCCACTGGGTTTAGCATTTATAAGATCACAGGTGAGTAGTAGTGTTGAAGTCAAACTTAAAGGAAATGAAAATAAGCCAAAGAAATGAAAATTAATAAAGACAATCTCTTCTAGAAGTTTGGCTGTCAAAGGAAGAAGAGACAGAGGATGATTATCTGATAGAATGGCAAGGTCAATGCAAGATTTTTTTTGTTTTAAGGAAGGAGGAGAACTAAGTATGTTTTTAAGGGGATATAAAAGGACCTAGTAGATAAGAAAGAGTAAATGATTAAGGGTAACAAGTTCCCAAGTATAGTGACTGTGACACAAGAAGAATAGCCTACCTCTTTATCAAAAATTGGAGGAAAGGAAGAGATAATGGGTAATGCTAAAGAATAGTTCTTAGATGAAGAGTTAAGGAGAGAGTAGTTTGCAACATAAGCTTCTATTTCATTAGTCAAAAAGAAGACGGAGATTTGCTAAGGATCAAGGGGGGGAAATAATGTAAAAAGTCTGAGGAGAGAGACTGTCTAGATAACCACTACAAAGAGTATAAAAGTCAAGCAGGGAAATACCCAAAGTACTGCCATGCCACAGTGAGGGCCGAGATGAAACAGATTTGTAGCGTATGTAATGAGCACAAGCTGCTCGCCTTTCCCCTTTCAAGTATTCAACTGTCCAAAATATTTTGAAAACTAACACTTCCATCTTGCTAATTAAACTTTAAACCAAAAATTTAGTAACTATTTGGAATTATGCCCAAGGGCTATAAAACTGTGCACATACCCTTTGACCCAGCAATACCACCACTAGGTCTATATCCAAAAAAGATCAAAGGAAAAAGAAAAGGAGCTACATGTAGAAAAATATTTGTAACAGCTCTTTAATCTACTAGATGCTAGATTTTATGTCTAACTAACAATCTGTTCCTCACTAAAAGAATTAACAGTATCAGTCTCACTACTCTTATCATGAGTTTGTATCATGCCAAGGCTAATTTCACTGAACTTGGCATCAGGAAGATTTTGAGTCCTGCTCAGAAACTGGAAGCAAGGTGGCCCAGGGGATAAGACAGCTGGGCCTGCAGTCAGGAAGACATCCTCCTGGGCTCAAATCTGGCCTCAGAAACTTACTAGCTATGTCACCCTAGGCAAATCACTTAACCCTGTTTGCCTCAGTTCCCTCAATCTTTAAAGTAAGTTGGAGAAGGAAATAGCAAACCACTCCAGCATCTTTGCCAAGAAAGCCCCAAAATGGGGCCACAAAGAGTTGGACACGAATGAAAAATGATGAACAACAGATACTGTGTGATCTGAGAAAAAAAAAATCATTTAATTTCTCTGAGGCTGTTTAGTTAGCTTAACATGCACTTGCCCTATCTAGCTCTTAGAATAATTCAGTGAATCAAAAGAGATATATTGTAAAAGCATTTTTTAAACCACAAAATACTACATAAGTTGTATGTAACATTATTACTCCCTTTGACTGATATTTTATAGGTATTCATGCCAACCAAATGAGCTTGCAATTCTTGAACCTACCTGTAACTATCTGAAACTATCTTTTTCCCCTTGAGGTATACCAATTCTTCAAATAAATAATAACCGACAATTCTAAATCCAAAAGGCTGGTAAAAGAAAGAATCAAGTACAACTATGCCATAAGCACCTGACATACTTACATTATCAGTTTCTCTTGCAAGTTCAAAAAGAAGAGCCAAAGCTTCACCAGCAGCAATTCTCATGTTTACATCATCACAAGAGAGCAGGCTTGGAAGTTTGTGTAAATGCCTAGAAAACAGTAGTTATTAGACTATTTACAAGAAATTAATTTTAAATGAAATCAGAAAAAAAATATTGTTTTCTGGAAATCAGACAAAAATTAAATACATACATCTCGATCTTTTTCTTCACTTCATTGATTGGGCAGATAGTCAATAACAATGTCCACACTAAAAGAGAGCTGATATGAAGCACTGTATTAGGGGTGCTGCAGATGCCATTAGTGTCTTTCTCTTTGTGATATGACTTGGTGAAGATATTTTCCAAACATTCCATAGTTGAATATAACTCCTAATTCATAAGAACATAAATTAAGATGACCAATTTAAATTTTATTATACTAGACCAGGGGTGGGGAACCTGCAGCCTCAAGGTCACATGTGGCCTTCTACATCCTTGGCTATGGCCTTTTGACTGAGTTCAAGTTTTATAGAACAAATCCTTTTCTGAAAGGGATTTGTTCTGTGAAGTTTGGATTCAGTCAAAGGGCTGCACTTGAGGACCCAGAGGGCCCCATGCGGCCTTGGGGCCGCAGGTTCCCCAACCCTGTACTAGACACATAATGAAACGTATTTTAAGTTTTATACTTACAGTAATGTCATCTGTGGCAATAAAACAGCAAACTCCAAAGCAAGTTGCACACTAAACACAGAAGAGAAGGGAGGTAATTTAATGCTTACTATTTTATTTCTATTTAATTGAAGGTTTTCTAATTAAAGTGTAATTTAAGTTCATGAGAAAATTGTTTAAAGGATATCTATTTCTGAAGTCCCCAAGAGCAGTGCTGCAGAAAAGCACTGGAGCAGGAGTTAACATACTTGGGGACTAATTCTGGCTCTATTAGAATTCGTTTGTGGACTTGGCAAATCATTGCATGATCCTATTTTTCTTTAAACAGCTTCACAAGTCTAACTCAAATAAATAATATAATTGTATTATAAGTGGAAGCCATGAATTCTTTCCCCATAATCAAGAAAGACCACTATTTCCATTACCTCCTCTCCCTAATCATATCAAATGACATCTTAACACAATTCATCAAGAAATGTCATGAAATGCTGATAAACAAAAGGGAAAAGGTTAAAAAGAAACTGTTCTTTTTCAGCACCTATGGCTAATATATTTTTCTATATATTAATTTATATAATCAGTCAATTAGACTTTCATGCCAGATCAAGTTTAGAAATCTTCTTTTGTAGAAACAAAGAAAAACAGCATTTTTCCACTAAAATCAATCTACGTGTTACCATCTGTGAACAGAATTTTTTAAATGCTCCAGAACAGATTTTTGTTTTAAAAATTAACTCAAAGTTAATTGCTGATTCCAGAGAAGTTTATTCTTTGCTCTTCTGTCTTTCTTAATCCTCAGGCCCAGCATTTTCTTGGGTCAGGTTAAGATTCCTTCTGCCTGATAATGACCTATCCTAATGTAACATCAAGCTCTTTGTAATTGCTGCCACCTTCATGACAATAAATTCTTTTTTCTATGGAGTACCTGACTTGTAAGATAAAATCAATAATATACAATTTAAAACAATGAGTTTGAAACTAATCCCTAATCCTAATTAGTTACCAAGTCAGAGAATCATAGTTTTAGAACTGAAACAGATCTGAAAGGCCATCCAGTCCAACAGATGAGGAATGTGAGTCGGGATAAGGTAGGTGACCCATAGGGTCACACATCTAGTAAGCATCCAAGGCAAAATTGGTACTAGTGTCTTCATTTTTAATCCTTATTCTATAAAAATTTGAGTTTTAGCACTTATTAAGATTTTTTAAACAGTATTTTTCTAAATCAGAAGAAGCACTTTGAAAACAACATCTCTGAATCTTATCTAATCCAAGTAATCAATCAAATCCAATCTAACAAGCATTATTAACCCTATGTAAGGCACTCTTCTAGAGTCTGGGGATACAAGGTCCAAAGCAAAGGGTGTACCCCCTCAAGGAGCACACATTCTACTTATGGAATAAAATAGATAAGCATATACGTGAGCATCTGAAGAGGAAGAGAGCACTTAATCAAAGTGCTTCCACTGGTAAAGACCAAGAATAGATTGGGCTAGACAAATCAATGAATGGAGCAACTATGGTACAGATTAAATCCTAGCCCTGCAAGGTACTCCTGATTCTCAGTCCTATTTGGAAAAACAAAAAACTGTCATTTATTCCTGCTAAATACCTAGGTGAGCAGTCAGATTTTTTTTTAACTACTTCCATAGCTTATCCTAAACTATTCAAAGCAGATGGAGGATAGGATTACATTAAGAGATTTCCAACAACTTTTCTTGGTAACAGATTCTATTATTTAATAGTACGACATAGTTTAACTTTCAAAAATCTGCTAAATAAGACTCAAGAAAAATATCTCAAAGAATAAAGAAGCAAGAGATATAATATGATTAATATTAAATGTCCCTAAAACTAAGGGGAAAAAATCATCATTAAGTACAACTACTAAGAAGAAACAGAGATGGTAATCAAAGGAGAAGTATATTAAAATACATGCACGGCTTATGCCTGGGTTCCCCTGAGGAATACTTAAACTGGGAACATTGACTCATAATACTTACAGCCTGTCTAGCCTGGATACTAGCTGTTCCATCACAAACTATTTTCTTTAGAATAGGTCCAAGAGTCTTTAAAACCTCTTCACTTTCAATTCCAGGCCCCAGCTGTATACAAAGAATACATGCCAGTCCTGCAGCTGCACGCTGTTCATCGCTTTTTCCTAGAGAGGAAAAAAAGTAAAAATATAACTAGTTGACTATGCAAGGGCCACAAGTAAATTAACCTTGACTTAGGAGAGACGATCACCATTTTTCTAAAAATGGCAATGCTATAATAGTCTTATTTGACTTTATAATGCCTATACCAAGCTCCTATAAGTGTTGCATGCAGTTAAAACAAATAATCTTTGTAGCCTCTGTGTAGTCAATAAAGGCTTAAAATTTAGTAAAATATGAAAATTAAATAAGAGCTTAGGGCAGCTGGGTGGCACAGTGGATAGAGTGTGAAGCCTGGAGTCAAGAAAATTTGTCTTTCTGAGTTCAAATCTGGCCTTAGACACTTACTAGCTGTGTGACCCTGGGCAAGTCATTTAAACTCTGTTTGCCTCAGTTTCCTTATCTGTAAAATGAGCTAGAGAAGAAAATGGCAAACCATTCCAGTATCTTTCCCAAGAAAACCCCAAATGGGGTCACAAAAATTCAGACAACTGAAGTAACTCAACAACAATAACAAAAAGAATTTAATAACCACTTGTCGACTAATTTCTTCCAAAGCATTTGAGATTATTTATATTACTGCTTAACCTAAACTACATCTTTAAACAGGGCTTTGGTCTTCCTGCAATATACATATTTATTTGTATATTTTTTCTTTCTTAGGGTTAGTACCATCCCTCTCCACAGCCCATCCTCAAAGTATGCCTAGAGTGTCCTCTATCGCCAGTCACTGCTTCTACCTAAACGGAGACATGTTTGGACAATAGATTAATAAATAAACCAAGGAGGAGAAGGGAAGGGGGGAAGGATGGGGGCTTGTCTTTAGAATAAAAGGGGAAATTCCTGGGCTGGCAGTCTGTATAGAGCTCTCTTTGTAATTCTTGATAGCCAAGAATTTTTATTTGTACAACAGCATATGACAAAAATTTATATTTATTTAAGTAATACTACTAAAAGCAGTATTTTGAGAATTGTGGAAACTAAAGATTTCTATACATTCTATACATTAAAATTAAAGCAAATTAATACTGGATACTTTAAAAGAGAATTTAGGGACAGCTAGGTGGCATAGTGAATATAGCACTGGCCCTGGAGTCAGGAGGACCTGAGTTCAAATCTGACCTCAGACACTTAACACTTACTAGATGTGTGACCTTGAGCAAGTCACTTAATCCCAATTGCCCTGCCTCCCCTCTCCAAAAAGAAAAAAAGAAACAAAAAAGAATTTAAATTTTAAATATAAGTAATGGGTTCTAAAACATCTAAAGTTCTGTAATTCACATCCATAATATATACAACAGTCACAAACACTATGTTGGTTATGATCAACGCTTTAAAAAAAGATTCAGGAATTTTTTCTATCAAATGCCTGTCCACAGTAACCCAGCTGGCTACTAAACAGTTGAAAAATAGTATTGAGTCCTCCTGAATAGACGAATTAAGGCATATCATATCTATCTCAAATTGCCTCGGTATAAAGATCATCATAAACTTTCAGGAAAAAACCTTACCACAACCATTCACAGTCACCTCAAAGTAAGGCTACCCACAATTATTATGGCCACCACAACGCTATTCTAAGGAAGGTGCAAAACAATTGTTTATGACTGTTAGCAATTTTTAAAACTATTACCTTTCTTTAAGCAGCGTTCAATGCTGTCTGTTAACGTTATTCTTCTCTCCAGAATAAATTCATAAAGAATTTTAGAAGCCATTGCATTTTTAATGCCTTCAAGAGCAGCCTGCCTTGTCTTCGCACTGTAGAAAATAAAACATTTGGACATAATAAAGCTAAAACATTTTTAGACTGATATTTGTTAGCTCATTTTTTATAATTCTAGGACTCTATACATTTCAAATATTTTCTAATAAAATCTAAAAATACTACACACACAAAAACTACATGGTTCTTACGAAAGTACTCAATAGATTTGTTTTCTCCACTTTCCTCTTTTATCACATTACCAGGCAGGAGGACAAACTAAGGCTATTTTTGTATTTTCTGGTTAAAAATTAATTTTCATCATGCCAAAACATTTCAATAATTTTAAAATATCCAGATATCTGCAAGTTGCATGTGAACACCATTCTAAAAAAATTACTCATTTTAACGCATTTATCTATATTCAGATGATTAATTTCATAGCCTGTGTTCAGCATCCTAAAGAAAATGAAAAAATTCACAATTTGATAGCGTGGGCCTTAGGAAAAATATACTGTAATAACAGAGATCTACCTACAGAAAAGGTAAAGTAATTAAGATGTCCCACATGATTTTTCCCCCCAAATGCTACTTACCTCTTGTCAAATGTTAAGTCAATTAACCCCTTCAGTTTGTATTCTAAATCTTCCTGAGTTCCTTCTTCATCAAGGACTTCTGGCCCTAATGAAATATAAGCCAAGAAATATTAGCTTTAATAAAAAGAGGAAGGAATAGGGCAATTGTTTGTCTAAGTTTCTAAAAAGATTTTTTCCATGATACTTTAAAAAACACCCTTTCATCAGAAGCAAAATATACTTTTATAGTTGCAAAAGGAAGCATACCATCTTCAGCAAAACTAGCAGGATCACTGAAACCACTGCAATGGCTCATAGTTTCAATTGATGCATCTTCATCACTAAAAGGCTGCACATTTCGATGTTGTCCACCTGAGAGGGAAGGAGAAAAAGTTAGACAATTTGAAAATATATTCACCTGATTTTCATGAGGATTTTAAAATGTAGGAGTATTTTAAGCATTTTGATTTCTACTTCTTACACATGAACATGACCTGTATCATCACTTCTTATGTATGTACTGTTTCTTCCTAATAAGACCATAAACTCATGACCCATGAGAACCTCTAATGCCTAGCATAGTTATGCACACAGTAACTCCTTAATAATAATCCCATCAAGGCAACCACAGTCTAGTGAAAAGAGCCAGACTTGGAACCAGGAGACAATCAATCTATAAATGAATAAGCAGTTATGAAATGTCTACTATATGCCAGGCACTGTGCTAAGTGTACTGGATCTAAGTGTGAATTCCAAATCTTTTATATCATTAATATCTATATGACCTTGAGCAAATCACTTTCTTGGCCTCAGTTTCCTAATCTGTAAAATGAGGGAGTTGGACTCAAAGATCTCCAATTCCTTCCAGTTCTGAGTTCAATGATCCTAACAACAAAATTTATAAATTTATAAAATTGAGGGATGGAGAGAGTACAGAGGGGTCACTCATAATGGAAATGAATTCATTACTTTACTACTACAAACTCCCCATTCTTAGACTAACCAGCGTTGACCAATACTGATTAAAGATGGGATGATTACATTTATATATATGGTATTTAAAGAAAAAGAGGAGTTTTTTTGGTTCTAAAATACTAAATCAATATGCTCACATTAAAAGCTTCCTTTAAGAACTTTAATGCTTCAGTTACCCTAGCCAATAGTTACACTATCATCATTTGCATAGCAATTTAACTCATGTTATTAATATCATTTTAGACTTAATGTGTTATTTCATTGGCTTAGGAAACCCCAAGTACAATGCAGATTCTGCACCCACTCTGCAACTTACAGTCTCAGTTACTCAAAACGCAGCAAATGGCGAGGGATAAGTGTCAATGCCAAGGGCCAAAGTTAGTATTTGCCACAGGGACTTGAATCCTGCTTCCAAAGTCAACACCTCTCACCAACATACAATGCTGCCTCTCCTTTTTAGGATTAAAAAATATTACATCAACTTACAATTGACAGTGATGGTGATGAGGATCATCTAAAATACTGAAGAGTGAGTCAGAAAACCTACTCTACTCTAATTTTAGTTAAAACATGTATGTGTGAATGTATATGTGTGTATCTTACTAGAGTGTTGTGTAATTATGCCCACTATTCTCATGTCCAAGAAAGAATGTATGTCAGGAACATTCAAATTCTTGTTTTACTATATTGCTTACTGCTGTAGCACTACTCAGAAAAACAAAATTGCATGATGTCTCCAAGAATATAAACAATTCTATTAATTTTTAAGCTTTTTGTTTTCTTATTAAGAAGAAAAAGGGAGCAAGTGCTATGACAAGATAAAATCTTTATATGAAATAGCAGAGTAAACTGATAAATTTCTCCTTCTAAAATAACTTTTACTTTAAGGTATTTCCTAAAAGTTCCAGCAATTTAGGGCCTAATGAGATTGCAAAAATGTGGAAGACAATTCTCTTATAATTTTATAGCTAGAAAAGACCTTAGAGATAATTTAAACCATTACTTCATTTACCAGATGAAGAACCTAAAATTCAGGAGTGAAGTGATTTGCTCATGATCACAAGGGCAGAGGCTGGGTCTACAAACCAGGTCTCATGATTTTTTGTTCAGTATTTTTTCCTCTGTACAACAGATTTCATTCTTTTAAATATTATTAATGAGATGCAGTATGGTGGATGGGCTCAAGAGTCAGTAAGAGAAGACTTAGCAGGTTCAAGTTCCATCTCTTATAAGTGTGTTATGTTACCCTGCACAGGTCACATAACAAGTTGTTGCTATGTTTACATAATTGAAGTCTGAAGTGTCATTTAAATAGACATCTCCAAGTGTTTTTACTAGACCATGACTGATAATTATCAGTGACCACAAGTATTTGGCTTTGTGATAGTTTTCTGGTTCTAAACTTAACTATCTGTAATTATTGTCTACAATGTAATCTTTATAGATGGCCATCCTTTAAGTGCTACACTGTTATCCACAAAATATCAAAAGATCCTGAATAGCAAAGAAATGGAAACAAAGTAGACACCCATTCCTTGAGAAATAGATGAATATAATAAATGGTCTTACAAATTGTGAATATGATGGAACTTACTCAGCTATAATAAAGAATATGATGAATATAGTTAAAGCACAGAAAAAAAATTTCAAGAACCAAAACAAAGTGAAGAAAAGCCAAGTGAACAATATATATAATAACTACAAGAATGTAAATGGAAAGAACCCACAAAACAAATCAAAAATAAATGTTGCAAAATTAAAAACAAGAAAGTAGGCTACAAAGAAGAGATATGAGAAGATACCTCCCCTCACTCCTTTGCAAAGGTGGGTCCACAGGGGTGGAATATTGCATGTGTTGCCAGAATTTTTTCCCTGCTTTTCCTCTTTTTATTTTAATTCTTATTATATGGGATGGCTCCCTCGAATGGGGAGGAGCAATATGAGGAAAATTTAGGCAGATAAAAAAAACATATTAGTTAAAATTTATCTTTAAAAAGCATATTTAAGTGATCTACATTACTGGGTCCCCACAGATGAAATTTTAAAGATCTATAAATTTTCTTCCCATTTGATGTCTCCTTCTACATGGGTCATTTTGATCCTGAATACCAGAACAAAAAATTTCATTATGTGAATTTTGTTACTTCACTGTAGGAAAATGGTGACACAAGTAAACACAAATCTCTAAAGGAAACTTTAAAAAGGTTCTTTTCATTTCATAATTTCTCCATTTGTGCTACTCTTTAAGTTAATAAACATGTAGAAGAAAGAGCACTGGATTTGGAAGCTAGACTTTGTTCAAAACCTAACATTTACTAGATACATGACACAACGGACAATATAGCTCTCCCTTCCACATCACAGGGTTAGGAGCATGGAGGTCCCACAATCTGGAAAATCCATGTAAACCTGTTGGTATTCCCTTCATACCAGAGAAATCATCTGAATTTTTTTTTTCTTTTATGAGATGTGCTTATGGTACCTTATTATAAAATTTAGGTTAAGTATTTAGTCATAGGCTCTGAGTCATTTGCTGGTCTTTGTGTGTTGTTCTAACTTCTGCAAAACTCCCCCCAAATTACCATTTAATTTCTTATGTTGAGTCAAGATATATGGAAACCATGGTGTGGAAGAGTAACTAGTCTAATCATTCTGAGGCTCATCTGTAAAATGAAGTTAATATCTACAGTCTGTAATTCAGGGGACTATTATGAGATGTTCCTATATTTAAAGCAAGTTTATTATCTATAACACCTTTTAGTTATTATGGAAAAAGAATAGAACTAAACTTATATCTGTCCCATCTTTCTATGGATATCCCCTAAATCAGCGGTTCTCAACCTGTGGGTTATGTTCAATTTAAATACATCCTGCATATCAGATATTTACAATTCATAACAGTAGCAAAATTACAGTTATGAAGTAGCAACAAAAATAATTTTATGGTTGGGGGTCACTACAACATGAAGAACTGTATTAAAGGGTTGCGGCATTCGGAAGGTTGAGAACCACTGCCCTAAATGATCCTACCCAAATACATTCACTAGACAGTACTAGATAAGAGAGTGTAGAACTGACAAGGTTAGGTCTCAGTCCTCAAATTCAAATTTAAGAAGTTTGGCCAAGATTAGATTCAGAGTACAGAATCATAGGATTTTAAAGCAGGAAGGGACTTTAGAAACAATAATAGGATTTGTGAAGTGTCTTTCAAGTATTTATCTAACATTTCACCCTCACAACACTGAGAGGCAGGTGTTACTATCCTCATTTTACAGATGAAGAAACTGAGGCAAGAGAGGTTAAGCAACGTGCCCAGTGTCATATTGGTAGTGTCAGATACTAGATTTGAACTCAGGACTTCATAACATGCAGAGGACGGCACTCTGTAAATTTGTGTCA
>CM053585.1:446343732-446364093 GCA_028646515.1 Pseudochirops corinnae | reverse complement strand
GTGTCTTTCAAGTATTTATCTAACATTTCACCCTCACAACACTGAGAGGCAGGTGTTACTATCCTCATTTTACAGATGAAGAAACTGAGGCAAGAGAGGTTAAGCAACGTGCCCAGTGTCATATTGGTAGTGTCAGATACTAGATTTGAACTCAGGACTTCATAACATGCAGAGGACGGCACTCTGTAAATTTGTGTCAAGATATGAGAAACTTAAACTCAATCATCTAATAATACTTTGGAAGATAAGGCTGCATTTTGGTTTAAAAATGTTTAGTTCTGTACAGGATAGGACCTTAGCTTTTATGAGAACAACGACAATGTCAGTAACTCAAGAGAAATAACAAGTAAATCAAAGCCTCCACACCATTTGGTCAACAGGAACCAATAAATATTTATACATAAGTTTCCAAATAAGGAAACTAGTTTCTGCTTTCTCGTTAATCTTTTACTAATTTGGTTTTCTCATGGCCCCTTCCTTATTCTTTTCACTCGTTTTCAGACTATCTGGTGGATGAAAGTAAAGAAATGTCTATTCCTTCAAGTCATTACTTCAGGGTGAATTCAGTCTAGATTCTAGAACTTATCCACCAGGGGAAGGAACAAGAGTACTGAGATCAGGCATAAGGGGGTGGGGAGTGGAGGGAGGTAATCTGAGTCTGGGGAGGGAGAAGAGGCATGTCCTGAGATGGCAATAAGGGCCAGTGGTTGTTAATGTGAGGACTGATGGAGTGAGGGAAACTTAGCTCCCTGCTCCTGTTGCTCCAAGGCCACCCCGGAGGTTGGTGGTTGGGGGTAGGAGTGGAGGTCATGGGCACGGGGGAAGCAGACCTAGATCCCTGCTGTCACCCCACAGCCGGAACGGCTGACGCAGAAGCCGGCCGGTCCTACGCACAAGGGGGAGGGGGAGCAGAGCGAAGTGCCAGAAGCAACAGGGAATCCCGACTTTGGGAAGGAAGGTGCCAGGCCGGCGGGCGGGTGACATTCCCTGGAGACTCCATTTTGGAAAGGGGGTCAGAAGGGAGGGGGCGGGAGTGTCCCGGAGCGAGGTCCAGCAAAAGCAGATAAAACTGTCCGAGACTCTTCTGCGTCCCGTCACCCCGACCCCAGGAAAACTCCCCTCCTCCCAGCAGCCCGCTTCCTTCTCAGGTACAGGGATCCAGCAAAACCCCGGTCCCCCACCCCGCCCCTAGTCCCTAGAAGCCCTACGGTCTCCGCCATTGTGCGAGAGGGGACAGCGCAGCACGGTCTCAAAGGCATGTCGGGAGTGGTAGTTCTCCTGTCCTCCATAAGGGTAACTCCGAAACTGGATGTCACGGAGGAGTAGCACTACAACTACCACAATGCCCGAGCCCGGGGGCGACGCGTGGACTAGGCCGACAGCGACGGGGATGCCGGTGGTAGGACGACCCTCACCTGCTGCTGCCGCCGCTGCTGCTCCTGCGCCGCCGCCGCGGTGGGGAGTGTTCCGCTTCTTATTCTTCGGCATCGTGGGACGCCCGGTGCCGCCTGAAGTTGGAAGCACAGCGAGGATCAGCCGATGGAACTGCACTTTTTACTCGTGCGTCTGTGCGGCGGGTGGCTAAGAGATAAATCTTCGGCTAACAACAAAGGCGAGAAACGACGAGGGGAAGAGTGGGCGATGGCGGCAGCAGAAATCCCCGTGAAGAGCTGTGAGCGAAATCGATACATGTTTCTCTCTAGCGCGGGAGCTAAGGCGGGGCGGTCAGGGGCCACAACGCCTTATGTACTGGGACCGTTTGTCGTCACCATATATGGGCGGGGCCTCCGCCCTTACCGACCAATCCGGATGGAGCAATCGACCCCTACTCCTCACCACCCCGCATCCGGTCTGGTCTGTCAGAGGCGTAGACTCCCAATCCCATCCTGCAACACGCCCCGTGGAACCTAGAGGTCGGGCGGTCGTTGCTGCGCTGCATGCTGGGGAATGTTGTTTCTAGGAGCGCGACACTCTCTCCTCCCCCTCAAACCAGCTTCTTTCCTTGTCTCGCCGGCTTCATCCACGTGACTTCGCCCTCGTCCCCGCCCCTCTGGGTCTCTGCCCTGTGAGTGACGCCTGGGCAGTCACGGGGCGTGAGCTATTGGACCTACTCGTGTGTTGGACTGCGCTCGTGGGGCCCTTCCCTCTTTTATTAACCCTCCCATCTGCCACCGAGGGAGGGAAACATGCCACTATTTCTCTCCCTGATTTTCCCCCTATTTTCTTTGCTTTTTTCCTTTTATACCTCTTTTTGACTTGGGGATGATGTGGGTGCTTTGGGTCCAAGTTCATTGTTTTGTTTGTTCCTAAAGGAAATTTTCTTTTTTAACTTACTTAGTTGTGTGATAATAGTCTTTCTTATAGCACTCGGGGAAATTTTTCTAAGCATCAGCATACTGTTGGCAGTTTACTGCCCTGCCAATTACAGGGTTGATTTGGGGATACAGCTGACTTATGAGCATTTAAAAGCAGGTAAGGCAAATAGCAGTTATAAATAGCCACCCTCAACAGTGTTTTTACTTGTGACCCACGCGTGGCTCCTTCGCAACATTTGTCATTCAGGGACTGTGTTAGACTCATCTCCACTAAAAGACCTACCTACTTCTATGCCTTATCTTCGTGTGGGAGGTGACCCAGACTTCTTACAAGGCATACAGCCCACACTGGCAGGTCATACTAAGCTAGAAGGAAAGGCTTAAGAGGTATGACTTTTGATAGAGGATTGCTGTCATTGGAGGCCAACCTCTTTAATATTGTGAGGGAGCTCATCAGTGGAAAGAAAGAGTATCCATGCCAGTGAACTCAGACCCTTGAAGATCCAGTAACTATAATCATGATTCTTTAAAGTTATCTACTGTTATGATTTTAAAATCTCTGCATCTAGCTCAGCATCTTTACATCAGCATCTTATCACTTATTTTAAGTGGGGTGGGGTAATTTGACTTATGTATTCAGTCTATCCCTACACAGATCCTTACAACAACTTCATTTGACCCCGCTATCTTTTCATTTCTTTCCACTCACTATTATATCCCTAGAAAATACTGTCTATATTTGTGGTTTCCACTTCCTCACTTCTCACTTATTTCTTAGTACTTTTAGTGGGCTTAACACCCCACCATGAAATGAAACTGCTCTGTCCAAGGTCACCATTTATCTTGTTACTGCTAAATCTGGTGGTCTTTTCATAGTCTTCATTTTTCTTGAACTTTCTACAGCATCAACACTATTGACCACTCTATTCCCAACTCCCTTCTCTCAGGCATTCCATTTCTAGGCTTTTGTGAAACTCTTCTTTACTGGTACTCTTCCTACTTGCCCAGCCATTCCTTCTCATTTTTTTGTTTTTGTTTTTGCTGGATCACTATCTCTGTATTCAAGCATCTCAAGACTGGATTCTGGATTCTTTTCTCCCCCTACGTATTCTTTTGGTGATCATCTCATTAGTTCTCAAGTATTCAATTATCATCTCTATGCAAATGAGTCTTAAATTCACATATCTAGCTTTCATCTCTCTCCTGGTTGCCAGTTCTGCTTTACCAACTGCTTACTGAATATTGCCACCTTGCTGTCCCATAGGCATCTCAAATTCAACATGTCCAAAACAGAACTCATTTTCACCTCCAAAACCATCCTTTTAAAAATTCTTTTTATTTTATTCTGAACTTAAGAAATAAAACAAGCATTTCCATAACATAGTAGAATAGAAAAAAAAGATTTTATGTGAAACTGCGAATCTAATATGTACAACTTGCTGTTCTTTTAAAATATGTAATAAAATTATCATGTATGTTTCTTTTTCTCTTCCCTCTCCCCCTAAGATGGCTACTATTAGACAAATATGTATGTATATGTAATATATATGTATAAATACATAGATACACACAAATCATGAATACACACAAACCATTCCATATACCTATTTATCAATTCTTTCTCTGGATACAAACAGTGTCTTCATATGTCCTTTGTAGTTAATTTGGGTATTTATAATAGTCAAAATGACTTAGTCACTCCATCTTCTTAAGTTTCATATTTCTGTTGAGGATGCCATTCTCAGTCACTTAGGTTTGCACCATCAGAGTTGTCCTCACATTTTCCCTCTCCTTTGCCTCAGTTATTTGCAAACTTTTGCCAGTTCTACCTCTATAATATTTCTCACATCACCCCCCTTCTCCACTCATATGGCATCAACCTTACTTCAGAAGTTAAGCTCTTTAGGGCAAGGCCTGTTTAATTTTTGCCATTTTATCCACAATGCTTAGTGTACTGCTTGGCAGTAGGTCTCTTTTTTTTCTTCAGATTTTGGAGACACATTTTTCAACTCTCTGGCACCTGTATCCTTATTTCAACTCATTTTAATTAGCACTTACTAAGTGACCATTGTGTGCTATTTTGAATTATATTACTCATGCTTCTATACATGTGTGAAATAAACATGTGCTGTACCATTCTTATTGAAATCTAAGTAGCTTTAGGTATAGGTATATTTGATATCAGTTTCTAATATAAAAATGTTTAAGTTAAGAATAAAGAAGGAAAATACAAATGGGATTTCAATGTTGCACTAGAATAATGCACTCAATGTCACTTACTTTAATAGTCCGTTCAAAAGTACTCTGCTGCTTGGTGTTATAGCAAAAAAAGAAGTGGGGGTGGGGTGGAGGCCGAGAGACAAAGACAAAATCAAAATAATCACTCAAGAATTCATATCCTGATGGGAGGAAACAACATGTATACACATAAATACAAAGTAATGTTAGGGGGTGGGAAAGCGGTAACACTGTTGAGATCAGGAAAGGCCTTTTGCCTGAGATAGCAGCTGAGCTTGACTTCAAGGTAGTTAAGCATTTGAAGAGGCAGAGATGGAGAAGAACATTCCAGACGTGGAAGACAGCTTGTCCAAAGACACCAAGGCAGGAAATGGAATGCCCTAGATGGCAAACAGCAAGCAGTCCAGTTTGACTGGAATGTAGTGTGTGTGCAAGGGGGAGTAATATAAAATCATGCCAGAAAAATAAGCTTCAGCCAAGGATCAGGAAGAGCTTTAAAGTCCGAACAAGGAGTTTTTATTTTATCCTAAAGGAAATATAAGTAGTTAGTAAAGCTTCTTAATGAAGAGAATGGCATGGCCAACTCTATACTTTAGGAATATCAATTTTACATCTGTAGAGAATGATTGGAGGGAAGGGAGAGATTAGAAGCAAGGAGAACAATAAGGAACCTATTCAGATAGTTTCATGGCAAGAGGTTATGAAGGTCTGGAGTAGGATTCTGACCATATGAGCAGAGAGAAGAGGAGAGATGCATGAGATCTTGTTGAGGTTAAAAATAAGACCTGACAACTAATTGGATATTGTGAAGACAGGAAAGGGGAGGAGAGAGTGAAAAGTTGAGTAAATAACTTTCCTGTTCTATTGTGAACTTGGATGACTAGAAAGATAGTGGTGCCTGCAGCAGTAAAAGGAAAGTTAGGAGAGATGAGTTAGCTCTTTTCATCCTTTCCCAAAGAAAAACTTGTCTTCAGGAAAAGGACTGATAAACTCATTCATTTTGTTGTCATTCAGTCATGTCCAACTCTTTGTGTCCCCATTAGGGGTTTTCTTGGCAAAGATACTGGAGTGGTTTGCCGTTTCCTTCTCCAACCCATTTTATAGATGAGGAAACTGATTTACCTAGGGTCACTCAACTAAGTGTCTAGTGTTAGATTTTAATTCAGAATTTCTTGACTCTAGGTCTAGTGCTCTGTCTCCTACATGGGTAGAGCACTGTGCCTGGCATATAATAGAAGAGAAAAAATGTAGATAAAACACAATCCCTGCTGGTCATGTAACTTATAGTCTAGTAGAAAACATAGCATACATAATATGTAAAAGTAATACATAAAGTACATTAGAGGCACAAGAAAAGTGCTATCTGAGGACTAAGTGAGAAGGTTGTAAATGAGAGAAAGCTTCCTGCAGAAGTTGGACTTTAAAGATTGAGTAGGAATTCAACACAATGAGGGAGGGAAGGCATTCCATGCATAGGAGATGTCATGAGTAAAGACACAGGAATTGGAAAGTACAGGTCATATATAGGGATAGCAAGCAGTCCAGTTTAGCTGGAATCCTGAGTATGTGGAGAGGAGTATATTTTAAATTATGGAGGGCTTTGAAAGCCAGACAAATGATTCTGAACTTCATTCAAAAGGCCATAGGGAGTCATTGAAGAGTACTGAGCAGAGTAATGACATGACATGATCTTTTTATAAAGACCTGGTTGGTGGTAGTATGAAAGTTAGTTTGGAGAGAGAAAAGAATGGAGACAGGAAGAAATAAATACTCTGAGTTATTGCAGTGATGATAAACCATGATCTGAGCATGGAACATGCAACCTACCTCCCACCAGACAAGGGATAGACTTAGAATGCAGAATGAGACATACATTTTTGGACACAGCCAATTTAAGAATTTAAGAACTGATTTTGATGAACTATGCATATTTATTTTGAGGGTTTTCTTTTTTTTTTTTTTTTCCTTTTCATGAGTCTGGGGGATGGGAAGGAGAAATAATTAATGCTTGTAAAATAAATAAGTAAATAATTTTCGAATAGTCCCCTAGAGTTAGTAATCAGGGCTTGAATTAGATTGGTGGCAGTTCAAATAGAGCATAGGGAAGACAGAAATGAGAGATTCTGTTAAATTAAAATTCAGATAATTTGCAACTGATTGAATGTAAGGTGTAAAAGGAAAAAGTCAAAGAGAACAACCAAGGTCTAAATGTGGCACACTGGGCAAAAAGTGCCATTGATAGAAATAACAAAATTAGTTTTGGAAGAAAGATAATAAATTTGGTTTTGTAATATTGTGTTCAAGATGCTGATGAGACATCCAAATGGAGGCAGTTAGAAAGGCAGGTCAGGAGCTGGCAAGAGAGGTGTGGGTTTCCTGTGTAGATTTGGTAGTTATCTCTATAAATGTGAGAGTTGAAGCTGTGGAAGAAGATTGCCAAGGGAGAGAGCAATAAAGACGAATGAGGACAAACCCTTTAGAAGCACACATTAAATAATAGGGAGGAGAAACTTCAGAACAGGCAGGGAAGTAGTGGTTAGAAATGTAAGAGAAACGAGAATATGGTCATTCCTTTAGCCAGAACAGAAAGGAAAGCTAGTAGGGAGATGATCAATAATGTGAATGTGGCAGAAAGTTCTGGGAGGATGAAGGATGAGGAAAAGCTATTGGTTTTTCCCATTTTAATTTTCCTCTGTGAATAAATTTATTCAGAAACAGTGTTGGTAATAGTAGGTGTCAATTTTCCTTCAAAACAAGGGTTGAACTAATACCTTGGGATGCAGTGAAGGGTTATACCAGTGTAGTAGAAGCTCTGCTTCGTTCCAGATATAAAAGGAATGAAGTATGTCCAACCCATCTGATCAGAGGCTTAACTTTTATTTACATAGGTCAAATTCATAGTTTTTTGTTTGTATTTTTATGGCTTGAACCTGTCTAGACGTGGAGGCATCTTTTACCCTTACATTTTTTATTATTCCTAGGCTCAGTTTCCAAAGACCCATTTCCCCCAACGGAACCCTGATATGTAGAATGAGTTTTAGAGGAATGTTAGGTAAACACACACTCTGCATAGTTAAGGAATACTTGGATATTGCCACCAAATATAAAAGTTTCCTGATACCTCACTTTCTACCACTTTTCCATTCTTACTCTAGCCCTACCCCCACCCTCTTTTTTTGCGGGGGGGGGGGAGTGAGGGGTGGGGAGGGGTTGTTGTTACAACACCATGTTGTTACAATACCATAGTACTTTGGAACAGACTGATTGCAGGAATACCCTACTTGAATGTTATGTTTAATATAAGGGCTATACAGTTCATTACTCTGGGCCTAACATTGCAGTCCCTTTTGTATTTTCCTTTCTTTACTTTTGATCTGAATATTTTTATTTTAGAAATTGATCATATGTATCTATGCCTGTTACTTAGATTCCAGTAAGGATGATGTGGTACATGTTTATTTCATAAATGTATAGTAATACAAATAACCAATTCGAAATCTTCAAAGAAGATGTACAGTGAAGTTATAAAATCAAAACCAAATCAAATCAACAAGTGTTTATTGAACATCTGTGTACAAGGCAAAGAAAACTGCCAGCCCATCAAACGTAATCATGTTTGAGAAATTAGGCACTAGATAGTATACTGTAGGCCAGTGATTTCAAACTCAAATATATACAGATCTCTGCTCCTCTCACATTAACTTAGAAAACCACAAATTAACAATATCTATATTGTAATGCATTTTTATTTATTTTTGCTAAACATTTCCCAATTACATTTTAATCTGATTCTGACAACATTCAGGAGTTTTATAGGCTTCAATTTTGATACCTCTGCTGTAGGAAGCTGGCAGTATAGGTCTGGAACTGAGAAAAGAAGTCAGGGCAATAGGTATAGATTTGGAAGTCATTTCTATTATATTATAGTACATACCTATCTGGTTAGACTAGCATTATTATATGAACTCTCAGAAAGGTATAATAGCAAAGTTTCAGGTTATTGAAAGGAGTATATCTCCTTGTGCCTCAGTTTCCTGTTATAAAATGGGAGCATTACATTCAACAGACACTAGGGCCCCTTGTAGCTCTTGATCTACAATAGCGTGGAGAGGCCTGGGGTTGTGGCTAGAACACTAAAGACAATAGTTGTGAGTGCTAGCTCTTTTACTTACTGCTCTACTTCTGTGTGGCAATCAGTAAGTCACTCAACCCTCTGAGGAAGCCTTGAGTTGCCTCATCTTAAAATAAAGATGATAATTCTTACACAGTGTATCTCATGGGATTGTTGTGAAAAAATCAAGTGAGCCATCATTATAATTCACATTTATATGATTATAGTTCACATTTTTGATCTCAAAGTATATGGTCTCTAAAAAATAGGCACAATGTCTTTTGTATGTCTTCTATAGAACTTAAAACATTCTGATTTTAATAAATGATAATCAAGATTAACTTATAATTCATCCATTAGGCGTTTACATTTCCTCTAAAATGTATCATTGAGGAATGGTGTTGGCCCCATTTTGCATATAGGCAAAGGGGGGGGGGAGGGATATTGGGAAAGGAATGGGTAAAGTGAACTATTCAAGGTTATACAATAACTAAACTGAGACAATTCCAACACCCACTCATCCAATATATTATATAATACTACCCCAAATGATTTATAAGTAGCATCTAAGCACTCTGGGGGGTTTGGGGAGAAAAAGATTGTTAGTATAGTATTTGTCAGCATAATTCATTTTCTGCCACATATTTTATGGGTTTTACTCAGGCAGCTAGGTAGCACAGTGAATAGAGTCCTGGACTTGGAGGCAAGAAGACCCGAGTTCAATTCCATCCTCAGAAGCTTCTTAGCTGTGTGACCTTTCACAACCTTTGTCTGTCTGTTTCCTCATCTATAAAATGGGGTTAATAATAGAACCTAATTTCCCAGGGTTATTATGAGAATAAAATTAAATATTCATAGAATATTTTGCAAACCTTAAAGTGCTATATAAATGCTAGATATTTTTATTGTTGGACCAATCCTATATGATAAAAGCAAGCAAAACAATTTCATGGCAATCCTCATAGAATAAAATAGAATTGTAGAGTTTTTATAACCAAGAGATGTGATACATCACCTACCCTAATCCTCAATTTTTATTGAATGGAAAACTGAGACCCAGAGAGGTTAAGAAACCTTCCCAAAGTTGCACAACTAACTAATGGCAGAGTCAGAACTAAAATTCATATCTCTTGACTCCTAGTCGAGGCACCATGTTGCCTCTAGCTTTAAGATTTATAGCCCCACCATTATGACTTGAGACAGAAAAAAATGGAATTACTTCCCCAATTTTGTTCATACACTCATTTAAAATTGGATCTCATATATTGCTACTTTTGTTTGTAGATTCAGAAATTCCTCAAAAAGTTCATAGTTGTCATAGTGACCATAAAATTATAAACCACCACTTCAGTGTTCATCTCCATGGAAATTGAAACTCCCCCAAACAATAAGCCTTTAATAAAGCATAGTGATCCAGTGAGGTGTTTACCTCCTAAATGATATGTGCTTATAGAATACCTGAATTGAATGGTGCTATTGGCATTATAATTACATAAATGATCATCTGTTCTACAAAGATCATGAAAATTGGACTACTAACTGTCATGTTAGACTTTTCCCTGTGTCCAACGTCATTTCCAGAAAATATTATTTTACTTGCTTATAAAACTGTCCAGGAAGATGGAGTTGAGTCTGTGGCATATCTGCAGCCTACGTCTATTTATACCAATATTTATTTTTTGGACTATACCTGTGATTTCTTTGGCATGAGGCTCTGCTAATGTGGAAATTCCTTCGACCAGTGCCGGTTGTCACCTGCTCTGAAACTTAGTGTCTTAGAGAATTACCTTTGATCACTGAGTATTTAAATGACTTGCCTAGAATCACACAACCCAGGTCTTTAGAAAGAATTAGAATTCCAAGGCCATCTCCACCAGACTGCCTCTCAACCCATTTTCAACCCAAAACTAAGGCAAAGAATATATGACAATTACTAGGAAAAATAAAATCAAATTATCTAGCAATAGTACATACATTATTCATATAATTCAATCAAAGTTGCTCTCTCCAAAATTAAGTCTCTTAATCACAAACTTTAATAGCCTTTTCTTGATCTTCATCCTTCTTAACCTCTCGGTAGCCTTTGACACTGTTCATTACTCTCTTTTCTGTGATATTCTCTTCTCTCCAGGTGTTCATGATATTGCTGTCTCCTGATTCTCCTCCTACCCATCTGACTACTCCTCAGTCTCTTTTTGCTGGATCTTCATCCAGGTCACAGAGCTCTGTCCTAGGCCCTCTTCTCCCTCCAAATTATTTCATTTGGTGATCCCATCGGCTCCCATGAATTCAATTTTTGTCTTCATGCTGATAATTCTCAAATCTACTTATCCAACCCTAACCTCTCTCTAGTCTCCTGTCTTCAGCTGCCTATTGGACATCTCAAACTGGATATCCTGTAGATATCTTATTCTTAACATGTCAAAAACTGAAATCATTATCTTTCCCCTCAAACCGCCCCCTCTTCCTTTCTATGACTATAGAGGATACAGCACTCCAGGCTCACAACTAGGCATCGGCCTCCACCCCTCAGTCTCTCTCACCTTCTATATATACAATCTCTTGTCAAGGTATGTCGATTTAACCTTCATAACATCTCTCATATATGCTTTATTTTCTACTGCTACCACCCTATTACAGTCCATTATCTTCTTGTTCCTTTACTATTGTAATAGTCTATTATATCTGTTGTAATAGTCTACCACATGCAGCTGCCAAAGTGATCTTCCTAAAGTACGGGTCTAACCATGCCTTTCCCTCACCTCCAGTAAATTCCAATCACTCCCTATCACCTCCAGGATCAAATATAAAATCCTCTGTTTGGCATTCCACCTGTTCCCCCCCGCCCTCCATCATCTTTGCAGTCTTCTTATACCCGACACCCTACCATGTGTTCCACAACCCATTGACCCTGGCCTCATTACTGTTCCTAACACAAGACATTCCATCTTCCAATATATGCACTGGTTATCCCCTGCCAGAATCCTCCCTCCTCATCTCTACCTCCTGGCTTCCTTCAAGTTCCAGCTAAAGTTCCACTTTTGACAGGGTTTTTTCCCCCAGTTCTCCTTAATTTTTGTGTGTTCCCTCTGCGGATTATTTCCAACTTATATAGTTTGTATTGTATATAGTTGTTTGTGTGTTGTCTCCTGAATTAAACTGGGAGTTCCTTGAGGGCAAGGACTATCTTTTGTATCTTTTTTTTAACCCCAAGCACTTAGTACGGTGTCTGGCACATAGTAGGCACTTAATAAATGTTTGTTGATTGACTGATTGATTTTCTAATACAAACTAAAGCTATATTTAGAAAATAACATGAATGTCTGGAGAATCAACATGGTGTAGTGAACAGAAGGATGATGTTGGAGTCAGGAAGACCTGGGTTCAAATTCTACCTCGGATACATACTGGCTGTATCACCATGACCATGGGAAACTCATTAACTTCCTAGTGTCCCCTTGCAGCTCTCAAAATTGTAAGATATCTGTTTTGATGGAGGTAGTTTCCTATGCCGATAAAACCACAGATCTTCTCCATCAACCTCTCCAAAAAAATAAAAATAAAAGAATGCTCTGGGAAATCTAAAGGAGAGAGAATAGATTGGCATTTTTGTTTAATTTGATAGTCTTGTCAAGAGTAATATTTTCATCTATTATTCCCATCAAGGATTACAAAGAAACAAGGACTCACCTAAAATTTAACTACAGGTTTTTCATAACATACAAACTTCTTATGGAAAACTCAATGAAAAAAAAGGTACAATGAGATATGCTTTTGTGTCATTGATATCTTTTGATTCCTATATAGATCCAGTTTTGGGGAAAAAAGCTTCATTTAGACTGGCCTGAGGTGACTGAGTGCTAGGTGGGATTATACCTGATTATACTTCTAGGCATGGAGAGAGACTGCCTGAGGCACAAGTTTTAGGTAAAGGAATTTCTGCAGCTGCTTGAGCATACAAATTAGAATTAAAACCATTAAAAAAAGGCACATTGGTGTTGATATCCCTCTCTTTGGTTTGGAGAATCTACTAATTGTATCTTGTTGCCCCTGTTGAGATATATTGATTCAGTTTCCCCCTCAACATAGGACTGGAGGGAAGGAAGAGTCCAATCCTAACCAGCCTGCCTACATCACCCTAGTAATAAAAACAGTATATTCCTATGACATATTTTGTTTTTCTAGACTGCCAAAAAAAATTTTCTCCCTTCCCCTTTACTCTCCTCTCTCTTTCACTTTTTCTCTCCCTCACAGTGAATAGAGACAGCCTTGGAATTGGAAAGACCTGGATTCAAGTCTCACATCTGATACACATTGGTTCAAAACCTAGGCAAGTGACTTAATCTCTTGGTGCCCCAGGTAATTCTCCAAGATTATAAATTACACAGAAGGTGGTAATCTGCATTGAGAGAGGAAGTTCCTTAGGAGGAAGAGCTCCCTAGCATGAGAAAAATCACTTGTCTAGTTAAAAAAAAAAGTCTGAAACACAAAATACTTATCTAGAATTTCAGAACAGAAGGAGAAGTAAAGGTTTAGGGGAGCAAGAGGGTAAAGGCTTAGGCAAAGAACGCAGGAGGGCATTGATAGAGTTAGTTAAGAGCAGGTCTATTGGACTGAGTTACACTGGGATACAGTAGATTATAGGTCCTGGAAAAAAGTGCTACCCCTAACTTCAAGCACCAGCTTCATGCTACTAGACTATACCATAGTGTAATACTAGAGGTTAAAAGAGAGTCAGTCTCAAAGTCAAGATCTGGGTTCAAGAACCACCTATGACATACAGGCTTTGTGACCTGAGAAAAATCATATTAAAAGGAAAATTCTTATCAACAAGGCAAAATTCAGGACAAAAAGAATTAAAAGAAATTTATTAAAAATACATCAAGGTAGCAACACATTGCGGGCCTATCACTGAAGATTAGCAAGGATTTCAAGATGGAGCCAGCTTTTATTGATAACTTTCATTAATGAGATAAAGACAATTCAGATAGGTCCACGTCAGTAAAAGGGGATAGGCCACTGCAACTCAGTAACTGCCCAGTTGCCGGTTGTGAGAGCTAACAGGTTCTGCTACAGGATGTATAGCAGTTAATACAAAAGCTGCAGACTGGATGATGCCTCCTCCTCCAACAGAGCCTCCCCCAACACTGATTTACTAGCTGCACTGGAAACAATAGGTCACTGAATCAGCATAACTTTCAATGGTCATTTAACCTCTCAATACTCTATTCTAGAAAACCACAACCTGCAGAGCAGGTACCATCCTCCTTTGGTAGAGGGAATTCCCTCACCCTGGAATTCCCTATACCAATGAAATTGTGAGTTCAGTCCCGATGCCAACTTTAGGGGAATGACTTAAGGGCCAGCTATAGAGTCAATAATGCAAACACCTTAATATTCTCTAAGAGATGCTAACACCTAATTTTTTATTCATCCTAAAGCAATAGTGTCCTAAATAAGCTTAAGGCACATTCTGGAAATTGCAGTAGTTGGTAACCATACAGGTTCACCTGCTAAAAGTTGTGTAATTTTGGTACTCACACTAACCATCGTAATCTCACCTCAGGCAAGAACAGAGAGCCACACTGGGGTCAGATTGTCTTCCCTTCATGTCACCCATTGTGTGACCTTTTGAAACCAGAAGGGACAAATTGGCCAGAGTGGAGCACAGGTCAAAATAATCACTCAATCAAAATGTATTAAGTGCCTACTAAGTCCTAGGCACTATGCTAACCATTGGAAGCACAAACAAAAGTGAAAGTCCCTGTTCTTATTTTATAAAGGAGGGGGAGGGGAGAGGGAGAGAACATGTAGATGTATACACAGAAGACAGTTTGGGGAAGGAAGTTACTAAGCGCTGAGCAAAGGGGAGATTATGTCACACTACATCTTTCCATCCCAAATTCCTGGACTTTGTTTCCTTTCTTTATTTTCTCTATGAATGTCTACCAAAAGTCAACAGGGCTACCAGTTTCTCTGATTAATCCTTTCATTTATTCTGCACCTGTTGCCCTCCTACTGTTATCGGTTCATGTGCCAGGGTGGGCACAGACAAGTTACTTCATGGAAGAGAAACAGTAGTAGTATATGGGAGTCATCAAGGTGACATAGACCTCCACAGAGCACCAGGTGGTTTATTCTAGACTATAGCAGAGCTTCTGGGGAAGTTAGAAGAGCTGGAGAGGTGCTATTTAGGGAGGGAAGAGGAGTAAAGATGTGAGTTACCTATCAGGTAAAACTACCAGGGCTAACTTGGACAGTATGGATGTCTTTCACTGTTTCTAACAAAGCCCCCAACCTTAATTTTGTTTATTTGTTGAGGTTTTTTGTGATGATAATTCTCTCTTTTTTAATGCAAAATTTAACCAACTTGTTAAGACCATATGGCATGTTCAGTTTTGAGAAAGAAGCTAGGCCTATCCTTATACTGAAGGCAGAAAGAACATGTTGTGCCAGCTTTATTTACTGAGATCACTGAGATAATAAATCACCATTTGGGCCCTGTTTTGATGTATCTGGATGGGAGTCTGCTGAAGTACATGAGACAGTGTTGGAGAGAAGCTTATAAATTTAAGTAGATTTTTCATAAATGTAGTAACAGCTGATTAGAAAACAGAACTCCAGAAATAATTTGCCAGTCACTGACAAAATAAAGCAACGAAGAAAGCCACTCTTTCAGAGAAGAAGAAAAACTTGTAGTAAAACTCTTAACTTTGAATGATAGATATATATGTAACAATTACTTTGATTCTATAAGAGAGACTAATGTTTCAAATACTAGAATGAACCTTCTGACATTCAGAATAATTCTAATTAAATAACCAAAGAAGTGAATTTTAAAGTGTAATCAGATACTTAATGAAATCCAAGATCATAATTAGTGATAAGGTTGATGTTTATGTCACATATTTTTGGTAGATACAGATGTTTCAAACCAATAGTTATCATCTGAATTTAACAAATCTAATGTTTATTGGATTAGAATTTTAAAGCAGAAATCCATAATTGGTATAAAAATAAAATCACTAGATCATCTACTGATTGACTGACTCCCTGCAAATTTGCCCAGAAGCAATAATCAGATATAAGGGCAAAGACCTAGAAATGTCAGCTCTTGATCAGGGCCTACTATATATGCATGTCACTTATTATTGATGCTCATGGGACAGCAGGGTTGGGGGGCTATATGCTTGCTTGCCTAAGTGTAATAAACTGCCTCAACTCATGGTCTTTTGAATGCATCTGTTCCCTCTTGATATCTCACATGAGCAAAAAGGTTTAGCCAAGAGAGCGGTCAACAAGAAGTCAAAGGAATCATACTCTCTTTTCAAGAAAGGCACTTCAAGGAGAAATGTGTGTGTTATTTGTATTTATGCCAGTACCTACTAATAGGCATGTCTTCAAGGAGAAATGTGTGTGTTATTTGTGTTTATGCCAGTACCTACTAATAGGCATGTAAGGATAAAGTGAAAGTTGGGTAAAAAGGCCAGAGGAATGTCTCTCTTCTATTCATATAAGATAGAAAAAAGTGCTCCTCAAGGTATTTTTAATGGGCTTTGGTTTTCTTGCCTTCTCATTGGGTAGGGTAGGGGACATGGAGAGAATCTGGAACTGAGAATAAAATTGAATTTTAAAAAGAAGGGAAAAAATAGAAGAAATGTTGAGAAGGAAACAAAGGTCTGTACCCTGATCAAAGGGGAACCTTTGAGGAAGTCAGTCAGCAGAAGATCTGGATTGCACACCCCTCACTCCAGTATCATCCACAAGAATATTGTAATTAGCAAAGTTTGTTAACCTGGTTTATCTGGATTAGATGATGTTGGCTAAACTGTTTATGATCAAGAGAAATGTACATTAATTGCCTAAGTATAGCTGACCAAATCAATATTGGGTACATAGGAAGGAACTTCCCAGTAAATAGGTAGGTCAATCAGTGGTCAAACATGGGATTACTTCTGTCAGTGAGGACTAAGCAATAGTGTAGTTCTCAAAGCTCACTATTGTGGCAACCTATTTATTGGCCATTGTGGTTCTTTGTATAAGGCACTCAGTCATTGGTGCTCAATTGCTTGACTTTTCTGAGGAAAGTCTAATTGCTTTGTGTTGAGTTTCCCTATAGTAGGACAATATCAGCTCAGCTACCTTTATTTAACAATTACCTCATTCCTGTTTGCCCTTATTGTAAATGAATTCTAAAGGTTAAATGGTTCTACAGAGTCCTCTCCCGAAAGTCAATTTTCTTCCAGGGTATAAAGTGACATCACCCAGAGAGAGTGATAGCTAGGAAACCCAAATGACCAGGTGAAAGGCAAACCAAGTTCTGATAACCAGGAAGGGATTATCTAATTCAACTCAATTACTCATCTGGTTCCTCCTTTTCTACTGCTCTCCAGATGATTCCTTACTCTTTGGATCTGGAACCAGAGCTCTAGATTTGGGAGTCATCTGAATGAATAGAAGGTGATCAGTCACAAAAATGGATAAGATCTTCAAAGGAGAGAGTATTTATGGAAAATAACAGGGTTAAGAAGTCAACCTTGGGGGTATGTCCATGAAGTATTTAGGGGCTATGGTAAAATCCAGACAGACTTTGCCACCTCCCATGTAAGGAAAAGGAGACAGATGGAGGTAGCTAGAATGATTAATATCGAGAACTGGATTAATTGAAGAAGAAAGGAGAAAAATGGTCTCTCTAAGGACACACATCCAGTCAATTAACACTTATTAAGTACCTACTATGTGTCAGGCACTGTGCTAAGTGCTGAAGTTATAAAGAAAAGAAAACACTGATAACAAGGATAATAGAGGAGAAGCCAGGGAGAGGAGAGCATTTCAAGAAGGTAGGGAGGTCAGCATATTCAAATATTTCAGCAAGACAAAAAAAGGAATAATAACTGGTGTATATTGTTATTTATACACACACATATATGTATATATGCATAATTTTTGCAAAGTTTTTTTCGTAAATTATCTTATTTCATTCTCTCAACCCTGCGAAGCACTACTACTAAAATGATCCTTATTTTACAAATAAGACCCTTTTGAAGTCTGAGCTCCAGTGCTACTTCCATCAAGAGCCCTTTACTGACTTTTTCATTCATTAGAGACACTCTCTACTTGTGCTTTCAGGGCTGGGGAGAGGAAATAAAGACTCAAAGAGGGCAAGTAACCAAACTAATATATCTTGAAGGTAGCATTTGAACCTACATCTTTCCTGTCTCCAAATTTTATGTTCTTTCTACTACACCATGGTACTCCTCCCAAAAAAAGGAGTTTGGAGAATAAGGTAGTTGTTGAAAATTTCAGTAGAGTGGTGAGAACAGAAGTTAGATTATAAAAGCTTAGAGAGCAAATAAACAGGATATGATGGTCTGGTGGTAGGTCATTAAGCTAAGGTATTTTATTGAAACAAAGAATTGAAATACGATAGTAATCAAAGGCAGTATCAAGGTCAAGTGAAGATTTTGTCAGGCTAAGAGAAATGTATTTATATTTATAGGCATGGAGGAAGGAACAAATAGAAAGGAAGAGACTGAAGATTCTAGGAAGAAGAGAGGTTTTCGAAAAGAAAGGAAGGAATGGAATCAATGGGATAAGTGGAAGTTTTAGCCTTGGATAAAAGAGATATTTCCTCTTCTGAAATGGAAGAAAATGAAAAAAAAAAAATAGGCATAACTGAAGAGATTTTGAGGTTAGGAGAACTCATTACTGTCCAGAGACCTGCTCTCACGTCTTAGGAAGATTTCTGTTCCATGTGCCATCCTCCTAGAGTTCTCTTGTCTGCTTTCCAAGATGATACTGTAAACCTACCAAAGTGGTCTGTAGTAATGTACCAAGCAATATTTATGGGTATTTCTCCCTCTCAAGAGGTTCAAATCAGGTAGGAGAGCCTGACAGTTTCACAGCAGGCTATCAGTGGACTATAAACTACTTGAGAGGCAAGAACTATTTCATTTTTTGGTATGTGTCCAGCAGAGTGCCTTGTACATCATAAGCATGTAGTAATCATTTGGTGAAGTGAAAGTGAATGAAAGGACTTGGTTAATGGATCAATAGAAATCATATAGATAGTAGAGTACTATTACAGTCTAACAACTGTGTAGAGATTGTAGGAGAATGCATAATATATCAGATATACCTTTATATGAGCATAGGCCCTATACCTCTCTAAATCTGTCTCTCCACCATTCACATAGCCTTCTCCAGCCTCTATTCCACATAACCTTCTCTTCTTCCTCCCCTCCCCTCCTCTCCCTTTCCCTTTTTTCTCCTTCATTTCCCTTCTCTTTCCTTTCCTTCCCATCACTTTCCTTCCAATGCCTTCTTTTTTCATACAAGATGAAGAAAGCACATCCAAGTACAACTTGAGAATATTACCCTATTGGTAAACAGCCCACATCTGGTAGAATGTCCCTAAAGTAAAAAATCCATTCAACATTGAGAGAAATTATGCAATATATTATACAATCACATTTCTGGAGCTCAGTTTCTTTATTATGGACCTAGGGAAGACCTCTGACTAGAGACTAGAATAAGAATTTTCAAAGTAGGTGGAAGGAGGGGAGGGAAATCAGCTTTGCCAGGGCTACTTGTGATCTGGCCTTGATAATGGAATGGACCAATAATAGGAACTGCTGAGTCATTCTTCCTACACAGAGAATACTCAGACAACACCCTTCCAAATACAGTCTTCCTGCTGTAGCATTACATGAATTCTTGTTTCTTATATCACCCTGATATGTCCACCTTTGACTCTCATCTCCTGGCTCTTGCTCTGTTTATACCTATCTTCTTTGCCTAATCTATATTTACATTCTGATTTCCTGGCTACTGAGTCTGTTGGGTTTTTTATTCATGTCATTTCTGCATTAATCTCCTCCATTCTAGTCCTTGAACAATAGCCAAAAGTCCAGGCACTTTGCCATTGTGGCAGCAAGTTAGTAAAACTTTGCTTGATAAGATTTCTATGAATCAAGACCTGTGAATCAGTAAACTACTCCCTCAACTAGGAGAAATAATAGCTTCCTTGGAAGAAAAATTATTGATCTTTTAAAGGTATTCTGGGAAGGTAGAATAGATATAGTGAAAGAAAGCCATGATGAAACATACAGTGTAGTAAAAGGGAGGAAAACAAAGTCCAAGAAAGCTATTTTATTAATCATTTCTATTCAACCTGAAGATGCTTCCAAAAATATAACCACTCCATAGAGGTGGCTTATTTTATGCTAAAAAAATCTCCTTTGAAAATCTCTCTCTACTAAAGATCTATTGTTATGCTGTATGAAGATCATAAGATCTAGAGCTTTAAGGGTACTTAGAGATCGTTTCATTCAAAGTCTTTATTTTAAAGATATTAACTGAGACTCTGAAAGGTTAAAGTCATAATGGTAGTAATTAGGAGACCTGAGATTCAAATTCTTAGTATAGTACTACTCTACTGAGTTTTTCTGGCTTCAAATCCAATGCTCTTGCCACCATACACTGCTGGGCCTTAATTATCAGATAACTGTTTGAGTCTGATTTAATTCTGATATATCACCTTATATGTATCAATTAGGCAAATTTGATTAAAAAATTTTTCTTTAAAAATATCAGTGCAAGCTGCCAGGAAGAAACAATTTCAATATTATGGAAACACAATTAGGATAACCCAGGACCTAGCAGCTTCTACATTAAGGGATCGAAGGGCCTGGAATA
>CM053585.1:446319994-446343232 GCA_028646515.1 Pseudochirops corinnae | reverse complement strand
GTTGGGAGAGCCATCCTGCCCTACTGAAAAGTGACATAGGAGAGAATAGACTGGGGGAGTGGGGACACACTGGGATGGCTGTTTTGGGGTGGTGGGTGGGGGAAAGAGGGGGAGAAAATATGTAACTCAAAATCTTGTGGAAATGAATGATGCAAACTATAATAAAATTTAAAAAAAAATAAAAATAAAAATATCAGTAACTGTTTAATTTGTGTTAGCCAAAAACTGGAAACATATAAATGATGATGATAAATTATGGTATATTTGTGTACTTAAATAATACTCATAAATATACATTTACATAAAGTGAAGCATTAAATATGGCAGTATATGAAGAGTTACTATATAAAGAGGTCAGGATAACGATGGATAAAAAATTTCGTGTTGGAAGGACTGAGAGAAAGCAGTCATATTAATCCACTGATGTTGAAGTTGTAAATTAGTTTAACTATATAGAAAGTAATTTAGATTTATGCCCCCCCCAAAGTTATAAGATTCATCATACCCTTTGGCCCAGCCTCCAACTAGAAGTTTATCATTTAGAAAGATTATTGATGGGAAAACAAAAGATATATCTGTATGAAAATATTCATAGCAGCTCTATTTGTAGAAACAGAAACATTGGAAACTAGCTATGTTTGTTTGTGGTTGTCAGGTGTGTTCAAAGTTCATCAATTAAAAAACCACAAATGTACTTTAATTTCATTGGGTGTGGAATCCTGAAGCAAGTTGAATGTCATATAGTCCTAACATCAAATATGCTCATCATATGAAGGGTCCAGATTATTTGTGGAGGTGTCCTTTTTCTTTTGAACTCCTTCCCCAACTCCCCCAATTCCAAGAAAATCTCTCCACTTGTCCCAGAAGGCTGACATCAATTCAATTTAATAAACATTTACTAAATGTATACTGTTAAATACTGGGGATAGAAAAACAAAACAATCCTTGTCCTCGGTGAACTTACATTCTGTTAGAGAGATACAAGATGTGCTGAGAGAAGTAAAAATAAGGCAGTTTGAAAAAAAGAGAGAACACTAATAACTGACCAGTTAGGAAAGACTTTGCTAAAAAGGTGATGAAACCTAAACTGAGCCACCCCCTCCTCACTTAGAGGCAATCTGGCTAAAATGTATTAGAGGAAGAGCTTTATTAAAAGAAAAAGAAGCCCAAAATATTCTATTTTTGTTGTTGTTGGTCAGTCATTTTTGTTGTTTCAATCATTCATGACCCCATTTGGGGTTTTCTTGGCAAAGATTCTGGAATAGTTTGTCATTTCCTTTGCTGTCTCATTTTACAGATGAAGAAACTGAGGCAAACAGGTTAAGTGACTTGGACTGGGTCATATAGCCAGTATATATCTGAGTGTGGATTTGAACTTGAGTCTCTCTGACTCCATGCCTGCCCTATCTACTGCACCACCTAGACACCCCTTCTATATTTTACAATAAGTATATTATAGTAACCCAAAGACTCAGGAGATGACACAGTGGAATGTTAGACTGGGAGTCAGGAATATCTGAGTTCAAATCCTGCTTCATGCACTTACTTAATCTTTTTGATGCCTCAATTTCCTCATCTGTAAGGTGACAGTTGTACTTGGTGGCTTCTAAAGTCCTTTCCAGCTCTAGTTCTATGGTAACGTGACCAATACATATTTCTCACTGCCCAGGCAAAAGGAACGTTCTGTTACATTTTCTCCTAGCTGGTTTCTCAGTTATTGAGGGGATTGCTCAGCCTAAGAGTTCTCTTCCTATTCAGACTGGGGTTCACCAGCTCTTCCATACAGAGGTCATAGCTTCTACAATGAGTTAGCAGATCTAGAACCAAACCCTTCACCACTCTTCTTCTGCATAGACACAAGAACTTCCTAGGACCAGGATTATGGTGTCATTTTTCCCATTCTCCTTTTGAGCTCTGCTTCTGTCTTGGGTTAAAAGAGAGCCCCAAATGCTCATCTATTTGCAAATAACGTGTCAGAAACTCAAAATCTCCTCTCAAGCAAAGCAAGCATATGCCAGTAAGAGTTCCTGCTCAGCTTGGAGATGAAAGTGATGCAGGAGGATCCTGTTCAGTTTCCTACAATTTAACGTTTATTAAAAATCCACCAGTGGTAAAGATAAAATCTTATTTAAGCAGTATATTTAAGCAGTTCCTCCCACCCCAAAATCTATATATTCCGTATTTCCTGCACCTTCATTTGGAAGTTGAGAATGGTTAGTATGCATATAATCTAGAGGATGGAATGAATAAGGATGTCTCCTCCTACTCACTCTCCTCCAGTTTGCAGCCCTGACAAGTCTTCCCTGTTGACCAAAAGTGACCAGAGTGGAGGCTGATGGTTGACATGATGTGAGCCAAAATTACAGGCCTCACCACTTCCTCTGTCCTTACACCACTCATCCTGAACTTGAGATTGCACCATTGTGGCCAATGGTAATTTCCTTATAGGGTGGTATAATTAGTCTCCGGACAGCACACACCCTATCTCTGATGTTTCTTATCCAGGCAAGGTACACAACAAGTAGCTGAGTATGGAAACATCAAAGGAACAATCTCAAGATGTCATTGTTCTTTAATCAATCCTCCATTCACTTTGCAATAACGCTTCTGAATATGCCATGTGTTGGGTTGGATCTCTGATATCTATCATTTTCTTATACATTGCAATCTAATTTCTTACTCCAAAGAATCAACTTCACAAGCATAAGATTGGGGAAAGAATGGTTGGATGGAAGTTGTTCTGAAAAGATTTGGGAGTTTTAGGGCAGAGGTCTCAGACACGTGGTCTGGATGCATGAGGTCTATAGCATTATTGAGTGTGGCCCAAACTGGATTAAAATGTACTTCCCAACTGATTTTACTATGTTTATATATGCACACAAATGTATATTACATATGTATGTGTTTATATATACATATGCACACATATATGTGTATGTGTTTATGTAAACATGTGGGTTTTTTAAGCCAATATGTAATCCACAGGCTGTATATTGTATATAGTTTGCACATAACATAGTTATGCATAGTTTAGTGTTCTCTGTTTATATTTGAGTTTGACACCACTCTTTTAGGGGACTTCAAGTGCAGTGTGAGGCAGCAGTGTGATGTGGCAGCCAAAAAAGCTAATAGAGTCTTGGGCTGCATTAATAGAAGTATACTATCCAGAAAAAAAGAAGTGGATATCCTGCTCTACTCTGCTATAGTCAGACCTCATCTGGAGTATTGTGTTTGGTTCTAAGTATGATGGCTTAAAAATATTGATAAACTGGAAAGTATCCAAAGGAATGCAACCAGGATGGTAAAAGACCTTGAGTCGATGCCGTATGAGATTTGGTTGAAGGAAATAGGTATGTTCAACCTGGAGAAGAAAAGACTCAGGGGAGATATGGTGGTTGTGTTCAAGCATTTCAAGGACTGGGATTAGCCTTAGTGGGATGTCAGAGGACAGAAACAGGAACAATGGGTGGAAATTGCAGAGATAAATTTAGGCTTGATGTCAGGAATAACTTCCTAACGATTAGAATTGTCTAAAAATAGAATAAAGTTGTTTGGAGAGGTGATGAGTTCTTCCTCCTTAGAGGAGGAATCCAGTCATCCAGAGTCTGCCTGATCACTTGTTGGGTATATTCCACTGGGGATTGTTTTCATGTAAACATTATACTAGATGGCCATTGACATTTCTTCCAAATTTTGATTATTTCTGGCCCTGCTTCTGAGATCTATACAAATTCTTATGGGTGCCAACAAGATGAGCCAGCCAAATTTACTTTAATTTGTTTTGGGGGTAGTGTTATTATTACTTTACTTCAGTCCAATTACAAAAGTTGGCCTGGTCTTTAGAAGTGATTGGATCAAGGCTAAAAGATTAATTGTAAGTTTCTCCTATAGGGAAACACAAAAATTACAGAATTAAAAGGGACTTCACAGTCCATCTAATTCAATCTACACCTGAAAAAAAAATTCTCTCTACAAAACACTAACAGGTCATCCAACCTTTCCTCAAAGGCTTCCAGTGAAGGAGAACTTAGTACCTTCCTAGGTAGCTTATATGACTTTTGGATAATTCTGATGGACACAGTTTTCCCCTAACTCCAAGCCTAAATTTGCCCCTTTGTAACTTCCTGTCATTGCATACTGTTTTGCCCTCTGGGTCTAAATAGATCATATATAATCTCTCCATATGAAAGCCTTTCAAATATTTGAAGCTATCTATCATGTTCCCCCTGAGTCTTCCCTTCTCCAGCTTAAACATCTCAGTTTCCTTCAACTGATCCTCATAGGACATGGACTCAAGACTCTTTACCATGCTGATTTCCATCTTCTGGTTGGAGCTTATCAATGTCCTTAGTGGTGCCCAGAACCAAACACAATACTACAGATGAGATTTGACCAGAGCCGAATACAGTAGCACTATTTTCTCTTTATTCCAAGAAGTTATTATCTGTTAATGCAAACTAAGATCATTAAAATTCTTGCCTTTAATTTCACAGTTCTTTCTACCTTGGCAGAACCACATAAACAGGAGTTTTGAGACAATCTCCTCTACTCAGTCTAGTCAGGCTAGTCCTATTGAAAGAAACAACTCTATCCATACTAAATTTCAATCAATAAGCGTTTTTTTTTAAGTGCCTACTCTGTTCCAAACACTGTTCTAATTTGTGAGGATGAACAGAGAAAAACAAGTACCTTTAAACTCAGCCTTTAGCAGAAGCCCAAACAAAGGTCTTTCTAAAAGGTCCATAAAGACCCTCAGCAGGAAGCACACCGAAAGAGAAGGGAGAATAAATCTTCACTTGTTTTTGGCTACTCTTAATGCAGCAGGAGCTGGGAGAATGCCACTACATCCATGTGTTTCCAACAGTAGAGACCTTGGCTGCTGGCCAGCCCATTCACAGCTGTCAGCAGAGATAGAACAACAGCTGCAGTTCCACAAACCACTAGCTCAGGTGGGATAATAATAATAATAACAACTCACAATCATATAGCACTTTAAGGCCTGCAAAGTGCTTTCCTTACCAAAACATTCTAAGCTAGTCAGGGCAAATATTGGTCATCTTTGACAGACAAAGGAACTGAGGGTCTGAGGGGATAAGTGACATGTCTCTGGTCACACAGTTAGAAAGTATCTGAAATGGGAATGATCAATCAAAAACCACTGATGAATTATCAAGTGTGTGCCCAGCATTATGTTGGCTAGGTTCAATGAAATCCTGAAAAAGCAAATATAAGACATAATCCCTATCATGAAACCCTGGTTTAAACAGTGAAATTTAAAATCTTGTTGGGGAGACATGAAACAATTAGTGAAAAAGACAATGGAGTGTAAGCTTAAGGGCAAGGATTATTTTCATTTTTATTTTTCAATCCCTAGTATATGTATGCACTCTCTTTGTCTCTGTCTGTCTGTCTCTGTCTCTCTGTCTCTGTCTCTGTCTCTGTCTCTCTCTCACTCAAATTAGAAATATGATTTCATTGGTATAGGGAGTTCCTGGTGAGAAACTATCCCTACCCATGCAGATGGCCACAGACTTTACAATCTATAGCCTTATAGAGTTGCTTGGTGACATTGAGAGGTTAAAGTACTTGCTCCAGGGTCACAGATCAAGTATATGCCAATAACAGAAATTAAACCCAAGTGTTCCTGATTCCAAAGTCATTGAAGGAGTCAGACTTTTTGCCTCACCAAGGCCCACTCTCCAACCACATCTTTCAATCATCTCAACCTTAGCAGGAACTTGGACTCCATCCCTGGTCCTTTTACTCTGCTAGGTAAACCTTCTGCCTTATATTGTGGGTAATTAGGTTTCCACACCACTTCCTGAAGCCTCCCTTGCCATAGCCTCTTCCAGGCACCCTTCTCCTCTCCCCTGCTTTCCAGAACCCCTGTGTGTTTTGTCTTCACCTATTACAATATAAACTCCTTGGAAGCAGGACAGTCTTGTTTACTTGTATTTCTATCCCTAGTCTATAGCATAGTGCCTGGAACACAGTAAATACTTAATAAATGTCCTCTCCTCTCCTCTCTCTCCTAGGTGCCACAGTGGCTAGAATGTCAGACCTGGAGTCAAGAAGACCTGAGTTCAAATTTGGCCTCAGACACTTACTAGCTGTGTGACTCTGGGCAAGTCACTTAACTTTTGTTTGCCTTAGTTTCCTCATCTGTAAAAGGAAAATAATAATAGCATTTACCTCTCAGGATAATTGGGAGGATCAAAGGAAGTAATATTTATAATATATTTAGCATAGTGCCTTACATGTAGTAGGTATCATATAAATTTCAGTTATTATCTATCTTTATGGGCTATACCATGTTGTCTCATTGTATATCCACATTCATATATAATCAATATTATATAGTAATAATTTTTTAATTTTTTAAATTTATTCTTGATGCTTCATAGAGTCATTAGCTTCCACTTGGGGGGAGGGCAGGAAAGGATAAGAACTGTGATTTTCTTGGGGTAGCTAACTCCCAGTGACCTACAAATACAGGTCAGAATATATTTGCTAATTCTAAGCACTTGTCTTAGGGATAAATGGAATTTGAAAATTCCCTCCAATCTAACTATAGGCCTGGTACTGCTATATGTATGTCTGCCAAAAAAAATGAACTACATATTTGGCTATACTTTAAAATGATATAGAAAAATAGAGACCTCCCCAATAGATAAAATAAGAATTATGTCTGGCCATCCGTGCCAATACAGCTGCCTCCTATTCAAGAATCAGGAAGATTTAACTGTTGAGCCCAAATATCTCATTGTACATCAGACACTTCAGGTGAACAAGACTAAGCTTTAGATACTTTAAGATTTCACAGCCTCAGAATTCACTGAGAATGACAAATGTTTATAGAATAGAATTGAATAACAGTGAACTATTTCAAGAAACTTGGAACCTGGCTATTATAGGCCTACAAAGATTAAATGTTTTGCTCAAGGTCATATAAGTAAACTTTGAAAATCTATCTGTATTGGGGCAGATAGGTGGTATAGTGGGTAGAAGAAAAATTGGGAAAAGAAATAAAAGTGATGCAAGAGAATTATGTAAAGAGAGTCAACAGCTTGAAAAAAGAAAAAAATTCTTAAAAAGTAGAATTGGCAAAATGGAAAAGGAGGTACAAAAACCAACTGAGGAAAATAATTCCTTAAAAATTAAAATTGAGCAAGTGGAAGCTAATGACTCCATGAGGCATCAAGAATAAATTTAAAAAATGAAAAAATAGAAGAAAATGTAAAATACCTCATGGGAAAAACAATTGGCCTGGAAAATAGATACAGGAGCAATAATTTAAGAATCATTGGATTACTTGAGAGCTATAATCAAAAGGAAGACATGGATATCATACTCCAAAAAATTAAGAAAGAAAACTGCCCTAATATCCTAGAACCAGAGTGCAAAATAGACACTGAAAGAATCTACCAATCACCTCTTGAAAGAGATCCCAAAATGAAAACTCCAAGGAACATTATAGCCAAATTTTAGGACTATCAGGTCAAGTAAAAAATATTGCAAGAAGCCAGAAAGAAACAATTCAAATACGGGAGAGCCATGTTTATCATACTCCTTGCTCCTTATTACCATTTTCTGGTTTTTCCTCTTCTTCCATCACTCAGTAACCATTCTTTCTTTGAGAGTCATGCTACTTATATTTACCAGCCGATCAAAATCCTTGTAGCTGTTGTCTATAGACCTCTAGATCATTCACCTTCCTTCCTCAATGAGTTTGATACCTGGCTTACCATTTTTCCCCCCTCTCTGACTCCTGCCCTCATACTGGGGGACTTCAACATACCTATTGATTCTCCCTTACATACCCTAACCACTCATTTCCTCAACTTCTTTTCCCATGAGTTACTCCTCCACCACATCTTAGCTACATACAAAGATATGCTTGATCTGCCTTCCCTTAAAAAACCCAATTTTTGTCCACACTGTGACTTCTAATGCCTTGGCCTCTCAATTCTCTCCTTAACCATCTTTCCTGCACTAAGCACTCTCTCCTCTTTTCCCCTTATCCATCCCTCAGTGAACCAGTTTAATTTACACTGTCCTTCTCTCTTGAATCCTTAGCCCCATTATCATATTGCTGATTATGCCCTACCAAGCCTCAGTTCTGGATCATTCCCATTATTCACTGCCTTCACTCCTGTACACATGCTGCTTAATGAAAGTTAAAAAAAAATCACAACTATTCTGATTGGGTCTACTACAAATTTATATTGTTGTTGCTCAATCATGTCCAACTATTTATGACCTTGTGAACCATAATATGCTAGTACTGTCCATGGGTTTTTCTTGGCAAAGATACTGTTTTGCCATTTCCTCTCTCTCAAGGTTTTTGGGACATTATTCTCTCCAGTTTCTCTTCTTACCTATCTGACTACTCCTTCTCAGTCTGCTTTGCTGGATCTTCACTTAGATCATGGTTTCTAACAGTAGGTGTCCAGGGTTCTGTTGTGGGCTCTCTTCTCTTCTCCCTCTATTTTACTTCTTGATCTCACTAACTCCCATGGATATAATTACCATCTATACAATAATGATGTTCAAATCTACCCATCCTACTCCAATCTCTTTACTGACCTTCAGTGTCACATTTCCAGCTGCCTTTCAGACATCTCAAGTTGGATGTCTAGTAGACATCTTAAATTCAACATGTCCCAAACAGAACTCATTATCTTCCTCCCCCCCCAAAGCCTCCTTCCTCCTAGCATCCTTCCCATCCCTCCAATTCACAATTTAGGAGTCATCTTTCATTCCTCACTGTCCCTCATTTCTCATATCTGATCTGTTGCTAAGGCCTGCCAATTTCACCTTTGCATCACTCAGATATGCTCCTTTGTCTCATTTCACACTGTTACCAATCTAGCACAAGCCTCATCACCTCACATCTGGAATATTGCAGTAACCCACTGGTGGGTCTGCCTGCCTAAACTTTCTTCCCACTCCAATGAATCCTCCATTCAACCACTAACCTGATTTCTCTAAAGCACAGGTTTGACCATGTCAGTTTCCTATTCCATAAACTCCAGTGGCTCCCTATTGCTCCAGGATCAAACAGAAAATACTGTTTGGCACTCAGAATCCTTCACTACCTAGCCCCCTCCTACCTTTATAGTCTTACATCTTACTCCCTACCACATACATTTTGATCCAGTGACACTGGCCTCCTGGCTGTTTCACAAACAAGACTTTGCATCTCTCAGCTCCAGAATTTTCTCTGTCTATCCCTAGTTCCTGCAATGTTTTCCCTCTGCATTTATACCTATTGGCTTCCTTTAAATCCCAAATAAAATCTCACCTTCTATAGGAAGCCCTTTCCAACTCCTCTTAATTCCAATGCCTTTGTTAATTGCTTTCTGTTTATCCTGTATATAGCTTGCTTTGTATATATTTCTTTGCACCTTGTCTCCCCCATTAGATTACAAATTCCTTAGGGGCAGAGACTATCTTTTGTTTCATTTTGTATCCCCAGCACTTAACGAATATTTATTTATGGATTGATAAAAATTCTTATAATTTATAACAAGCAAGTTCCCAAGTAGGTATGAGTCCATGCTATAAAAATTAACAATCAAACACTTGCTTAGAATAGTTATAGCTTGAATTTTCACTTGAACATATTTGGGTTTGTTTGAGAGACTTGGGTTTCAGTATCTTGTTCTTACCACTTACCAGTCATATGAATTTTAGGAATAATTCCTTCCTAGCTAATTCCTTCTTTATTTCATTTAAATTTAGCCAGAGTCATATTTCTTATATTTTTCATAGTTTCAATTTTTGTAGTTTCCCCTGTGATTCCATAGGCTGTTTGGTTTCCCTTTTGTTGGAAGAAAAGGCCCTGGACTCAAAAGCACTGGTAGTCTTTTGTTTTGTCCATGACTTTTCCTGGAAGATGATGGGGAAGTATTTTCTAAGAAGGATCTACTACTGTGTAAACACTCTGAACATTTCAGCACTAGGCCAATAGAGAGCACTACCATTCTGCAGTTCCTCTGTTCCTTTGCAGGGAGCAAAGAGCCAAGATCTGGGAGACAGGCTTCTCAATTCTCACAAACACAACACAGTTCATTTCTTGTTTCTATCTACTCAAGAATTTGGAGCCACTATTTTAAACAAAGGCATTTTAATTGCATACTGATAAAATGTCAGGACTGTTATGCATGAAGGAACTGTGTATTCTAACAATTTCTTTAGGGTTAAGAGAGACATTTGACCCTGTTGGTGAAAAACCATTTTGCCTATAAGAAAAAGGTTCTTATAATCATCACAGTCATTAGGTTGTGGCTTTGCACCTGTATACTATTGTAAAGCTAAACTGATACTAGAAATCTGTAGTCAGCAAATGTATGTGTTTGGTTGTGATTGTTGGGTGGTTTTGTCTTTATTTTTTGCCCTTTTTTATGTTTAGAATTTATATGCCCATCACATAGTAGGCACTAACTAAATACTTATTGACTCAATGTGTTGGATGCCTCACTTGCAAGCTGAAAGCTGTGGTTTTTAAAAAGTACCTTACTGTGTAAACTTCAAATGTAAGCTTCATTTCATGAAGTTATGATCTTTCAGAGAACACAGCAGCTATGGACCAGGCTACATTCTCCTTTAAAAAGAAAAACACAGGCTCTACATTAAGGAAATGGCTTGGCCATCACTAAATTAGGAAACAAAATTTCTCAGTTTTGGACTAGCAGTGAGAAACTGAATTAGAATTCTACTTCAATCAGAAGTAGACCTGTGTAGCCTTGGATTTGATTTCACTTCTGTGGGCCTCAGTTTCCTCATCTGCAAAATGAGAAGGGTGGAATCAATGGCTTCTAAAATTCCTCACAGCTCTAAATCTTATGATGCTGTGACCACTAAGAATCTTTCAATTCTGAGATTCTCTGATTCAATATTATCTCTATCCTAGGGATTTCGTATGAAAGGTAGGGTAAGGATATATCTGCCTGTGGTAGAAAAAGGAAATAAGCATTTATTGAGTACCTACTGAGTACTAGGCACTTGGCTAATAACTTTGTAAATATTATCTCATTTGATCCTCACAACAATCCTGTGAGACAGGTGCTATGACTAGTCCCATTTTATAGTTGAGGAAACTGAGAAAGAGATTAAGTGACTTGCCTAGGGTTACATGGCTAATAATTATTTGAGGCTAGATTTGAACGATATCATCTAACAGCCTCAGTGAGCTGCCTCATGAGATTCTTTGAGTTTGCTATGGTTCTGGTTTGAACGACCCTTCTTATTTTAATAGAGGCTGTATAGTGTGTTGGAAAGAACAACCAGTTCGTCAAGAAATATTTATTAAGCACCTACATGTGCCCGTCATTGTGCCAAGTGTTGAAACAGTGGTGTGAGATCTCAACGCTGTCACTTTGTGCCCATCTTTTCCCTATATCACTGACTTTTAAGTCCTGAAACAAAATCTCTGGCATTCTTGACCCTATTGTTCCTTCTAAATTTCCTTGAAAAAGCCTGGACAACAGGGGTGCTCCAGTTGGGAATGTGTCCCTAGCTGAGTCCCACCACACTCATTATATTATTGTTATAAACACAGTAACTTGATCAATAAAATCTGGATTTAGTAAACTTTAATTCAATTTTATAGATAACTTTTTAAGTTCTAACTATGTTCAAGACATTGTGTTAGGTTTGAGGAATATGAAGAACACAGATCCTCCTCTCAAACATTACAGTCTAAGAAAGGAAAAAGATAGGAAGTCTAAGTCTAAGAGAGGAAAAATAACTGATACAATGCAAAGGTGTTATATAGGATTAATATCTACCAGCATTTCTTCATAACATTGGTAAGGAAGGCCCAACCCTTCCTTCTTCTTGCAACAGAGATTAGTTTTCGCTAAAGGGCAACAGCTGTCTCTGGGATTTGCTTGGCCATTGCCTCCCTTAATTTGAATAGTCTTCAAATCCAAAAACCATGAGAGTCACCATACCCAGGTGGCTAGGTGTTGTCATATCCTTGTTTTGCATCCCTTCTGTATTCAGGCAAAGGAAACCTTTTGTTAATAGTTCACTAACTTTCAAATGGCTCAATAACTTTCATTTCATCCTAACAAAAACCTCAAGTAAGAGACAGTTGCTGTTAAGCCTCCCTCTAACAAAAAAGAGAGATCTAGGTAAGGGGTTATGAGAAATTTGAGGAGAGAAACATAACTTTCAGCTTGGGCTTGGGAACATGGGAGAATTAGGGAAGCCTTAAAGAAAGTGGTTCATGTAACCCTTTCATGGGCAAACTAAGCCCCTTTAAGACCTCTCATTTTGGACAATTTAATGGACTTGTGATGTCATAACTGGGGATGTTCCTTGTTCAGTGCCTTCCACCCACATATTGCTCACTCTAAAAACAAACTTACCCAAGTACTAACCAAAACTGGAGCTTCTAAATCAGTGGTTCTCAACCTTCCTAATCCTGCAACCCTTTAATAGAGTTCCTTATGTTGTGGTGACTCCCAACCAGAAAATTTTTTTTGTTGCTACTTCATAACTGTAATTTTGCTACTGTTATGAATCGTAATGTAAATATCTGATATGCAGGATGTATTTTCATTGTTACAAATTGAACATAACTCACAGGTTGAGAACCTCTGTTCTAAATTTTCACTCTTGTTTACTCCATCTATGATGGTTTTGCTACATTGAAGGAATGGGCTAGCCATCAGATCACAATCCCCGTATGGAAATCAATGACAGCTTTGTGAATTCACAGTTTCTCAAAGGCAATCCAGCCCACTCTTCTACTTCTTCTAGTTGAATGCTGGGTTCAAGTATTTTGTCTGTTTGCATAATCTTTTCAAGATATACATACTGATGGATGCTTTTCACATTATTGTCCTTCCAGATTCATATCATCATCTGGAAAATACACATTCTCTATCTATTTGCTTTTTCCTATATGGATAGTCAGGGCAAATTCCTTCGAGTGATTATCAGTATCATTTAGGAGGCTCTATAATATTTTGTGGTCTTGATGCCATCAAGACAAGGTCATCCACACAGGAATCTGGAGGACCTCACCATTTATACAGTTTTCCTCTTCAACTCAGATCTCTTCCAAGACAATAGAGAATGTGTCTTTCTGTTTTGCTCTTTGACTAATATTGCTCAGAAGGTCATTGAACAAGGTTGCCTCTGTTTGTCATTCAAGAATTCTTGCACAATTTTGACATCTTTATGAGAGAAATGTTGGAGAAAAGCCTTTAAATCTGTTTTTCTTACCCATAAATCCTTCATTCCGGATCTATTCAATGTACTGGAAGCCTTCCTCTGGTTCTTTTAATACTTTGTTAATCTCAGTGTAACATTCAGACTGAATATCTGTTATTCCTCACTGCGGCTATGTGACTGAACCCTGCTGCCCCCCAACACCTTTTCTGGTTATACATGCCCTGTATAATGTTTTTTGTTTTTTGCCACTTCTTGTATGTGGTCATAACTGGTAACATGCTTCAACCATTACATGCACAGTGCATCTTCTATTAGATTATCTGAAATTCCAATTCTTCTAAGATTGTGACATTCCATTATTTGCAACAATTTAATTTCCAAAAGAATGTTTGTGTTAAGAAGATAGGGCTTTGTAATATGGAAATTTATTTTGCTTGACTATGCATATCTATTACAAGAGTTTAGTTCTTTTTCTTTTTCCAGTGGGAGAGGAGTAGGAAGGAAAGAAAATAAATGCTTGTTAATCGAAAAAACCAAAGTTAATTAAAAATATATAGGGCTTTGCGGTAGCAGGCCTCTTAGGATTAGTAAGCACTGCAGTTTCCCAAAAGCAATCCATCCCAATCGTCTCTATTTATTTAATTTTGTGCTTAGCTCATGCTTATCTGAAGGAAGATATACTTTTTGTATAATAATATTTTTTAATTCTAGAGATTCTAACAAGGCATGCATCATTTTGGTTAATAGTGATTGCCAGTGTGAATCCAGAATCTCATGAAAGACTATAACTGCTTTAAAGCAACTCTGTCATGAATCCTTCTGTAAACAGAGGAGTGTCCTCAGTATGTGTAAATATTTATTAACTTAACAGAGAGACAGTAAATAGAGACATCTGCAGCTAGTGTCTGGAATCATTGTCAAGTGAAGATCAATCTGAATAATAGTAATGTCACATTTATATGGCACTTAAAGGTTTCTGAGGATCTTTCCTAATAGCAACCCAAGAAGACAGTGCAATTATTACTTTCTCCATTTTACAGGTGAAGACACTGAGACCCAGAGAGCTTAAGGTACCTGTTCATGGTCATACATCTAGCATGTTGCAGGGCCAGGATACTAACTCCAGTGCTCTCCATTACCTCCAAGATCAGATACAAAATCTTCTGTTTGGGGGTAGCTAGGTGGTGCAGTGAGTATAGCACCGGCCTAAAGTTGGGAGGACCTGAGTTCAAATATGGCCTCAGACACTACACAAAAACTAGCTGTGTGACCTTGGGCAAGTCACTTAATCCCAATTCCCAATTGCCCTACCTTCCCCCCTCCAAAAAACAAAAAGCAAAAAATCTTCTGTTTGGCTTTTAAAGCCCTTCCCAACATAGCCCTTTTCTACATTTCTAGTCTTCTTACAATTTACTCCTCTCCATGTATGCTACAATCCATTAGCTTCCTTGGTGTTCCTTATACAAAACATTCCATCTCTCAGCTTTGTGCATTTTGACTGGCTTTCCCTGGAGTGCCCTCCTTCCTCATCTACCCTCCTGGTTCCACTGGCCTTCCTTCAAGTCTCAGCTAAAACCTCACTTTCTTTAAGAGGTCTTTCTCATTTCTCCTCAATGCCAGTGCCTTTCCTCTGAAAATCCTCCAAGCCTGTTTATGTTTTTGCATGTTGCCTCTCATATCAGAATGTGAGCTTCTTGAGGTTAGAAACTGTTTTGTCCTCTTTTTGTATCCCCAGTGTTTAGCACAGTGCCTGGCAAACAGTAGTTACTTAATACATGCTTTTTGACTTGATATGAAAATGCATTTTTAAAGGACCTTTTCAAGTCAGATATCTCCTATGTATTTAGAAATATTAGGTTATTTGGCAGGGATGACTGTGGAGATAACTTTGTTCAATAGTTTTCCTGGGTACAACATCAAATAAGCTGTACAATGGACTTATCTATGAAACTCTACTTACCTAAGGTAGCCATCAGTGTCAAGGAAGATGTCTGTACAAAGTTCAAGGAGAAACATGGCCTATTAATGAAACGGTTCTCCAAATATGCCTATTGACAGAAGGCATTAATTGCATTAAACTTTGAAAATAACCGTCAATGAAAAAAAAGCCTCTTCAGTTAATTTCTTGCTTACTTGAAAGAGACTGGTTTAACTATCTATTCTGGAAAAAACAAAGAAAGTGACACAGGTATAATGCCTAAATTATGAAAAGTAGCTTGATGAACAACCAGTTGAATTGATCCGTATTTATCCATCTGACTATCTATCCATCTATCTGAGAGACAGCGTGGTACAGCATACTTAGAGTCAGAAGCAACCTGGGTTCAAATCTCTGTTCTAACACTTACTAGTTCCATGACCATGAGCAAATTATTTAACTTTTCTAAGTCTGCTTTCTTATTTGTAAAATGGAGGTAATTGGCAACTAGGGGGCACATTAGATGAAACTTTGGACCTGGAGTCAGGAAGACCTGAGTTCAAATACAGCCTCATACACTTAGAAGCTATGTAACCCTGGGCAAGTCATTTAACCTCTGTCTACTTCAGTTTCCTCATCCAAAAAATGGGGATAATAGTAGCACCTATGTCTCAAGTTCTAAGGATATAATGAGATGTTTTTTAATAAGATAATTTAAAGTAAAATGAAAATAATAATGACTTTACTATTTCCCTCACAGGGATGTTACAATTATCAAATGTGATTATATGTGTGTATAGCTATATACACAAATATGTATATGTTTACATATATATGTACACACACATTTATGTCAGTGAAAACTCGAAAGCATTATATAAATATAGAGTGTTTATCAAAGGAGATTGCTAACCAACTTGATGAACTTATAGTATTGTGATCCTTTAATTGGGACTTTTGAGTATCTACTTGAAAGGAATATCTACTTGAAGATGTCTCTTGGAGGATAAAGCTCATTGATCATGGAGGAAATGATTGGCTTGAACCCCTATAGAACAGAGAGTTATGGGAGGGACTATCTTTTGTGTTGACCTATATGAGGGAATCTTCAGTTACTGACTTTGGCCCTTTTTTCTTCTTCTGGGCTTTCTCTTCTCTGCCCCCCCCCCCCAACATGAAGGACAGACCAGAGCACAGCAGAGTTGATCTAGATTCTGTGGGTATATTACCACCTTCCTCTCCTTCTAGGAGATGCTAATGACTGTCTTCAAGCAAATGGATGTGGAAGTTGCAAGTGCTGTCATACCATAGAGTCCAAGAAAAGAGAACTGGACCCCAAGTTTCTTGCCCCAGTCTTGAATAAGCAGTGATACAGTCTCTCAGCCTAAAATGCCAGGAGAAAAGAGAACTGCATATTCAAGTAAGGAAAATGACTGAACTCTACCTTCTTGGATTGAGTGTGGGAGATTTCCTGGCCAGAACTCAATCATAGAATTTGGTCTTCTAGTGAGAGGGGAATTTCTTGGGTAGTACCAGCCCTGAAGTTTCCTCTTTAGCAACCTCAAATCCAGCTTTTTTCCAAGACAAGGGGGAATTTCTGGCAACTCTGGACTTTTAGAGAGAGATCACACACATGCCCTGAAGTTAGAGAAATAGATTTAAGCCACATCATGGGAAAGTAAAAGACCTAGACATTGTCCATTGCTATTACCATTACATATTTGGACAGTGTAGGTTCCATGGGAAAGGGGTTTGTTTCTTTATCAAACTCAAGTTCATTTCTTTCCATGGGGAATCCAAATCCCTTAAGGTCAAGTACCTGTATGAATTCCTAAGGGTGAAGGTTAAATCCAGCAGAATGTCATGGGACTGACTATCTAGCCATATAAAGTTTGCTTGCATTTTGAGGGGACTCTAAATCATAGGTGCTACAATGAGTCAAGAGTGATTCTGGAAAACTTTAGGACTCCAGTAAAGGTAGAACTCATTGGAGAAGGAAGAGAATTATATTGCTTATATATGGGTTATTTGTTGTTGTTTGCAATTTGTGTGGAGTATAGGCTGTCTGTACCTAATATATACATTGATACCTTGAGTGCTTGTATAAGGATCTGGGGAGCCTTCTACCCAATTTCCAGTTCTTTGCCACTACAAAGAGAGCTACTATAAACGTTTTAGAATATATAGGCTCTTTTCCTTTTTCTCTAATCATCTTTGGAAATAGACCAAGTGGTGGTATTGCTGGGCCAACGAGTATTGGTAGCTTAATAACTCTTTGGGCATAATTCCAGATTGCTTTCCAAAGTGGTTGGATTATTTCCTGATTCCACCAACAATGAAAGTGTCCCAATTTTTTCCCACATCCTTTCCAACATTTATCACTTTCCCCTTCCCTCATTTTAGCCAATCTTGTAGTTGTGAAATATCTCAAGATTGTTTTAAGCTTCATTTCTTTAGTCAATAATGATTTGGAACATTTTTATGTAACTATAAGTTATTTTGTTTTCTTCTTTGGAAAACTGCCTGTTCATCTCCTTTGACCACTTATCAATTGAGGAATGACTAATATTCTTATAGATTTGAAAGAGTTCTTTATATGTTTTTGATGTGAGACCTTTATCTGCTAAACTGTCTATAAAATTGTTTCCTGATTTTCTGCTTTCCTTCTGATCTTGGCTATATTTGTTTTATTTGTACAAAACCTTTTAATTTAATATGTGGAATTATATTCAACATATTTTTACATTTCTTAGTGGCAACTCTAGTTAGAGGTCTCAAATGCCAGATTGAACCCATTCCATATAAACTCAGAGCTAAAGATCCTATCCCATGGGTTACAAAAATGTCATCTATTATTTGTAGGATGTACCTAGTTCTTGGATGAACATTACAGATAGAGCGAGCTGGGTTCAGAATTAAGTAGGAAAAGAATAGGTGGATTGGGAAGAAGGATTCCAAGTAATAAAGCCAGTTTAAATCTACATTAAAAATATTGCACAAAATTATATACTCTAAGGGATATAGAATCTTTCAGGCAACAGCTTCTAAAGAATTTTCTTACTGATGCAATTAATGAAAGTTGTGGATTACTGAGCTTTGTCAGTGCTAAAAGAAAAGCAGTTTGAACAGATTCCCAGATATGAAATGCAGGATACCTTGTCAATGCTGTTGCTGTGCCATATAGCTTTACTTGAATATTTCTTTCTTATGAAGAAGGCTTCAGTGGTAGAAGTGGAACACAGTGAAGGAGAAATGATTGTGATATTAAAAACAAACAATTTTTTTTCAACAACAAAATTGAATAAATTGGAGCATTACCTCCCCCTGTATGGAGAAAATCTATTCACAGAAGGATCTGTCTCTTGTTTCCCCTGCCATGGAACAATGAGAAAAGAAAAAAATCAGAGAAGTGAATTCTGTGGTGAATTACTTGAATACTATGTTGCCAAAGAAGACAGCAGAGGAAATAATTGTTCAAGTTGAGATAAATTTATTTGAGAGGTGAGGAAAACTCTAATGATTTAGCAAGCTGGTCTGAAGTCCTGAAGCTGTATCCCAGGCCTGAGAGAGCTGAGATAAGCTTGAGGTTGGGTTAGGCAATTTTAGTCACAGTCTGGATATGATCAATGGCCCATTGTCATCATAGAAAAATAGCTTTTAATTCAGAGAGACCCAAATTAAGATTTCTCAATAATTAATACGCTCAGGCTAGTATTTGCCCCAACCCAAAAGTTTCTTGGAACGTTAGAATCATTTTAGCCTCTTCTTCCCAATAGGTATTTAAATTCCTTCCTGTAGGCAACTGAGGTTACCAAGACTTTTAAACTTAAAGCAATGTTTATTAAGCTGAGTCCTCTGGTCCTTCTCTGCAGCTCTGCTCACTGTCTTAGCAGTAGTTTGGCTGAATTGCTATTGAAGTAGGAAATTTCTTTAGTCTTGTTCCTGGGTTTTACTGCCACCTGCTTGCCGCTGTCATACTCTGTTCTGTAGCTCCTGGATCTCGTTAGGGACTTTTGGCCAAACAGCTGAAATTCTTTTCGATCATCAACAGATACTACTATGTCTGTCAATGAAGCTGTTTTTTTTCCTCTAGTATTTTCAACTCATTCTTTCTGGGCCTTGGCTTTGGGCCCACAGCATTATGGGAAAAGGAGTCTTCAGAGAGGAATAATTTCCATTTCAGGCCAGCACAGTCAGGAAATAAAAAGTTGTCTTCAATTCCTTTCACTGTAAGGAGTGAGCATTTCTTCTGCTGTCTGTAATTTAGATATGGAAAAGAAAGGGTAAGGTTGCATTGAAACCAGAACTGGCAGGTGTGATCTTGACTAACCTTGAATCTGATGTCTTAGACCTCAACTGTCTTGACACTCATTTAATATGTGTCTGATAATCAATAGACATATACCCAATTTATCTAGAGTTGGTTGATTTTTAAAAACTTGTGGCTTTAAAGGAATGCTTACTTGATTTATTTTTTTCTTTTAAAAAAATTGCTATAAATTTATGGAGAGCTTGAGGAGAAAGCCCCATTTGGACAAAACATACACTTTGTATGTAGTCCCAAGTCTGTGGCTAAGGCACCCCAACTACCTGGTGGCAGCATATTTAAATAGTGGGTTAACAATGTAAGCTTCTTTTTATTTGTTTGTTCTGAGTTGTTGTAACAGTAATTAATTTAGCAGGTACTTAGCCCTTAGATACTAAAGGCTAAATACAGAAGGTGTGAGCTCTGTCTCTTGTGTGAAAGAGGCAGAAGGTAGGAACTCAGTCTCCTGTGTGAACAGAGGGCATGAACTCTGTCTCCTGTTGCTGACGTGGCAGGATAGGGTTGGCTGAGACAAGAGGCCAGTGTATGTATATAAGAAGAGTTCCAGAGACAAAGAATCAAAGTCAAGAATGTTCCTGGTGGCTCCTGGTGGAGGGAGCAGAACTGTCGCAGCATCTGGGAGCTGGGCTACTGGACTGAGAACTGAGTTGGAGTTTTCTTGACAGAGATGGAAAGAAAGAGAGAGAACAGTGTGTTTACTGTGGAGAGGTTCTGCGTAATTTCACATGTTCAGCCTGTATTTTATTGCTTGTCCGTCCAGTGGGGGTGGGTGATGAGGGAGGAAGAGAAAGAATCTAGAATCTAAAGTTCTATAATCAAATGTTGAAAATATATATGTATATATATAGATAAAAAAAGAAACCTCATATTATAAAAAAAAAAGAAAGAGAGAGAGAGGGAGAGAAAGAGAGAGAGAAAGAGAGAGAGGGAGGGAGTTAGTTTCTCTCCCAGCATCTGGAAGCTGACTGAGAAGTGAATTGGAATTTTCTTGAGACCAGAATCTGATGAAGGCCAAAGTGGTTGTTGCCTGGAAAGGCTGAGATTTCTACTGGGCCCTAGGGCCAGCTGAACTGCTGGAGGACTGAAGAAGCGTGACCAGGATAAGACTATGTTTGTTTGTGGCTTGGTTGATCTTTAAGCTTCTGGCAACAGAAGTTGTGAAGGTTTTGAGATGCACCAGACCCTGTGAACTTCAGTGTGTACCAAGAACTGCCTGGAGGACTGGACAAGAACCTGGGAGCTGTCTGCCTCTGAATCCAGGTGACTGTTTGGTGGATTCAGGAAGGAGCTGGGACCATGGAAGGGGATCCAGGGAATCTGAGAGACCACCCCAAGTCAAGATGAAGAAAAGGCCTCTCCTTGGTTATAGAATACCTGATAAAATTGAAGTTTGCTGGACACTGAGGGGCAGAGGGTTTGTGTAATTTTCTAATGATTGTATTTAATGACTGATTGTTAGATAAGTGACTGATTAAGTTAATCTATAATTGCCCCATGAGTAGAAGATTGATTATTCTATTGTGAATTGATTGAATGATTAAGTATTGATTATTGTATTGTGAGTTGATTGAATGATTACCTTGATTTGTAATGGAATAAATGGAGTGTTCACTATACTGTGTAATCCGAACTTTAAAAGCTGTTCACAGTAGCATTCTTTTGGGAATCTGCTTGTACATGGCATTACAGTTGTTCAACTGGTTTGTCTGTATCCCTATTGAAGGACGTGATGACAAATGCCATTCACAAATCAAAAGGGGGAAGGAACCTGGAAGTGTCATTTTCATGCCCTCTCCCTAAGTCTCAGCCTGGTCCCAGAAATTCTGCCATAGTGAGTCTGGTCTACAGGGGCCCAGCATTTAAAATACCACTGCTGGGCTTTCAGGGAGAAATTAATGTGGCATGGGTTAACACTGTAGCAATCAACATTCTTTCATGGCTCCCCTAGGCTTAAGCCAGGTACTTTTGCTCTATCCCTGCATCCCCAGTGGATTATAAAATGGTTATTTAAAAAGAAATAGCTTCTTCACAAATCTCATTGCTTGCAGGTGAATCACCTGATGCATTTCAAAGACAAAATTTGTGGAATTCTTTATCATTTTACAAGAGCTCAGTTGTACAGACTTGTCATAGATTAGTTGTAGAGATCAATATTTTATTAATTAGCCAGTGGAGAAAGCATCCCTATGAATTGGAGAATTGGAAAACCGATGTCAGCACAGGATATAGCTAGCACCACCATTCATCTTTGTTTCAAAGATTTAATTCTATTGGGAGGTAAACTTCAAGTACTTAAATTTGTAATAGAATTTGGACTAACTGGAACTCACAATTTAGCAGAAATTTTTTATTCTTTACTTTTTTGGGAGAAAAAACCAATAAAAGATTTATTAAGAAAGTCTGTGTCTAGAACTGGCATCAGCAGCGTGGAGGATACCAAAAAAAACAAATGTCAAGAAAAACAAGTTGATATCAGGTAGTTTGTATAAAAAAGAAGAATAAAGAGAATAAAGCAGAACAAGACAGGAAACTACGGTTCTCTTAAATTCCCTCAAAAATAACTTAAAATAATGCCTCAAAGTAAATTTTAGAGCAGCAGAAGTAATCAGAAGTCAAGGTAAAGCAGTCATCCAGTCTAAGACAATTTGGGAGCACTTTATGGAAAGATATGATCTGCTAGGGTAGTGGTCTAGCCTGATTGAAGTGAAGATATCAAAGAGTCAAGCCCTGGGGGCAGCTGTGTAGGTGGCAGCCTTAGCTTTGGGAACTTACATACGCATGCACACACACACACACACACACACACACACACAATGTGAGGGATTGGGAGAATGATTTGGGGAAAACTGTGGAGTCCTCTGCTGGTGTTAGAAGTGGGGCCAAGATGTGCTGATTGGATGGGAACCTAGGCTGTGGCTACATGCCAAAGGGAGAAAGCACATGCTGGTGACTGTGGTTACAGAGGGATGGGGTCCTGTTGGTTGTGGTGCAGAGTCCCTGGTTTTAGTTCAGGGCCAGCTGATATTTACAGCCACCGAAGGGACTTCAGGGAGCAAGAGTGTTTGCAGTGGTAGTGATTGGAAGAACCAAAAAGTCAAAGACCCCCAGATAGAGCTCAGAAAACAATAGCATGAAAAAGTTGAAACCTGAGACATTATCCCCCCCTAGCAGCCTAGGAGCAGAGCTGGACTCTAAAATAAAGCTAACAGCCAAGAAATAAGCCATTTAAAAATGAATAAAAAACAGAGAAAAAACCTGACCCATAGTTACTTTGGTGATAGAGAAGATCAAGGTTCAAATCAGAAGACAAAATAGCCTCTTATAAAGCTTCAAAAAAAAAAAAGCAAAATAGTTACAAGAACCAAAAGTGTTTTTGGAAGAGCTTAAAAAGGAGAGGTTGAGGAAAAATTGGGGAAAAAATAAGTGTGATGCAAGAAAATCAAGAAAATTATGAAAAGAAAGTCAATCAACTAGAAAAAGAGTTTAAAAACCTACTGAAGAAAATAACTCCTTAAAAATTAGAATTGATTAAAAAAAAAAAAGAAATGGCACAGTGGATAGTGAACTGACCCCGAAGTCAGGAGGACCTGAATTCAAGTCCAGCCTCAGACACTTAATACTTACTAGCCATGTGACCTTGGGCAAGTCACTTAACCCCAATTGCCCTGCCTTCGCCCCTCCAAAAAAAAAGCACACACACAAACAAAAGAATGTTATCATTTGGAGTCTGAATGAAGATCAAAGTATACTATTTTCACTTCATTTTTTCTTGTTTTTTTCCCCTTTTTTTTGCAAATTGTTTCTT
>CM053585.1:446282729-446319494 GCA_028646515.1 Pseudochirops corinnae | reverse complement strand
CTCACTGTGTTACTTCCTTGCTCAAAAAACTTCACTGGCTTCCTATTGCCTTTGGGAGAAAATACAGACTCCTTACTCTGGCATTTAAGAACATCTACAATCTGGTCCAGCCTACCTTTCCATCTGTATTTTAAACTACTTCCCTTCATGCACTTCATTTTCTAGCCAATTAGCTGCTCCTCTGACTTAACATTTTTCCCCACTTATGACTCTCCCACACATCCCCAACCTTTGCATTCCTGGCCTCCCATTCCTGGAATGTATTCCCTCCTCAGTTCTAGCTCTCAGAATCTTTGACAACCTTTAAAGCTCAGTTCAGGTGCCACCTCATCTGAGTTTTTACTTATCTTCTCTGACATTATATTATTATATTATTCCCTTTTCAAATTAGCTCATATTACACTTTCTACATGCATGCTGTATCTGCCCACTAAAATGTAAATATATCACTTTTGCATTTGTCTTCCCAAAACCTAGCACAGTACTTTGGATATAGTAGTTGTTGTTTGATAAATGTTTGTTGAATTGGGTTTACAAGGCTTCCAGAACCACTGTAGGGAGATATCTAGGATGTAGCATGTGAATATTTTCACCAGAACTTAAATATAAGAGTGGGATGTTAATTGAGTGAATCAATCAAGTCACCCTTCCCCCCCTATTTAAAGTAGGCAATAAATTCCCTGGTACCTTAACCAGGTGACAACATGCAATAGACCTCAATCCTAGGCTTGATTTCAATCAATCAGTTAATCATGGGCTTTAGGCTAGGTGTGAAAAATTCTTGGAACTAGCATGACATTGTATAGGAATCATGTTTGGACAGGATGATTAAACCCGGGCAGACCCCAGGAGTCATCTGTGACATATCAAATAAGTTGAGAACTGAGGTTATTCCAAAGCTAGGAATGAGTGTGGTATTTCAGTAAAATCCCTGAGGAGTAAAAAAATCACATTAGGAAAGTATAGACTTCTGTTTTGACCTTTGCCTAGGTCTCTCCAGACCCCTACATACATCACACACACACACACACACACACACACACACACACACACACACACACGCACGCACACACACACACACACACACACACACACTGAAGTTTTCAGAGGATTTTAGACTTCCCATCTTTCCCTTGGCATCCTAGCAACATTCTGTGGCATAATAGTAGCCGCTGTCAGCGTCTATATCAATAATCAAAAACAGATTGGAAACAGATTCACAGCTCTAGAAAGAGCTCAGCAAAGAAACTACACCATGCCTAAGGCAAGTTTCTTGAGCACCCCTGAGGTGAGAAGGGAACTGCTAGAAACAAGAAACTCTTCAGATATGCTTCCTAAACTTAAGGCCACTTTCCCCCTAGTTTCAGTATGTACTTGATGGAGAGTATTTCAAAAGACTTTTGGAGGGGATGTTTTGTATCACCTTAGTAAATACCACTTTCTAAAACAAACAAACAACAAACAAACAAAAAACCTAATAATCAATTCACTTCCCCTTCCTCCCCCCCCCCCCAAGAAAACACATTAGATAGGGAGCTTGAGCTGATAGTACCCTAAAGGCAACCTTACACTTCCTCAGCCCCACTCAGGGTATCCCTAGAGCCCTGCAGTGGGGAGAGGGGCAAAGTAGCCACATTCTGGGTAAGAGTTAGGATAGTAGCTTCAAAACATTTGTTACATACACTTTCAAATGAGTGTCAGCCTGGAGAAGATGCCTTGAAAGGATCTATATCAATCACAACTATTCTAGCTTGTTCAAAGCATTATTTTTAAAATTTATTTATTAATTTATTTTTAGTTTACAACATTCAGTTCCACAAGCTTTTGAGTTCCAAATTTTCTTCCCCTCCCTCTATTCCCCACCCCACCCTCCATGGCAGCATGCAGTCCTATATAGGTTCTACAAATACCTTCACATTAACCATTAGTCAAGTTATAAAGAAGGATTATAACCAATGGAATGAACAAGAAGAAAGAAGAAACAAAACCAAATGAACAAGAGAGAGAGCAAGTAATTTGTAAATCTTTCTGTAACTCTGTTTTCTAAAGTTTTCTAAAACTTTCTGTAAACTCTGTAAATCTTTCTCTGGATATGGATAGGTTTTTCCATCCTGAGTCCTTTGGTGTTGTTTTATAACCTTGCATTGCTGAGATGAGTCCAGTCTTTCAAAGTCAGTCATCACAGATACAATGTGTTTGTAATTATGAACAACATTCTCCTAGTTCAAGCATTACATTTTTTTAAAAATCTAATTGTGGAATTTCCTTCTGACCTATAACACATGATTTAAATATCCTTAGAAGTGGCAAACCTGATTCACTAAGGGTAGATTTTATTATTATTATTATTATTATTTTAAATATCTCTGAAGTCCTTCAGTTCCAAGTCTGACAGTTACGCTAAGAGGGTAATCCTGATTTAGGTTAAAGAAAAATTAGGCAGTGAGATAAAATGGTGAGAATAAGTTCCTTCTGTGACTCATAAGTTGACTCTGAAGGAAATTTTCCCTAAATTCAAATTTCAGAAAACATTGGGAGCAATGATAGTGTAATAGCCCCATTTAATAGCAAGGTTGGAATCAATGGGTGGCCTCTCAGGAGGAGTACTTTGAAGGATAGCACATTTCATTTATGGCAATCCCACATTATGCATCCTTTAAGGACCAGCTCAAGTGACACCTCTTTCAAGATTCTTTCTCTGTTCACTCCAGCTGGAAGTAATCCCTGCCTCTTAAGAATTTTTACAACATTTGATTTGTATCACTCATTTGGCATTTATTCAATTCAATTCAAGTCAAGTCTCCAAGCACTTATTAAGTGCATGGTACATGTTTGGCACTGTGCTAGGTGATGGGGATACAATGACAAAAACAAAACAATCCTTACACTTAAGGAGATTACATTCTGCTCAGGGATGACATTACATTGAGAAGTAAATACAAAATATAGAGAAAATAAATATGAAAAAATGAGTTGAGTGCAAATGAAAACCTGTGGAATCAGGAAATTCCTCATGTAGGAAATGGTACTAGAGCAGTGCCCTGAAGGAAATGAAGAGTTCAGAGGCATGGAGATGATAGAGAAAAGCCTCCCTGATGTAGGGGCAGCCTGTGCAAATGTGTCAGGTCCAGAGATAAGAGAAGGAGGGAGGGACGGAGGAAGGGTGTGGAATGGGAGAGAAATCCCACTGATCAGGGCAACTTGAGCAGCTTTATGAGTTTATGTGTAGGTGAACGGTTTGGTTTTTTTTAGTGGGGGGTACTTTGGTGGCATCTTCCTATGGAGATTGGGAACATCCCTACTAGCATTTCTTTAAGAGAACTGAAAGCATCTCCTTCACTCTCCATGACTGGGGTTTATTGAGTTGTCTTTAGGTTCTATAGGTCATAGTTGAGCCTATAAAAGGAAGTTAAAAGACTTGAGATGACCTTTTCTTTTGAGAGATTCAGAGAGAATGCTGGACACAAATCAGTAACTACAGATCTTAGCTTGAACCTGGATACCAGGGAAGGGGCAGGAAACTTGTACAGTAATAGAACCTTTCCTCTGGGAGTCACTGATAACAGCCTTGGAGCAGACATATTACAAGTATGTGTGTTTTCATCCACACAGTCTGAGAGGTTTTAGCAAAAGGAAGTGGCAGACCTCTAAACCACATCTCCCCAGGAGAATTCCTGAGCATAAGATTTTGGCCTCAACTATGCAGCATAAATTGTATGATCTTTCAGCTTTAGAGATGGCAGCTGTGAAGAGAGAGAGAGAGAGAGACCATCTTTCTGAATTCTGACTTTTTTTAATGGACAAAATTTATTTTTTTCTCTCCCACTTCTCCCTTCCCTGTTGAAAAAAAATACCTTATAAATATGTATAGTGAAGCAATGCAAATTTCTACATTGGCCATGTCCAAAAAATATGTGTGTCATTCTGTATCCTGCACCTTGCATCCAACATCTCTTTGTTAGGAGGGTGTGTTCCACGCTTCATCACTGGTCCTCTGGAAGAGTGATTGGAGTTGTCAAGTCTTTAAAAACTGTTTTTCTCTGTGATATTGTTGTTATTATGTGCATATATTCTCTTGGTTCTGCTTTCTTCACCCCGCATGAGTTCATACATGTCTTCCCAGATTTCTCTGAAGCTATCCCTTTTGTAATTTCTTACGGCACAGTAATATTCCTTTATATCAATATACCATAATTTGTCAGCCATTTCCCAAATGATAGGCATACATCAGTTATCATTTTTTTCTCACCACGAAAAGAGCTACTATAAATATTTTTGTACATGTACATTTCCTCTTTGTTTAATCTCCTTGGTAGTGGTAATGCTGGGTCAAAATATATGCATAGTTTAGTAACATTTAAGGTATCGTTCCAAATTGCTTTCTGGAATCATTAGGCCAATTTATAGCTCTTCAAAAGTGCTTTGATGCTATTGCCCTATAGCCCCTCCAACATTAGTCATTTTCCCTTTTTGTCATCCTTGCCTGTCTGATGAGTAAGAAGTAGAACCTCAGAGTTGATTTAATTTATGTATCTCTAATAATTAGTGATTTGAAACATTGCTCCATGTTTGTTGATAAGTAGAACTTCTTCCTTTAAAAACTGACTATTCATATCCTTTGAATTTTTATCTATTAGGGAATGATTCTTGGTCTTATACATTTAGATCACTTCCTTATATTTGAAATGAGACCTTCCTTTTTCAGAGAAACTTACTTCAATGATTTCCCCCCAGTTATTGTTCCCCCTTTGAATTTTAGCTGCATTGATTTTGCTTGTGCAAAAATATTTTTATTTGCTTTAATCAAGATTGTCCATTTTATCTTCTGTGGAACCTTTATCTATTCTTTGCCCATGAATTGTTTCCCTATTTATAAATATGAAAAGTAAATCCTTTGCTTTCTTCTAATTTTTTTTTTAATGTCTCACCCTCTTAACAAATGTTAGTGTACTCTTTTATTTACTCTCAATTTAATAGGACTAAATTAAGAATACTAAAGGTACTCCTTTAATGCCACTCCTTCCTAACAAAAAAGATGTTGGATGCAGCAGGGTGCCGAGAAGGAGACATACATTTTTGGGATATGGCCAATGTAGAAATTTGCATTGCTTTGCTATGCATATTTATAAGGTGTTGGTTTTTTTTTAATAGGGAAAGAAGAGGTAGAAGAGGAAAAAATTTAATGTCATGTACTTATTTGGAATTTATCTCGGTATACAGTGTGAGATATTGATCTATTCTAGTTTCTGTCAGAATGCTTTCCAATTATCCCAGAAGTTTTGTCAAATAGTGAGATCTTTTCCCAGAATCTTGGGCTCTTTGTGCTTATCAAATACTAGGCTATAGGGTTAATTTTCTTCTACATTTTTTAATACTTAATATATTCCACTGATCAACTTTTCTATGTCTTGTTGTTGTTCAGTCTTTTCAGTTGTGCCTGACTCTTTTTGACCCCATTTGAGGTTTTCTTTGGCAAAAGTATTGGAGTGGTTTGCTATTTCCTTCTCCAGCTCATCTCACAGATGAGGAAACTGAGGCAAAGAAGGCTAGGTGACTTGCCCAAAGTCCCACAGCTAGCAAGTGTCTGAGACCAGATCCAAACTAAGAAAGATGAGCATTCCTGATTTTAGGCCCAGAGCTCTATCCACTGTGCCATCCAGCTGCTACTTTCTTTCTCTTAACCAGTAACAAACAGTTTGGATTATAACTCCTTTTTAGTATAGTTTGAGATATACTACTGCCAAGCCCATCCCTTCTGACTGCATGGTAGGCATTCTCTACCTTTAGCTTTCTGGAAGATTGAGGGTACTGGGTTTCTTGACTGAGGTTCTACTATGTAGTTCTGGAGTTTCTTCAGCAGCAAGAGACTTAGTTATTATGTAGAAGAGCAAAAATACTACCTATACTTTTACCTCTGATGTGACTGTCAGTTATTTGCACCATTCTAGTCTAATGGACAAAAGAGATTCCCTCTGTAGCAATCCTAGTTCATTTTCCTTCGAGGGTCGTCTGGATCTTTAGGGTAACAAAAGCCTGGAGAGCTCTATTTGTTGAAGTTTGTAGTCACCAGAAAGTTGGGGGAAGTTGCCTGAGAACTTCAGGTTTATTTTTCCTTCCTAGGAAAACCCTAGCGTTCTTGGATCATGGACCTACAGTTAAAAGAGACCTCAGAGGCTATTGAGTTGAACTCCCTCTTTTAAGAGATGAAGAGGGGAGCAGAGTCAAGATAGCAGAGTGAAAGCGGGCTGTGCTTGAACTCTCCCTCGAACCCCTCCAAATACCTGTAAAAAATGACTCTAAACAAATTCTGGAGCAGCAGAACCCACAAAATGACAGAGTGAAACACATCTGCAGCTCAAGACAGCTGGTAGGTCAACAGGAAAGGTCTGTTGTACCAATCTGAGAGAAAAGTGCAGTCCAGCATGGGCTGGACCTGGCTCAGACTGGGCTGCTGAGGGAAGGCCCTGGGGAACTGAATCACGGGAAGCTGTGGCAATTTCCAGACATCTCAACCCACAAATGTCAGAGACATTAGCATGCTTGACAAAATGTTGCCCAAGATCATACAGCTAATAAATGTCTAAGCTAAGATTTGAATCCAGGTCTCCCTGAATTCTGCCCTCTACAGTCTATACCATCACTTAAAGAAGACTACATAGATCTCGGGGAAAGATAGAACTCACTGGAAAGAGGAGAGAAGTTGGATAAACTATTTATGGGTTAGTGTGTATTCTTTGTCTGCTTTTCATTTTCTGTCAGGTAAAATAAAAGTTCTTCTGTGTCTGATACACATTGTTACTTTGCATAGAAGCTGGGTTTTGTTTTGTGTGTTTTTATTCATAGCGGTAGAGACATAGTTCCAGTCAAATTGTGAAGTTCCCAGAGAAAATTGGTTAGGGAAAAATGAAACAGCAAAGTTTTAGCTCCAAGACTGAATCTATTGTGTTTATTAAAAGATAACGGGACTGGGACGTAGGATGTATATCCAAGAGGCATTTCTGGGATTGTTATATGCTACACAACACCTTGCACTTTTTTTCTAGCTAAACCGGGGTATTTAACTTTTCATTAATACAAAGCAGGAAACTTTCTTTTTGGTTGCTTCCCCCAAGTATTAAATGACATGTATCACTGGGTACAGTATCCAGTTTCCAGAGTCTACTAAAAGTTTACTTCCTGTCACTAATGACAGAAACAATTACAAACAAGACAGAGATCCAAAGCAAAGACTCAGTAGAATACTCTTCTGTAGTCTTCAATCAAATTGAATAATAATCAGATAATGGCAATCTGATAATAATAGTCACCCAAATAACTTTCCAATGAGTACTTATTACACTTGGCGACATTACATAAATTTCACAATTCACCTACCACAGTATGGTGTTTGCGTAACAAATTTTAATTGATCAGATGAAATATTTGCTCCATAGGGGAGAAGGGAGGAGGGAAGCAATACGTCAAAAATGAGGAAATGAGAAAAAACATGAGCTACTGTAGAATTTGGCAACATTTTGTCAAGCATGCTAAGCTGCCTAGGCAGGCAGCCAAAAACCCCAGAGTATGTTCTCCTTCAGTCCAGACTAAATACAAGTAATGGATGATTAAAAGAGTTAATTATATTGAAATAGAATTAGCAATAAGTAAACATGAGATTGTTACAGTAATATAAGAATTTGATGTGTATTTGTGCTATCAACTGATTTAATTGTAAATGTGGTTTTTGGTGAATAGCAACATCAACAACAAAAATAATTTTTAATAAAAGTCACATATTGGTTGTTGTGGTTTATACCAGCAGGCACAATGATGCCATTATGTGACATGAGTTTACCAGCAATTAACCCTCAAATATGGGTTGTTGAAAACACACACACGCACACACACACACACAGCCCCTTAGGCTAATATAACATTTCCCAGAATGTTTTTCAGAACTCTTTTATTCAATGAAATGTGGGCCAAAAAAAAAAAATGAAGACATTATAGGTATATATTTTTTTCATTATTGCCAAAGCCATATCTAGGTATTCTAACCATTGAGGTAAGTTTAGTGAGGTGGAATGCAATGTATAGTTATTCCCTTTTGGGGGAAGTTGTTCTGAGCAATCCCCAGGAGAGGGCAGAGGGGTGGGGGAGCTGAGTATGTGAAGGTAATATCCTCATTTTTGATCAGGACTACCCTGGGAAGATGTAACAAAGGTGTGGAAGTGGCACATGCAGAGGACAGCCCACTCCATCTAGTCTTCTGGGCAATTTCCAGGAGAAGACAGTGGGGAGGAAAGTATGACAGGCAGAGTATGGTGGAACAGCACTTAAGGTGAGTCCCAACTTAAAACAGATAGTGTTTGGCTTTTTGATTTTTCTATACTTTCAACTCTGTGAGGGTGGGTGAAGGATGTCAGGGATGAGAATGCAAGGTTATAGGGGTATGCAGAGAGGTGTTTGTAACCAGAGGAAGATAGAACGCCACAGATATAATTTTCAACTGATAAAGTACCTTACCTTAGGAAGTATGGAATTGACTCTTCAAAGACTTGGAGAAGAACCAGGGCAAAGTTACCTATATGAGGTGAATGAATAAACAACTTTTTGTTGTTGTTATTTCGGATGTGATTGTCCACTGGTCCTTAAAGGAGACACGTATGTATTTGGAAACTACTGAAAAATTGGATGTGATGGTCCTAATAAGGGCATTAATTGAAATTACCAGGAACTCAGAGCTACTTCGTGCCACATTTAAGTGCCAAGAATGATTGCCCCCCTTCTACAGAGGGCTAATCAGATAGACAGAGATGTTATGCAAGTTTTCTAAAAATCTCATATAGAATCACTGGCAGGACCCATTTATTTGATGTCCCATTGAAAAGAGGCTAATGAAAGCAGCCCTGGAATGAGGGGTTTTCCAGCTTATAGGGTTTGGGGTGAGTTGAGAAAATAGATCTCACTGGCACACAGCTGAACTTGAAACTAGCTTGCATCTGTATTAACTCCTGAGGAAGAAAAAAATAAACCCATGCCCTTGTCTTTCAGTCCCTCGTCCATTTCTTGGCAATGCAATTTAGAAGTTGGTCTTTACTTCCCATAGGGCCTCTTTTTTTACTCTCCTTAAACTGTGGTTTGGATCCTGCTTCTGTCTCTGCTACTACCTCCTGTTTCTGGCTCTTCTAAGCAGTTGATCCCTGCACTCAATCCCTGGTGTCATTCAATCATAGATCTTCAGAGTTGGAAAGTGTCCCAGTGGCCATCTATTCTAACCAGCACCTGAAAAAGAATCCCCTTACAACATACCAGACTAGTGATCATCTGGCCTTTTCTGGAAGACCTCCAATAAGAGGACAACTCACTACTCCCCAGATAGCCTATTCCAACCTTTGGTGACTCTGTTGGAAAGTTTTCCCTGACATCAAGGCTACATTTACTTTTGCAGTTTCCATTGACTGCCTAATTCTGCTCTTTTGGGTCATATGAAATAATTCTAGCCCCTGTTCCATATGACAACCTTTAAAGTGCTTAAAAATATTTATCGTGTTCCATTTTAATCTTCTTCAAGTTAAACATCCCTGCTTCACAAAGCATAGACTTGAGGACCTTCATCCTTTGGGTTGCTCTTCTTTGGTCATTGGATATTCTCCTTTTAAACTGTGGTGCCCAGAACTGAACATGGTACTCTAGATGTGGTCTGATCAGGGAAAGGAAAAACTGGACTATCCCCTTTTCTATTCCTGGAAACTACATCTCTCTTAATACAGTCCAAGAAAGCAATTAATTTTGAGGGCTGCCAGATCACACTTTTGATGAATATTACATTAACCTCATCCCCCACCCACCCCTGCCTTCTTACTGTGCTAAGCCTAATTCAAGCTGATTCCTTTGTAGTCTGATTCCAGTACTGGAATGAAATGAGATATTCATAGAGCATTTAGCAGTTAACAAAAGGAGCTTTACTTAGCCATAGCATAGAAAGGATTCTCATTGAGGGAAAAGCACTCATCTTGGGTGGCCATGGCTCCCTTCACCTCCAGAAAGAAAGGCATATGGTCAACCCACTCTGTCAGAGTCAATAAACTTTTATTGAGCACCCAGTATATGGTAGACATTGTGCTAAGAGCTGAGGATACAAATATAATAACAGCAAGAAACTTACAAATGTGATCAGTAAAGACAACGCTGGAAAGGACATTGAAAAAGGATAGGAGGTGCTGGGGGCATGCAAAAGACCAGAGGAGCATCACCAGGTGGGAAGTAAAAGATCTATGTGGTGTTAGAATATCCGCTTATTCTGAAAAGTCACAACTCTAGATGGGCTGGGTGTTAGATGAACAGGAACCTAGGTCAATATCCCCCAAGGTCATTAGTTAATTTCAGTTTTAGAATCCTGGGTCAATCAAGTCTTGAGCACTTCTTCCTTGGTTTTCAGGAAAAGAAGTAGCTTAACCTACATTGGTGAGGGGAGAGAAATGCTGGCCTATCACACCATACCTCTTCCATCTTGAGCATGTGAAGCTGATTTTTTAGAAAATGAAAAGCAAGATTGGATATTTATCCTGATTACATTTCATTTTATTAGGTATATGGTCTTCATCAAAGAAAACTCATGGTCTTTAGTAAATTCCAGTCCAGCCTCCATCCAGGGACCTATAAGACAATTCAATACTGTCATATCATGGCAATTTCATACTCCTACGAAGATAACTTTCCAAAAGGTAGAAATGCAGATTAAGAATTTTTTTACAGCAAGAATTTGACCTTTCTGCAACTGAGAATGTGATTCTTCTGGGCAAGATGGCTAAACTGCATGAAGAGAAGGCTAGGTAGCTTTGTGGGGGAGTGTAAGCTTCCTGATAATCTTCCCTGAAAAGTTCCCCATCTGAGTAAAAAATCTTCCTGTGTTCATTGCACAATTAATACCATTGTTTAACTTTTGATCTCAGGATTTCAGCTGAGTTTATCAATAGTTTTTTCTGATATACTATTAGCCCCCTGGACCAGATGCTGTCTGATCCATGAACACTTCATGCTCATAACTCTGAGGCCTTCTTCTAGAAGTTACAGGAAGCTTTCAATGGAGCTTCATTGTTGAAGCTGACAAGAAATGGATCTATGGTCTCCAAAAGAAGTATTGGTGTAGGAGTTCTAATGCAATCAGGTGTTTCTGACAGACGAATTTATGGAGGATTTGGCAGATATGTACAATCAGGAACTGAGCTGAGGTCACCTTCTAGATAGAGCTCATTAATGAGCTCATCTCATTAAAATAAGATGAGACCTGGCTCAACACCTTGCCAAGCCCACAATAAACTTCTCAAGTGCCATGTGTTCATTTTTTTCCCATTTGATCCCATGATTCACCTCCTCCCACCCTTCCATAGATGACTTAACTTTGACACTGGTAAGATGGATCCACTTCATTGTAGAGGGACCATGTTTCTAGTGTAAGATGCCTAGGTCCTCTGCAGAAGTGTCCAAAGGGGCAAAGTAAAGTTTCATGATTAAGGGCCAGAAGGGGAACCAAACACACACCTAGAAATGTGACCTGTTAATTTTTTTTCTTTCTACCAGGATTTACCAAAAGAAAGCTGTTTCTAGGCCCTGGTAGGCTTGAGGCTTACTTCTTGAGCATAAAACTTCTCGGAAATAAAATTGGCATAATTGGGATTAGGCACCCCTAAAACACAAAGTAGAGTCTCAGTGATCTACTATTAATATCTTCAAATCAGGACCAGATTCTGGGGATACCAGCTTTTTGTGGACCAGGACATGAGAACATGGTGAATGCCACATTTTTAGGCATCACGTAGTACTCAGTGTTTTCAGTGATCTTGGGGGCTAAGTAGCTGGTTCAACATAACCTGGGCAGTACTTAGGACATTAGGTTGGTTCCATTCTATCCACTGCCAAGAGAACTGCAGGAAAAGTGAGTGAGAGACAACAGAATTTAGATGGTCAATAATTTCAATTCAATAAACATTTATTAAGTACCTACTATCTGCCAGACACTGTGCTAAGCACCAGAGATACAAAAAGGGACAAAAAACCTGCCCTCAAGGAGTTTCTCATCCAATGGGGGAGCCAATATGCCAACATATATAGAAAATGAGTTGTATACAGTATAAACAAAAAATAACGAAGAGAGGGAAAGCATAGGAATTAAGAGGTGTGAAGGAAGACTCCTTGTAGAAGAGAGAATTTTAGTTAGTACTTAAAGGAAGTCGGGGAGGTCAGTAGTCAGAGCAGAAAAGGGAGGACATTCCAGGGATGAGGGACAGCCAGAGAGAATGCCCAGAGCTAAGAGATGGAGGGTCTTGTTTGTGGAAGATCCAAGATACCAGTGTCATTGGATCAAAAATTATGTGTCAGGGAGTAAAGAACAAGAAGACTGGAAAGGTAGGAGGAGGCGAGGTTATGAAGGACTTTGAAGGCCAAATAGAGTTTTGTTTTTGCTTCTGGAGGCAATAGGAAGCCACTGGGGTTTATTGAATATGGTGTGTGTGTGTGTGTGTGTGTGTGTGTGTGTGTGTGTGTGTGTGTGTGTGTGACATGATCAGACTTGCATTTTAGGAAAATCACTTTCATGGCTGAATGGAGAATGGATTGCAGTTGGGAGAGACCTGAGGCAGGCAGACCCATCAGTATGCTATGCCTGTCATCACGGTCTCAGGTGATGAGGGCCTGTCCTAGATTGGTGGCAGTGTCAGAGGAGAAGAGGGGGTGTGTTTGGGAGATGTTACAGCAAAGGTGAAATTGACAGGTCTTGGTAACAGCTTGGATATGGGGGTAAGAGATAGTGAAGAATTAAAAATGATTCCTTGGTTGAAAGCCTGACGGAGTTGGAGGAAGGTGTTGCCCTCTATAGTAACAGGGAAGGTAATGGTGGGGGAAGCTTTAGGGGTAAAGATATATAATGAGTTCTGTTTGGGACATATTGAGTTTTTGATGTCTACTGGACATCCAATTGGAGATGTCAAAGAATATTAGAGATGTGAGGCCAGAGGACAGCAGGGAGATTGGTGCAGGAAAGGTAGATTTGAGAATCATCAGCATAAAGATGGTAATGAAATTCAAGGGAGCTGATGAGATCACCAAGCAAAATAGCATTTCATGAACTCATGCTTTCTTGACATTTTTTATCAGTGAATAGCAGGATACTTTAATCATATTCTGATCTCCTGGGAGACCAGCCAGAAGGTTATCTTTATAAAAAATGAAACGAAACAAAACTCTCCTCCAGTGTTTATACTCAATATACCTATTCCTAAAGCTACAGAAAGACAAGCTTGAGGAAGAGGTGCTACAGTTCTTGGGACATATGACACAGTTCTCAGGATAGTTCTCATTCGAAAGGGGCCACCAACAAACATGAAAGGACTTCCAAATGATTCATGGAATTGAGAGGTTCTTGTCTTCTTTTATTCTATCTATTTCAGTCCTGCCCAAATTTCTCACAGTTTGTCTCTATCACCCAAATACTTTTCATTAGACCCTTAGTGCTAAAGAAGATGCCCCCATGTCCTAGTACTAATATACCCAGACTCACAGATGCTATCCATGCTGCAAGGAGTAATTTTTCCTATACTGGCTCCTTCCCTGAGTTAAATCAACTAAAATTTTAACTGTAGTATTTCAAATAAATTAATGTATTTAATTGCATTATTTATTTAGTTTGTTATTTAACATCAACAAAAGAAAATTCTCATATACACAGAATACAAAAAGATTTTTATATGAAAACATGCATCTCCATTTTTTAGGGCTTGCTATTTTTAGAACATGTAATAAATTCTACATGTCATTTACTCTTGTAACAAATTGGCATAGTCCAGAAAAATTAATCCATATAATGGCCAAGTCCACAAATTTACGTCTCTGTGCCTTGTGTTGCTCACTTCTCTATCGAGAGGTAGGTAACATGTTTCACAATAGGTCATTTGAAGATATGATCAAGGTAATTGCTGTGATCAGAATTCCTAAATCTTACAAAATTGTTTTTCATTACAGTATTGTCTGTGTATAAATTGTTCCCCTGGTTCTGCTCACTTCATTCTGCTTCAGTTCATACTACCCAGGATTTTCTAGAATGATCTTTCATCATTTCTTGCAATAACATTTCATTATATTCACATACCTCAATTGTTTACTCATTGCCTAAAAGGCAATCTAAAGCACTCTCTTAAATTCTAATTCTTTCCTATTCTCATTCCTAATCTCTGTCCACCCCCCACCCCCCAATCTCCTCTTTAGAATAGGTAAATTTGTTTTGTTTTGTTTGTGACCGCTCCCTTGCTGGTACTACATTCTCTCCTAACCCCCTCTCCCCTGTCCTTGGTGGTGTGCATGTTGAGTTTGAGGTATTTCTACACCAGGTTCTTTCAGCTCTTTTTCTCGTGGAAATTTTCCACAGCTGAAAAAAAAAAAGTTATTATCAGATGGAATTATAAAATTGTCCAAAACTGCAATCCTGGGAATTTACCAGAATTTGAGCTAAAAACTACTCACAATAATGCTCCAAGCCCCCACTCACTAAAGTTCCCTGTTTAGAACAATGACAATATGAACTCATATTGTGGTGAGAACAAGAATAAAAATTTTAAATAGAAAGTGTCATATATCAAAGAAATACATGAGGGGGGCAGCTAGGTGGCGCAGTGAATAGAGCACCGGCCCTGGAGTCAGGAGGACCTGAGTTCAAATGTGGCCTCAGACACTTGACACATTTACTAGCCATGTGACCTTGGGCAAGTCACTTAAGCCCAATTGTTCTAAAAAAAAAAGAGAAATACATGAATAATAGACTCCTCACAATCTCAGAAAACACTCTTATTTCCTCCCAACCCTCTAGAGATGAAAAGTTTCAAGTCCGGCCTGTTCCTGGCCCTGTGTCCAAACTAGAGAAGCTGGAAATCTGGGGATAACAATTTGCTCAGCGTCACTGTGCTGCTGTCACCTCCATGACCCCCACCCCAGACATTGATGTTTAACACAGCAACACCATGGCCATGATGTCTGGAAGCCACTGTAGCTTCCTCAGGTTCTGGGAGTCACCACCATTTGATGAGAATACTACCATCATCTTGGGAAGAGAAGGTCTGCATTTATTGGAAAAGTAGAGAATTCATCGAGCCCCACATTAGGCAAGTGGCAGGAGCAACCAACTCTCTGGTCACTGCAACAATGATAGCTAGCATTTATATAATGCCTACTATTTGACAGGTGCCAGAGGAAGTGCTTTTTAATATTAATAATATTAATTTAATAATCAATATAACAAATGTTAAATATTAATATTACAACAGTAGGTTCTATTATTATAACCTTTTCACATTTAAGGAAGCTGAAACAGACAGAGGTTAGATGACTTGCTCAGGGTCACACAGCTAGTGTGTGTCTGAGGCAGGATTTTGTCTCAGGTCTTCTTGACTCCAGGTCTAGAACTCTATCCACTTCAACATCTAGTTGTCCCATCAGTGCTGCTTTAGCTATGCTCACTCTCTAAGCTTGGGAAAGAGGGAAGGTAAAATAGTCCCCAACTGCCTAATAGGAAATGATGCCATCTATGCAGTGGGAAAGGCTGTCTTTTTCCAGGCTGGCTCCTCCTCCGAGGATAGCCCTGTGGGTATTTCTCATGGAAGTTAACTATACAGGTTTTATCAACTGAGACTTCTCAGTTTGAAGGGAACCGTGATTTGGAATTTTGCACACAAAAAAACCCCTTGTGTTTTCTTTCTTTTTTTTTTCTTTTTGAAGGGCAATTGGGGTTAAGTGACTTGCCCAAAGTCACACGGCTAGTGAGTGTGTCAAGTGTCTGAGTTCAAATTTGAATTCAGGTCCTCCTGACTCCAGGGCTGGTGCTCTATTCGGTGCACCACCTAGCCGCCCCCCTTGTGTTTTCTTTATACAAATAAACATCCCCTTGGAATGATGGCCTCTTATTTTGACATGTAGGTTTGAAAGCTGTTGATTGCTTCTCTTTGACAGAACTTGTAGGTTACGCTTCTTGAGAGGAGAGCTGTTGCATCTTCTGTCTTTGCATTCCTAGGAGTCTTTTAATATGGTGCCTTGCACATAGTAGGAGCTTAATGGAGTTCAGTCAGTTTTTGTTGAATTGAATTGAACGTTTCTATGCATTGACTGAGGGATTTATATCTTTTCATTTTGGGATGATTGGCTTAACTTTGACTACTGCAGAATAGAACCACCCATTAATACTGGGTGTCTAAGAAGTACAGAGTTAGAGTCAGTCTCGAGTTTCAGAGTTAAACAAGCCTATCTGTTAAAAAAAAAAACATTTCTCTCCTACACATTCCTCGAGTGGAGTTTCTTTTTAGAAACTATTCTTTTGACAAGCAAAATTCCACTGCAAGCTATCTACTGGTCATTCACATCTTTGTGTTTATTGTTTCTGTTGGATCAGTAAATAGCCGAGATCCCTGAGTAAGGGGAGTTCTAGATTGGGGTGGGAGGAGCAGAGTTTCTCCCTGTCTTTTGTTTTAATGCTGCTCGAGTCCCCGATTACCTGGGACCTTCAGAATCTATCCCCTGTGGAAACTGCAAGCCTCCTGTCTGAAAAAAATGTCACTGGTTTTGTTTTTATCTATTGCACTGCCAGTGGGAGCTGAGACAGGACTAGCATTTTCCTGACACAAACTCTTTTGGCCTCACCTTCCCCGATGGCTCCGTTTTCCTTTCCCCACGCAACCTCATTGGCTCCAACCTCCTGTTGCCCCTTCCTCCTCCCATAAAATCTGATTGGCTTCAGCTTCCTTGACTCTGGGGCATAAAAGACACCAGCAACACATAGTCTGGGACTCACAGAATGGGTGAATGTTTGACACTGTGGCAGTCACCAAGAGTGGCTGTGCCCTGATAACCTACTGACCAGCCATGTTCCCAAAAGGAGACAGATAAGAGTGGAGAGTATCCAGTCCTATTTCCAAATACTGTTTTCAAATGGAGACAGGCAGGGTGGAAATGAGGTGGGACACCCTAAGAGAAGCTAAGTATCACTGTATTTTTTTTTTTTTTTGCTTTTTTGGAGGGGGGAAGGCAGGGCAATTGGGGTTAAATGACTTGCCCAAGGTCACACAGCTAGTAAGTGTTAGGTGTCTGAGGCTGGATTTGAACTCAAGTCCTCCTGATTCCAAGGCCCATGCTCTATTCACTGTGCCACTTAGCCGCCCCCACTGTATTCTTGTTGCATGTTTATGTTACATTAGGACAAGGTAAACCTCTCCCTTTCTTAAATGTTCAATGGTTTGTGAGTGCCTCATTTCCTCCCAATATCAAACCTGAACTAAGAGGGTGTTGGCCTTAGTTAGAGCCATTGCCTCTAACAGAACCTTTACTGAAGTACAATTAAGTTAATCAAATGTGTCAAACACAGTAAAATAGTAGAAGTTGTAAGTGATGCTTAATAATACTCAATAACATTAATCAAACAGGTTAATCAAAATACAATAAAATAGTGAAATAAGTGATGCTTAATAATGCAATACTTATTAGATATAATGCTACTTAATGTGCGCAAGAGAGTGACTCCTGGAAAAATAGAAATGTCATTTATGATTGCCATTCAGATAGATGAGAATGCAGAATCACAACATAGTACATTCAACTCCAAACCACCCTTAGTACTTTCGAAGTACTATGAGTCATGGAAAGGATTGAAGAGGTGAGGGCAAGCAATTATATAGCTCTATTGCTATTAACATACAGGAAAACCAGATCCAGTCTCTTAAGGCACATAAAAAAATCTAGGAAATAAAACATCCTCTCAAGAGGAGATCTAGGTTAAATAAACCTCTGCAAAGGAAGTAATTAGTCCATTGACTTCATCTGGCTCCAGATCCTCCTCATTACTTTGTCTGTGGAATATATGCTTGATGGTTTGCAGAAAATAACCATGCAATCAGCTATTGACATTGTAATAATAATAAAGGTCTAAATATATGCCTGACCTCAAGGCTAATTTATAAAGGTGCTTTATTAACAGTAAGCAGTTGGGTATTCTTGTTTATTAAACTGTTTCTTTTAAAAGGTTAACAGTATAAAAGACTTTGTTTTTTGCAAGAAGCAAAAAGAAGGAAAAAATGGGAGGAGGTAATTTAATTGAAAAGGGCACCTAAGTGGTGCAATGGATAGAGTCCTGGGTCTGTAGTCAGGAAGACTTATCTTCCTCAGTTCAAATCTGGCCTCAGACACTTACTAGCTGTGTCACCCTGGGCAAGTCACTTAACCCTGTTTGCCTCAGTTTCCTCATTTGTAAAATGAGTCGGATAGGGAAATGGCAAACCACCACTCCAGTATCTTTGCCAAGGAAACACCAAACAGAGTCAGAAGAGACTGAAAACAACTGAACAAAAGACAACTAATTTAACTGGAAAGAGGGGGGGAAAAAGGGAATAAGTATTGGATTCATGATTTCCAGTAGCACTGAGCTGATTGGGTATCTTGGTCCCATGTCAGAGAGGCCTTAGACCATACAAGTGTCAGCCAACATTCCTCAGTTATAGCAAGCCAAGGGGACAAGAGGACATCAGGAGCGAGTGAGAGGCTTTCCTGTTTTTTTTTTTCTTTCAGCTAAATACATGCATGGAAGTTTGGCTGTTCAGACCCTAAGGTTATATGAAACTGTCCACTTTGTGGCACTTTGCATAAATTGTGTACAAATAGGACCCCAAAGGATATATTAGTCCAAGAGTTTTAAAACTCCAAACCTATAAAGTAATAGCTAATCTCAACCCTCTCATAGATACTACAGGACTACTATAGCATGAGCATTACAGACGGCACAGGTCCACAGTCTTACATAAGATTGAACCTATAAAATTATAAAGTATGGGGGTTTTATCTTCTACATCTTCTCATGTCCCTTTTGTGTTCCTCTCACCTTCCTCATAACCATTAACCCAGTTCAAATGTGTAGTAGGGCCTTTTTTTTTTTTGGAGGGAGAAGACAAGGCAGTGGGGTTAAGTAACTTGCCCAAGATCACACAGCTAATAAGTGTCAAGTGTCTGAGGCTGGATTTGAATTCAGATCCTCCTGACCCCAGGGCAGGTGCTCTATTTATTGCATCACCTAGCTGCCTCAGGGCCTTTTTTTTAGCCAAGGTATAAGCTTCTACTATGCCACATAACTGATGTTGATGGTATTACTGTTATTATTCATAATAGTAACTCATTTTAATAGAATAATATACGAATCTTTCTGCAAAATCACATGGCAAATCAACTCCTCAGAAAGGCAAGAGTGTTGGATGTCTCAGAAGCAATTTAGGTAATGAAAAGCCACTGCTTAGGTGATGGAGCAAGAATTACAGAAAACAGAGGAACTAGGTGATTTGCGGATTATATCTCACAGGTCCTCAAATGGCCACTCAGTGGGATTCAGTTGTTCAGACAGATGACAAAGTTGGTCAGGGTTCTGGTGTTTGGCACAGTAGCACTTAAGCTTATTCAGGGCAAAGGCAGGGTTATTTTTACCTTTGTATCACCAGTGCCTGGCTCAGTGTCTAACACATAGTAGGTGCCTAAATGTTTGTTGAACTGAATTGAAAATGTGCTTTCATCCTATCCAGCCCAACAAGAGATTCAAATGAATAGATGACTCATGTTTATGTGGTGCTTGATGACTAAAAAGTCCTTTTCGTACATCTCATTTGATCCTTTATTAATGAGTCAGCAAATATTTATGATATATCTACTAGGTAACTTGCACTGTGCTGGGCACTGAGAGTACAGTCACTGAAACAAAGCCTATTGCCAAGGGGCAGTTGTTCTTCTCTCTCCTATTGTGTCTTAGGAGAAGAACATTTAGGGGCAGCTAGGTGACTCAGTGGATAGAGCACTGGTTGTGGAGTCAGGAGGACCTGAGTTCACATCTAGCCTCAGACACTTAGCCTCCCCCAAAGAAAACAGGAGAACATTTGATATGGGAAATGTTTTTAGCATTTTTAAAAAGAGCATTTCCCAGGGAGTATTTGTATTTTAAAAGAAATTTGTTTAACCTAAAAGAACTAATCCCAAATGGTAGACTTTCAGACAATGGAACATGAGAGGGTAGGAGTAGTTTCCCTAAACCCCTCAAATCCACTTCATAGTTATGAGGGTAACCCTGATCCTGCTCTCATACCAAGTGACATGACATAAAATGGAAGTTGCTGTGAATGGGGATCATGAATACTATCACATGCTGTGGCTCACTATAGAAAAAGGAAATTTCTCTTCTCCCACCCTCATCTCAGTCATTCTTCACATGTTTTGTTATTGAACAAAGTATAAAAGGCACTATTCAATAGCCAAAGTCTAAAATAATGTCACAGACCTTCAATGAAAATGATTAGGTGTTAGAAACTTGAATGGATAGGAACATTTTCCATTCTGCCCCTTTAATGGTTAACCTACAATTATAGCAAGAATGAAACTCTCAGCTTGTGCACTTGGTGGGAACAAGAAAACAGGTATTCCATTGGTGGGTTAGATTTTTGCATGGAGTGCTATTAGCTAGTCTCATTCCATCATCTACAGTGAGGGCCAATTATTTTAAAAGCACATAGAGATAATAACTATCCCATTGCCTTGCTAAGGCATATGATATTTCAGCTCTAAATGGATTTGGAGCAAGGGTATGGATTTTTGCTCTATGAGTGAACTATTGATGGAAGCAAAGAGCTTGTTTTCAGTCCCTCCTGCTCCCCATCTCATATGGCTTTATTATTTTTTTTCTGATGTAAAAAAGTGCTACTGGGTAAAAATGTAGGTTTAAGGATTGTAGTTGATGGTATGTCTATACTATTAGGAAAATATGATTAAATACTGAACTTCATTTGACTATTTTTTAGCACACCAAAATCATTGGTATAGCCCCACTGATGGAAAAGATGGTTCCTCTCTTTAACCTACTGGGCTTCAAAGGCACAATTTGGACCCCTCTAGCTAGCTCCATGGGTCTTACTGTGAACAATGCCCTTTCCATTTTAGCTTAATCTGGACAAGGTTGGGAGTTTTTCAAAAGGAAACTTTCAAGGTGAATTAATACAAAACAAAATTTGAAAGCAGGTAATGAAGCATCTATAGAGCATCTTATCAGACCACTACTGTATTAGACAACATAATTTACAGGTTACAGGTATAAATTACCATGTTCCTCTTTCTTAGTTTCAAACCCCCTTTTCATTCTGGGTGTTTCTACCCTCGGTCAGTTCCCATTTATTCCACAGTAGAGTTGGAACAAGAGGTCACTAGGAGGACAGTACATAGTCGAATGGGTTATATGTCCTGGAGCAGGCAATCAGCCCTTTAATTTGAAGGCAGGTAGAGGAGTAGAGAGAATGCTAGTCTAGGAGTCAGGAAGACCCGAGTTCAAATTTTGTGCCAGTCTCTGAGCCTCACTGAATTGTAGTGAGGGTTAAATGAAATAATATATTTCAGCATGGTTTTCAAGCTTTTAAGTTCTATACTAATGTTAGTTATTATTTTTAAAGTATGGACAAAATAATATGAAGTCATTTGTTTCCATCTGTACTCTAGAGAGAATACTAATTAGGAAAACAGGAACCTTTTTGTCCCATATCCTAGATATGTTCTATGTGGTTCTACCATCCCAAGCTACCCTTGGGTATAAGCACAAAATGGGATGGCATTTGGATCACAAACTCCTAGATTTAATAGCTAGCATTTATATAGTTATTTAAGGTCTGCAAAGCACTGTACATGTTATCTCATTTAATCCTCACAACTGAGAAGTAGGTTCTACTCATTCCTTTTTTATATATGAGGAAACTGAGACTGAGTTATGTTAAATAACTTGCCCAGGGTCACATAGCTACAGAGTGTCTGAGGCAAGGATTTGAACTCAGGTCTTCTTGTATTCAAGTCTAATGTTCTATCCATGGTGCTACCTAGCTACACAGAACTGGATGGGAACTCTGAGGTCATCTAGTCTACCATAATCATTTTACAAATGAGAAACTGAGGCATAGAAAGGTTAAATGGCTTGTCCAAGCCACCAAGTAGCAAGTGGCAAAGTCAAGGCTTGTCCCCAATTACTCCGACTCCAAATCCAGCACTCCTCATGTTGCACCATTAAGTGATATACAATTTTCCATGCTATGACAAACATTAACCTCATTGATAACCTTGGAAATATTTAAGCCAGAAAAGAAACTTAATCTTATTAAGATTCATTGACAAACTTTGAACTTAAGTTGGAAAGGCAGCCTATGCAAAGACTTGGAGGCTGAAGGAGGAATACCAGGTGTCAGTCTAACTTAGCTTTACCAGAGAGTGACTTGATCAGGGTCACACAGTGTGTGTGTTAGAGTCAGGACAGTCATCTCCCTGACACTGAGGCTCAGCTTCTGATAGCCTCATACTCCTCCTCACTAAAGGGACATGGCAGGGAGAAAAATGAAAGCTTTAAACCAGAGGTGGGAAGCTGTGGTCTTGAAGCCACATGTGGCCTTCTAGGTCCTTGGGTGCAACCTTTTGACGGAATCCAAGTTTTACAGAACAAATACTTTTATTAAGGGGATTTGTTCTGTGAAGTTTGGATTCAAAGGGCTGCACTTGAGGCCTTGAGGCCACAGTTTCCCCAGCCCTGATCTAAACCATTTAAGATCATAGGACCACATGTAAAAATATTGGCCTGGCCAATGTGAACTTTAGAGTAAAAAGTTCTATTAAATGTGACAAGAAAGCAGACTGTATTCCTTATATGAATCTCTCTGTGTGAAGTTTTAGCAGGTATTAAAGATGATATAAACCATTACCTATAGATTTGCAACAGCAGAGAACACTGGAGAAAATTATCTTTAGATGGGAATCTCACTCAGGGTGCTAGCCAGTACTAAATATTACTTTGAAAGCTATAGAGAGCTATCCTGAGTTCCATGGCAATTACCATCAAGGAGAACCCAATCCTTTATGGCAATGGTTCTCAATCTTCCTAATGCCATGACCCTTTAATACTCGTATGTGGACATATCTGTATGTGGGTAGACCCACCTGGAGACAGATAGAGGAGAGGTGTCTCGGTTCCTAAGACCATCGGAAATATGTGTTTCCCATGGTCTTAGGTGACCCCTGTGAAAGGGTCATTCAACCCCCAAAGGGGTTACGACCCACAGGTTGAGAACTGCTGCTTTATGGTATCAAAGTATGGAAGAAAAAGCAAGAAATTTGAACTTGAATATCAGATTTCCCCATGAAAGGACAGGGATTCTTTTGTAGCATTTTTAAGCACATTGTGTCAGTGAACATTCAGAAATCTGTCCTGCTATCATCTTCAGTACCATAGGCCCATGTAGCTGGAGACCTGGAAAAAAAAACACCCAACAAACCCACAAGTGGAACTTCCAGAACTGGGCCAGTCCTGTATAATTACAAACCTGCGAGAGCCTTGTGAAAGTTTTTATTGTGGTATGCTAGGCCTACACTGAGATTCCCTAAACAAGGAGGTTCCCAGATTTAGACTTTTGGAATGATTTCATTTCCTCCTTTGTGTGTCCATACCTTTAAATACAATGACTATACTGTGAACACCAAGAAAAAAAACAAAGCAAATGTTACTTATAAACTGCCAGACTCTGAATAAACTGCTTAAGAATAACGCTAGTGTCTTCCTTGTGAGATCATCTTCAATAGATCCTGTATGTGTTTGGGTTTTTTTGTAGATGGTTTACTTGTAGTGTTCCCTATTATACCATGAACTCCTCAAAAGCAGAGCAATTTTTTGCCTTCCATTGTATCCCTAGCATTAGCACAGTGCCTAGCATGTAGTAGATGCTTTAAAAATATCCTTGATGTTGTTGTTCTTATTACATATCAGTCTTTCCCTTTCAGGATTCCCAATTTACTTTGGTTTGAACTCTGATTTTTCCCACTTTTCAATTGATCCCTAAGGACTGGCAGTAATTATTATTGGAAATGAAATTGGAGATGGAAAGCTTAATTCCTGATCAGAACTCTGGGTAATTAGACCCTAGGAGCCTTAGGCAAGCTGGAAAGGCCCTAAAAAAACATCTAAGCCAACTCCCTCCTTTGCAGGTGAGCAAACTGAGGCCTAAGAGAACTGAAGTCATTTGCATGAGACTATACAGGTAATAAGTATCCCAGGTAGGATTTGAACCCAGGTCCTTTGACTCCAGAGACTGTGAGCTTTTCACTGTACACTTGTGTTTCTCTCAAACCCTTCATTTTACAAATGAGGAAACTGAGGCCCAGAGGGGTTGTTACTAGTACAAATTCCCACAGGTAGAATAAGCAACAGAGTTGAGATTTGAGCCCACAACTTCTGGTTCCAAATCCACTCTTTGTTCTGTTATACTACATGTAGAAAAAGTTCTCTTTTTCATATTCCCCTGTTCTTGTTTTGTTTCTCTCTTTATAAACTTCATTGTGAAATTCTAAGTTTCTTTTTAAAAAAATTTTTACTCACTTTTAAAAATTTATGGAATAAAGCAAGTATTTATATAACATAGTATAATTTAAAAATGATTGTGCATGAAACTGCAAATCTCTTATGTATAACTTGCTATTCCTTTGAAATATGTAATAAAATTATCATGTATATATTTTTTTCTTCCACTCTAGAGATGGTTAGCATTAGAGACAAATATGTGTGTGTGTGTGTGTGTGTGTGTGTGTGTGTGTATTTATTTATCAGTTCTTCCTCTGGATGCGAATAGAATCGTCCTTGATATATCTTTTGTAGTTAATTTGTATATTCATAATAATCAAAATGACTTATTCACTCAAAATTGTTTTTAAAACAATAGTGCTGTTATTAAGAAGCAAAGAGAAGCCAAGATGGCATAGTAAAAGCAAGGACTTCCTTTAGCTCTCCCCCAAAGTCCTCCAAATACCTGCAGAAAATGGGTCTAAACAAATTCTACAGCAGCAGAACCCACAAAATGACAGAGTGAAACAAATTTCCAGCCCAAGACAACCTGGGTGATCGATGGGAAAGGTCTTTTGTGATAGACTGGGAGAGGAGTATAGTTCAGTGTGGACTGCACCCAGCACAGAGTGGGCCCCAGCAAACCTGGAGCAGACCTCAAGGGCCTGAATCACTGGCAGCTGAGGTGTTTCCATGCTTCTCAACCCACAAATACCAAAGACAGCTTAGAAGACCAGTAGGACCTGGGTGAGAGAGGAGCATGGTCCAACCCTGACCGTAGCATAGCCCTGGGGTGGCAGTGGTGGAGGTGGCAGCAGCAGCAGCAATGATGGCACTGCTTCCAGAGGTCTCAGCCCACAGATGGTAAGGAGATTGAACAACTGATCAGAATGAGATTATAGGGCTCTCTTTGCTGACACTGAGGCAACTCTGTTGCTTTGCCCATACTTGGATCTGGGTAGCAGTCCTAGGTGGCAGTCCTGGGGTGAGGAAGAACATTGGCATAGCAGATCTTGGGGCAGTTCCAGGGTAGAAAAGAATGCTTGTGGTCACTCACAGACCAGACCATAGGCCAGAAAAGGAGTAAACATCTCTCCTTAGATCAGTGGTTCTCAACCTATGGGTCGCGACCCCTTTGGGGTCAAATGACCCTTTCAAAGGGGTCGCCTAAGACTATTGGAAAACACGTATTTCCAATGGTCTTAGGAACCTCCTCTATCCATCTCCAGGTGAGTCTGCCCATATACAGACACGCCCACATACGACTATTAAAGGGCTGTGGCATTAGGAAGGTTGAGAACCATTGCCTTAGATCATACCACCTTAAAAGAAGTGAAAACTTACAGGTCCCTAGAAGTATCTCTGAAAACAGCTAGCTGCACAAAACCCCTGAAACATGAGGCAGCACATCTTCTACACTGGAAGCAGTGCACTACCTTAACAGAGAGTTAAAAAGTTAAGTAATTGGCTGGGAAAATGAGCAAACAGCAGGAAAAAACTCAGACTATAGAATCTTACTTTGGTGACAAGGAAGATCAAAACATACAACCAGAAGAAGACAACAAAGTCAAAGCTTGTACCTCCAAAACCTCCAAGAAAAATATGAATTATCTCAGGTCATGGAACAGCTCAAAAAGGATTTTGAAAATCAAGTAAGAGAAGTAGAAGAGAAATTAGGAAGAGAAATGAGAGTGATGCAAGAAAATCATGAAAAATGAGTCAACAGCTTGCTAAAGGAGACCCCAGAAAATACTGAACAAAACTACACCTTAAAAAATAGATTAGACCAAATGGCAAAACAGATGCAAAAAGCCAATGAGGAGAAAAATGCCTTAAAAGCAGAATTGGTCCAATGGAAAAGAAGGTCCAAAAGCTCACTGAAGAAAATAATTAAGAATGGAGCAAATGGAAGCTAATGGCTCTATGAGAAATCAAAAAATTATAAAATAAAACTAAAACAATGAAAAAATAGAAGACAATGTGAAATATCTGACCTAGAAAACAAATCCAGGAGAGATAATTTAAAAATTATTGGACTACCTGAAAGCCATGATCAAAAAAAGAGCCTAGATGGCATCTTTCAAGAAAATATCAAGGAAAACTGCCCTGATATTGTAGAACCAGAGGGCAAAATAGAAATTGAAAGAATCCACTGATTATCTCTTAGAAGATATCCCAAAAGGAAAACTCCTAGGAATATTATATCCAAATACCAGAGTTCTCAGGCCAAAGGGAAAGTGTTGCAAATAGCCAGAAAGAAACAATTCAGGGGCGGCTAGATGGTGCAGTGAATAAAGTCAGGAGGATCTGAGTTCAAATCTGGCCTCAGACACTTAAGACTTACTAGCTGTGTGACCTCGGGCAAGTCACTTAACCCCAATTGCCCTGCCCTCCCCCCTCCAAAAAAAAGTGGAAAAAAAAAAAAGAAGAAACAATTCAAGTATTGTGGAAACACAATCAGGATAACACAAGATTAAGCAGCTTCCACATTAAGGGCTTGGAGGTCTTAGGATATGATATTCTGGAGGTCAGAGGAGCTAGGATTACAACCAAGAGTCACCTATCCAACAAAATTGAGTGTAATCAATGAGGGGGGAAAATATCAATTCAATGACATAGAGGAATTTAATGCATTCTTGAGGAGCTGAAGCCAAATAGAAAAACTGACTTTCAAATACAAGACTCAAGAGAAGCATGAAAAGGTAAACAAGAAACTAAAATCACAAGGGACTTATTAAAGTTGAACTGTTGACATTCCTACATGGAAAGATGATATTTGTAACTCATGAGACCTTTCTCATTATTAGGGTAGTTGGAGGGAACACACACACACACACACACACACACACACACACACACACACATGACACAGGTTGAGTTGAATATGAAGGGGTGATATCTAAAAAATAAAATTAAGGGATGAGAGAGAGGAATGTACTGGGAGAAGGACAAAGGGAGAGGTTGAATGAGGTAAATTATCTCACATAAAAGAGGCAAGAAAAAACTTTTACAATGGAGGGGAAGAGGGAAGAGGTGAGAGGGAATGATTGAACCTTATTCTCATCAGATTTGGCTTAATGAGAGAATAACATACACACTCAATTGGTTATGGAAATCTGTCTTACCCTACAGAAAAGTAGGGGGAAGGGGATAAGAAAGGTGGGATAGTAGAAGAGAGGGCAGATAGGGGGAGGGGGTAATCAGAAGCAAACACTTTTGAGGGACAGGGTGAAAGGAGAGAATAGAATAAATGGGAGGTAGGATAGGATGAAGGGAAATATAGTTACTCCTTCACAATACGACTATTATTAAAGTGTTTTGCATGACTACACATGTATAACCTATAGAGAATTTCTTGCCCTCTCAATGAGGGTGGGTGGGGAGGGAGTAATGGGAGAGAATTTGGAACTCAAAGTTGTAAAAAAAATCAATGTTAAAAATTGTTTTTACATGCAACTGGGAAATATGATATACAGGCAATGGGGAATAGAAATTTAGCTTACCCTAAAGGAAAATAGAAGGGGAAGGAGATAAGAGAAGGAGGGGAAGGGTGATAGAAAGGAGGGCAGATTGGGGAAAGGGAGTGATCAGAATGCATGCCATCATGGGGGAGGGGAAGGGGAGAGATAGGGAGAAAATTTGGAACTTAAAATTTTGTGGAAGTGAATGTTGAAAACTAAAACAAATAAATAAATTGAAATGTTGTGGGGAAGGAAGAAGCAAAGAGGTAGAGTTACACTGAAAGAATGAGACATATTGTTTAGCTTGGATGAACTGGAAAGTATACTGGGGGAGAAACAGGAGGAAAATTATATATTTCTTTTTTATTATATTATTTTATGTTATAATCTATAATTTTAATTGTATATTTCAAATGTATTTAATGGTAATATAACATTTTATAATAATTCTATTATCATACTATTCCAAGTATAATTGGAAATTTTATTTCCAAATTATATTCAGGCCTGATTCTGCCACCATCAGAACTTTGGGAAAGCTAATAGGTTTCTTTCTATAGGTCTTCCTCAGCCTGGTAGAAGTGTAGACTTAGTGAGAAAGACACATTTTGGACAGGTGACTAACATAAATCTTTGAGTTAGGATCCAACATAATAGGTTTTTGAACTCTTACCAAGTGATGAAAATAAAATGAATTCAACCATCTGTAGGCATAGTTCACTGTCTGCTAGCTTGTTACCTACTTTTTTGGTGATGTCAAGCTAAGTCTCAGATTCTATTACAATTTTTACAAGACATTCTGTCCTTTGAATACAGAGGTGTCATCACTAACTCATATTTAGTTTGGCATGTGCTTGGAATTTGTTTTCTAGTATAATGGATTTTTCCTGTTTTATATTTTATCTGTTTCTTCTCATGATCAACAACATTAAATTTTTGAGATAGATGGCAGGGGTTAGGGATGCTGTTTGCAACTGTGGAACGAAGCTAGACAAACTCATCTGTTCCTAGAAAGAATCTTGGCCTCATTAGCACCAGGGTCAAACTACAACTGGGCTAAACTAGTATTTCTATTTTTATATTTTAACCAATTGTCTTTCAGGGGATTGTGTATGGTTTCTGAGCTAGTATCAACCCTAGGGCAGTACAGGGACACAGGTCTGGAGCAAATCATAGTTTGCTCCACTGTTAGGGGAAATCAGATTAAAATGAATACCCAAAGCAGCCGTAATTACTGGGGAAAAGTCATTAAAACAGCCTGAAGGCAGGGCAAATGGAAGTAGGGAGGAGGCAGTCACAGTCCTGGAACTCATTAAGGTTCAGGGGGTGTGCGTGTGTGTGTGTGTGTGTGCGTGTGTGTGCGTGTGTGTGTGTGTTCAAATCTAGCCTCAGACATTTACTAGCTGTATGAACCTGGGCAGGTCACTTGACACTGTTTAGCTTGGTTTCCTTATCTGTAAAATGCACTGGAGAAGGAAATATTAAATCATTCTAGTATCTTTACCAAGAAAACCTCAAGGAAGTAACAAAGAGTGGGACATAACTGAAAAACAACAGAACAATAATCACCAGCTCTATTTCGAACCTCTTCCTCCAAAAGACAAAAAAAGCCCTTTATTTAATAAAGCATAGGTACATGAAATAAAGTCACACACTGGCTGTATCTGAGAATCTGTTTAATTTTCTCCTCTAGTTTATACTCCCTTTCTTCCCCTCTGATATGGCCCCCAGGCTGGTGCAAATCCTCATCTCCTCACACTGTCTATTACAGCAGTCTGCTGCTTGGTCTTTCTGCCTCGTCTCTCTCCGCTCCAGTATACCTTTCATTCAAAGCAATGATTTTCCAGACGTGAAGGTCTGGCTATATCCCACCCCTACTTGATAAATTCCAGAGTCTCCCTATTTTCCTCCAGATCAAATACAAAATTCTCTGACCTTCAAGCCCTTCATAACCTGACCCCATCTTTCTAGGTTTTTATAGTTTTTGCCCCTTCACATACTCTATAATCCAAACACTTGACCTCCAGACTCTATGCATCTGCACTGGTTGTACTCCATCCCTGGAAGGCTTTTTCTCTCTTCATCCCTTTATTCCTTTTGTTGTCCAGTTATTTAAGGCCTGTCTGACTCTTCATGATCCCATTTGGGGTTTCTCTTGGTGAAAATAATAAAGTGGTTTGTTAATTCTTTTCTAGCTCGTTTTACAGATGGGGAAACTGGGGTAAACAGGGTTAAGTGACTTTCCCAGGATCACACAGCTTATAAGTGTCTGAGGCTAGATTTGAACTCTGGTCTTCCTGACTCCAGGTCCCTAGCTACCCCTTTCTCCCAGCTTCATTCAAATCTCAGCAAAAAAATTCTACCTTCTGTGAGAAACCTATCTGGGTCTCTCTTAATGTTCATGCCTTCCTTCTGAAATTACCTCCAATTTATTCTCTATTTATTTTGTTTCTACATTATGGTTCATGTGTTGTCTCCCCCCAGTAGACCATGAGCTTCTTGAGGACAGGGATTAATATATATATACATATTTTTTTTTTTGAGGCAGGGTAATTTTCTTTGTATCCTTAGTGCTCAGCACAGTGCTATACTTGTTGTTGACGATGCCAGTCTATCACCTCTCAGTCAAGAAGTGAGAAGAATGATTCGTCATCAGTCTCTTGGAATTATAGTTGGTCATTGCATTGATAATAATGCTTAAGCCTTTTACAGTTACAACAGTGATTAATTAAGCTGCCCTTGCTCAGGAGGCAGGTGTATTATATTTCGCCCCTTTCCCAGGGTTGCAGGTATTTGGGTGTTTGAGAGTGTCTAGTCTCTGATATTAGCTCAAGCCCACACTGATGCTGTTCCCCTAATTTTAGGGGTTCCCATCGTCCCAATTCCATTTAAACATTTAATAGTTTAGCTGTAGAAAGGAATATTTACTTAAAAGCTATAGCGAGAATAAATATACAAATATTCCCCTTGAGGTATGGGGAGGCATAATCTCCCCTTTATACCATTTTGGTCTCTAAAAAAAGAAGGGGATTAGGTTCACAGCTTAGTTAAGTGCCTATATACTGTTGTTCTACCAAATTCCACATCCAAAGTCCACCTGGGCTTATATCATGGGACCCTGGCTTTTCCCCATTGGACTTGAAGAAATATATGGCCTCGAGTCCTTGCTTCAAGGCTATCCTGGCTTGAATCCAAGTCCTAAGACTCTGCTACCTGCTATGAGAACTGAAAAGGAAGAACAAAAAAGAAGATAACCCTAAGCCTGTTTCTAGAGGTCATAGGGCCTAAAAGGTAGGGGGAGGGAAGGTCCTTTCCCTTAACTAGTTCAGTTCATAGTGACCATGCCATGGGTTAACAGGACCGAACACCCAACTCCCACCCCCTTGTCCCATGCCTCTGAAAAGAGAGAATGAAACTGGTAGTTTTAAAGATGTAGCCTGTTATAGGTATGAAGCAAATTGCAGTGAAGCTATTCCTACCCATTTAGTGGGGAACACAGAACTTTTTCCCCCAGAAGCAGATCTCTGGCATCTCCATTGCAGGTGAAATGGGCATGTATCAAAACCCTGTGATGTGATGTATAAATTTTCCTCCTGGTTCAGCTCACATGTATATAGCAGTACATCAAAGACTTACCAGGATCCTTTGAATCTAACCCTTTTGTCATTTTGTAGGGCACAGTAATCTTTCATTACATTCATATATCATAGTTTGGTTAGTTATTTCCCAGCTGATAGGTACTCATTTTGTTTCTAGTTCTTTGCCACAACAAAAAATTCTGCTACAAATATTTACGGTCCTCTTATTTATTTTTTGTAGCTAGTAGTCTTTTTCTTAGGAGTGGCATCCACTGGATCAAAAGGTATACACAATTTAGTGAATTTTAAACAAATTGATTTAAAGCACGGTTGAACTACTTCATAGCTCCACCAACAGTATGTTAACATACTTGTCCTCCTAGATCCCTTCCAACAATTGTTATAACCCCTTTTCCCTTCATTTTTCTGAGTCTGATTCATTTGAGGTGAGACCCCAGAATTGTTTTAATTTACATTTCTCTTATTAACAATTTAGAACATTTTTCATAATTGTTAATAGTTTGCCTTTCTTTTTTTGAGAACTGTTTATTTGTGTCCTTTAACATAAAACTGATAGGGAAGGTGGTGAGCAGTTTGGCTTTTTCCATTACAGAGTGACTCTTGTTACTATATGTTTGTATCAGTTCCTTATGTTTCTTGGATATCAGACCATTTTCAGTGAAATTTGAAGCAAGCATTTCCCCCCATCTAACAGTTACTTTTTAAAATTCTAACTGCATTGATTCTGTTTAAAATTTTTTAATTTCTCTAAATTATATAATAAGAATTATTTATTTATTTTGTTTGATCCCTCTCTATCCATTGTTTGCTAAAGAACTTTTCTTCTCCATAATTGTGAACATATCTCTGTCTTTACTCCCCTAACATGGTTTTAAGAGGACTTTTTATATCTAAGTCTTGACTATATTTGGAGCTTATTGTATATGTTGTGAGATGTTAGCCTAAACTTAATTTCTGCCAGACTGCTTTCCAGCATTATTTTCTGTTAAACTAGGACTTCTTATCCACTTACTTGGGATCCTTTGTTTTGTCAAATACAGCTATGTTTGATGCTTTTAATTTGTTTTATCCTTTCAATTGATTGACTTTTTTCCCCCTGTACTAAATATCATGTATGATTGCTGTTTTATAATATAATTTATTTTCTATTACTGTTAGTTTCCCCTCCTTTCTCCTTTAAAAAAATATTTAACTTGTGGTTACTGAATTTTAGTTTAGAAGTTTTCCTAGTTCTGTAAAGTAATTCATTAGTAATTTGATTGGTATGACCTTGAATCTATAAATTATTTTTGGTAGTATTGTTACTTTTTATTACATTAGCATGGTAAAGTCTCTCCAATTATTTGGATCTATTTTTATTTCTGTAAACATTATTTTATAGTTACATGCACATAATTCCTTTGTGGGTCTTGGTAGTTGAACTTCTGTACATTTTATACATTCTGTGCTTATTTTGAATGGATTTTCTCTTTCTATCTCTTTGTGCTGAATTTTGCTGGTAATACACAAAAAGCCTGATTTTGAGGACATTTATCTTATATTTTGCTATTTATTGTTTTGATTTGTAATTACTCTCTAGGCTTCTCTAAATAAAGTATTATGTCATTTGCAAAAAGAGGAATAATTCTGTTTCCTCTTTGCCTACAAATATTTTTTCTCATCTAGCATAGCTAGAATTTCTAGAATTGTAACAAATAATGGTGATGATAGTTAACATCCTTGCTTTACTTCTGATCTTATTGGAAAGGATTGTAGTGTTTCTCCATTATAGATAATGCTAATTCTTGGTTTTAGATCAATCTTATTTATTATATTAGCACTAAAAGGACTAAGCACATCAACTGATACAGAAATTTTAATGTAAGTTTATTTTGAGATAAAAAATTTTATTCTATCTCCATTTTCCTTGCCTTATGGATAGAAGTAATGCTCTGTGCCATTTGATGTAGCCTAGCCCTTGAAGGTATTCATTCTTTAATTCTATATTTTCTGTTAAGGAATGGTCCCTTTGAATCCATCTTCTAAATTCAAATCTTGTACTCTTACACGTAAATGTAAGTACAATTTTTTTTGCTAACTTAACAGTGTTACTTTATGAAAGAAACTACCCTTCTGTCTCTATGGACAAGGACATGAATAAAAGAATCTTTTTCCCTTCACCAAAAAATCCCTCTTAGAAATAGTGGCCACCCATGTTATTTGTTTCAAGGACAATTTGAAATAATCAAGTAGATACACAGCGAGCCAAAGAATACTTTTCAGAAATGAAAGCTACTTTATAAATCAATGAGCTAAATTGTCTCCAGAGCCTAAACTACTCTTTAGAAGTAAGCTGGGTACTTAAGAAGAGAAGCATGTCATAATGAGGGAGGGAAAGAGAGAGCAAGCACTAAGTTTTACCCTGAAGTCTGACTTAATAGATTCCAACTTTTAAAATGTTTAGAGGAAAAGTTTGAAGGTTTTCTTCATTTAAAATTTATCACATGAAAGTCTCTAAGTTTTGAGGAGCGTGCTTCATAGATTTTAGGCCTTTCACAGTAAATCATCAATTTAGAGCCATCATTAGACAAACTTCGGAAGTGGGAGCCCAAGTGACTGTCCCGTTTCTTTCAGGAGTGTTTGTCAGAGTGTGGAAATGGTGTTGGTGGCAAGTAGTTTTTTAAAAATGGAAGCATTTTTAACGTATCAAGGGAATTTGCTATACTTTTAAAGCCAAGAGCTATCAGCAAAAACCAAAAGAACTCCGCAAAAACAAACCCCATCACTTTTTGTGAGTTTCCTGTTTTATATGGTAAGGGAGTTTAGAATAAATAATATCCAATACCCCTTTCCAGACCTAAAATTCTATGATTTTTTTGGGTACAAAGATGGATTTCTATATAGCAGATTTCTAATGGGTACTTAATTTCAGTTCATTAAACAATTTGGGGGTGCTGTGCTAGGTATTAGAGATACAAAGATAAAAAAATTACATTGTACCACCTTCAAAGAGCTGATAGTCATTTAAATTATTTTTATTTATTTTGTTAAATATTTTCCAGTTACATGTCAAAATTTTTTTTAACATTCATTAAAAATTTTGAGTCCTAAATTCTCTTTTTCTCTCCTGCCCTGCCCCTCCCCTTGAGAAGGCAAGCAATGATATCAAGTAAACATAGGAAATAATGCAAAAGTTATTTTCATATTAGCCATGTTGCAACACACACATATAACACACACATACACACACACTCACACACATAATAAAGAAAGTTTAAAACTGCTTCAATCTGCACTCAAAATTAATCAGTTCTCTCTCTGGAGATAGATAGCATTTTTTCATCCTGGGTCCTTTAGAACTGACTGCAGAATAGCTGAACAAGTTGTGGTATATGATTGTGATGGAATACTTTTGTGCTATAGGAAATGATGAGCAGGATGCTTTCAGAGAAACCTGGGAAGATTTATATGAACTGATGCAAAGTAGAGTGAGCAGAACCAGGAAAATACTGTCTACAGTAATAACAATATTGCATGATGATCAACTGTAAATGACTTAGCTACTTCAGCTATTCTGTAGTTGATGGGGATCCCTTCAATTTCCAATCAAGGAGTTTCTAGACTAATAGAGAGGATTAAAACTTTTATAAAACAGGCATTAAACATTTATACATTCATGTACATAACTCTGTGTGAAGGACCACAGGCAGTGGGACTGGGATCCTGATGACTGAACAAGCCCTGCTTGTTTTTTTTTTTTTGTTGTTGGCCTGCTGATAGGCCTGGATTGGTTCTCCATCCCCCAGGAAGATGCTCAAGCACACAGGTGTGAGGATTAGGCACTCGAGATATGCATGGCAAATACACTCATGGCCTGGGACAAAGAAGTACACAATGAACGCGGGGGAAAGCAATTAAGAAGCATCCTATAGAAGCCTGGACGCAGGGTCATAAAGCTGGCTCTCTACTTTCACCATTCCAAAGTTCCCGTCTCTCTTTTATGCACTAGCAGCCTCTGGGTCAGTGATTCTTTCTCAGCACTGCCTGGGGACAACAGGGCTCCCATACTTTCTCAGCCCTGCTGCGGGATGGCAGGGCTCCCTAAAATCGGCTCCCCACACCTTTGTATGAATTTTATTATTTTTTCTAGTTCTATAATGTAACCTTTTGGTATAGTATGGCACTGAATCTATAAATTAATTTAGGTAGCAATGCCTTTTTTATTATATTGTCATGCCCCTCTTCAATAATTTAAGTCTGCCTGTTTCTGTAAAGTTGTAGTTCTTGTTGTTCAGTCATTTTAGTCATGTTTGATGCTTTGTGACCCCATTTGGAGTTTTCTTGGCAAACACACTGGAATGGTTCATCATTTCTTTCTTTAGCTCATTTTACAGATGAAGAACTGAGGCAAACAGGCTAAGTGGCTTTCCCAGGGTCACAGAGCTAGGAAGTATTTGAGGCTGGAACTGAACTCAAGATGAGTTTTTCTGACTTCAGGTCAGGCAGTCTATCTATTCCACCACCACATTCAAATAATTCTATGTATATATTTCAGTGACTGAATTCCTACATATTTCATATATACTTCAGTTATTTTGAATGGAATTGATTTTTCTATCTCTTCCTGATGGATTTTCTATAGAAATACTGACAATTTTGGGGGGGTTATTTTATGTCTTATTATTGTTGTTGTTGTTTCCATTTACATAGTTGTGAAGAGCGACTTCACTGGTAATATTGGAATAAGGAACTCCCAAATAAGTAAACTCCTTTTTCTCTGTAAGTTAAGAGTCTTGAAGATTGGACTAGAGCAATGGGAGGTTAAACATACTGCCATAATGTGTCAGAGATGGGTCTTGAGCTCAAGGCTTCTTGGCTCTGAGGCCAGCGATCTATTCACAACACCACTGGCCACACACCATGCATTCAGGCAGGCACACACCTGTATTTTACAACTTTGCCTCTTCAGGGCTAGGACTTCCTGTGTTACCCTTTATGACCTACCCTCCTGGTTCCAAGATTTGTAGGTGATCCCTGGAACATAGAACAGCATCCCAAGACACATTTATATCAAACCAATTTTCCACAACACTGATGCAGAGGAAAGATAAGCAGTATATTTTGTTAACCATATCCCCCACCGTTATGGGAATCTGAAGATCTTCCCTGCCCCTAGGCCCTTTGCTAAAGTAGCTATGTGACTCTGAGAACCTTCCCAGATTTGAAAGTATACTCTGTTCCCTAATAGGCTGAATGTGGTCATGTGGAGCCTGTGGCACCAGGCTTGTTTTTCAGGAATGCCTGTGCCTTGCAGCTTTGTGATTGGGCAGTG
>CM053585.1:446257210-446282229 GCA_028646515.1 Pseudochirops corinnae | reverse complement strand
AAGCAAAGAAAGCTCAGCAATCCAACTTTAGATTCTTTTTTGGGGGACAAAAAGGATCAAAGCATGGAACAGCAAGAAGACAACAAAGTCAGAACTCCTGCACCAAAAGCTTCCAAGAAAAATATGAACTGGTTACCATAGAGGAGCTTAAGAAGAATTTTGAAAACCAAATAAGAGAAGTGAAGGAAAAATTTGGAAGAGAAATGAGAATGATGCAGGAAAATCATGAAAAGAGAGTCAACAAACTGACAGAAGAAAATAACACCTTAAAAAAGAGATTAACTCAAATGGCAAAAGAGGCCCAAAAAGCCAATGAGGAGAAGAATGCCTTCAAAAGCAGAATTTGCCAGATGGAAAAAGAATCTCAGAAACTCACTGAAGATAATAATTCCTTCAGAATTAGATTGGAGAAATGGAAGCTAATGATTTTCTGAGAAATCAAGATACTATTAAGCAGATTCAAACAAATGAAAAAATAGAAGGCAATGTGAAATATCTCATCAGAAAAACGACTGACCTGGAAAATAGATCCAGGAGAGACGATTTAAAAATCACTGGACTACCTGAAGGCCATGATCAGAAAAAAGAACCTAGACATCATCCTTCAAGAAATTCTCAAAGAAAATTGCCCTGATGTTTTAGAACCAGAGGGCAAAATAGAGGTTGAAAGAATTTGCCAATCACCTCTTGAAAAAGATCCTAAAAAGAGAATCTAGAAGACTTGGGTTCAAATCTCAGCTCTGATATTTAATAAACTATGTGACCTAAAGCAAATCACATAATGTTTTGGGGACTTTAATTCCTTCATCTGTAAAATGAGGGGTTGGATTGGATGACTCCCAAAGTCCCTTCTCACTCTGAATTGTGTCTTTAGATATGTAGTTTCAGCACTTGTACTGGTTGTTTTTTTTCTTCTAGGTACTTGCCTTGCAATTAGAGTACCTTTTATACCAGTTGGTAGTGGTTGCCTTGGTCTCCATCATATGATATAAACTACAAGGCACATATTTTATCTGGAATCTAGATTACAATAATTTATTTTCCTTTGTTTTCTTTTCATAGACCACATAATTATACATAGTTTAACATATATAATAAAGTACATGTTTCACATGAATATAAATATTTAAAAAGAGATATTCAGATGTAATTTTTTACCTTTCTCATTACTCTTCAATTAACAGTCACATTTTAATCTAACCCAAATCTTACTTTCAAACTTTGATTAGAATCTTCTCCTCCTCTTCCTCCTCTTCCTCCTCCTTCTCCTCCTTGTCTTCACAGCAATGTAAATGGAACAAACAATAATGACAATTGAAACTGAATGCTGTGAAATTATATGACCAAGCTTAGCCCTTGGTCAGTGTTTTCCTGATTCTGTTGATTTTGCTTTGCATCAAATTGTTTTCTCATTCTTTTCTGAATTCATCCTATTCATTGTTTATTATAACACAATATTTCATTCATGTACCACAACTTGTTTAGTTTGATGGGCATCTACTTTATTTTCAATTTCAAATACTATCAACAAACTAAAAGTCTGTAACATTCTCTGTCTCTCATGTACCTCCTGTTTTGTGTAGACAAATTTTTTTTTTCATTAAGGGAAAGATTTTTTGCTGTCAGGCCATTAAGTGTCCTAAGTCTAAGAACTAGAAGAAATCCTAGGGGTCATTTAGTACAACCAGACTACTGTATCTAGGAGGAAACTGAAGTCTAGAAAAGTGGGTTGATGTGCTCAAATTCATATTTGATCAGAATAAACAAAAATATAACTTTCATTGAAAAAGTAGCACAGATATTAAACTACTACTTATATTGGGAAATTCTATGTTTAGAAGATTAAAAGAAATATTGCAAAAGTAACTAAATCATTAGGTTACAAGAGCATAAGTTTAGTTCCAATGTCAGTATTATTTTTTCAGTTCCTTCATTTTTTCATAATTTATTTACTATTTATTTTAAAAATTCATTTCTAAACATTTTGAGTGACAAATTATCTCCCTCTTTCCAGCCCCTCCCATCACTCATTGAGAAGTCAAGACATATATGTTATATATGTGTAGTCATGCAAAACAAATTTCCATATTAGCTATGTTGCAAAAAAAAAAAGCAAGAAAAATCCATTATCTGTATTAAAATAATTAAAAAAAATTTTTTTTTAAAAAGACTGGAGTTTTCTATGTCACCCAGACTGGAAGTACAGGGACTACTGACAGTCTTATCCTGCTCTGATTAGCATGGATACCTTGCCTGGCTCTGTTTCTGACCTTTGCTAGTTCACCACTCTTTAGGGAACTGGATTGCTCCTTTGTCCCCCTGGTTCATCATAATGATGCTAGAGTTAGTGCAGACATCTGATTACCTTAAACCACTACAGTGCAGAATCCTGAACTCAGCCTCCCTGGTAGTAGTGTGACACACAGATGTGTGCCACCAATGCTTAGGTCTAAAAATGTTTTGCTCTTTTATTTTTTTTTTTGGAGGGGGGTAAGGCAGGGCAATTGGGGTTAAGTGACTTGCCCAAGGTCACACGTTTAGTTGTGTGTTAAGTGTCTGAGGCTGGATTTGAACTCAGGTCCTCCTGCCTCCAGGGCCAGTGCTCTGTTCACTGCAAACCTAGCCACCCCTAAAAATATTTTAACTTTTAAAATTTTTTTTGCCTTTTGGAGGATAATTGGGGTTAAGTGATTTGCCCAAAGTCACACAGCTAGTGTGTCAAGGGTCTGAGGCTGGATTTAAACTCAGGTCCTCTGGACTCCAGGGCCAGTGCTCTATTCACTGTGCCACCTAGCTGCCCCATCCTAAAAATATTTTAAAATAAGATTGAGAAATACCTAGAAAAAGTATATTCCATGCTACCTTTTTTTTTCCATTGATGAGAGAAGGGATAGTGGATAGAGTGTCAGGTCTGGAGTCAGGAAGACCTGAGTTCAAATCTAGAATCAGACTCTTACTAGCTGTGTGACCCTGGGTAAGTCACTTAACCCTGTTTGCCTCAGTTTCCTCATCTGTAAAATGAGTTGGAGAAGGAAAGAGCAAACCACTTAAATATCTTTGCTAAGGAAACCCCAAATAGGGTCACAGAGAGTCTGAAATGACTGATCAACATTAACAGTACTTAATACCTATCTTTTTCTTTTCTAAAACCTCAGTTATCATCAATTATACTTTAGTTCAGTGACAGCTTCTGACTATTCTCCTGGTTTATTGAGTGTTAGTAAAAGAGTAGAAGCTGATCAACTTCCTCTGAGGTCTGGAAGCAAGACTCCTGCTTCATGGATGCCATAGCTTTATTTCTGATAAGAAATTTTAGAAAGTGTGTATGTGTGTGTATTTGTATATGTGTGTGTATACATATACACACATATACATTTATACACATATGTAATTATATATACATATACACACATATATGTGTATATAAAAACATAAGTATGTGTATACATCTAGATTCTGATTACTACAAATATTGAATCCTCCGAAGTAGTTACATATATTCAAACTCACACTATTCCAAGGTAATATTATGTAAAATATAGAAATTCTTTTCAACACAATAGACAGATGCAGTGTTAATTCAAATAATGTGACTACTTCTGGGGATTCATTATTTACTCTAATTAGGACCTTAGCTGTATTTGTTTATGTGTGTGTGTATGTATATGGGTATATGTATATACATATATATATGCATGTGTTTTTTTTCATGCTTTGGTTTCCAATTTCACTCTGCTCTCAGAAGAATAAATCCTTGTAATTATGGTTTGAAAGCAGTATACACATATACAAAAAATTATAATTGCTTGGATCCTTAAAAAAAAGTCAAGCATGCAGTAAGGGTCAATTTGGAAATTTCACCCATGCTATAATTCCTAATCATTTTGTTGTATTATGTTGTTGTTCATGAAAGCTATCATGTTATAGTGGTTAATGAGCTGGCTCTGGAATAAGGAATCAGTGAATTAATAGACATTTGGTATATTTTTATTATGCGTCACGGTCTATGGTAGACTATAGACTTACAAAATCAGGAACATTTAGTGCTTAGGCCAGTTTGGTTGGACCACAGATTAATAATGAGGATGACAATCACTTATATAGTGCTTTAAGATTTACAGAGCACTTTTTTACATGTATTATGCCATTTTATCCTGACAACAAGCCTGAGTGCTTGCTGCTATTATTATCCTCCATTTTACTGGTAAGGAAACTGAGGCAAATCCCAGGTTAAGTGATTTTCTGAGAGTGACACAGTTACAGTGTGTGAGGCTGGATTTGAATTCAGGTCTTCCTGGCTCTGACTTTATTACTCTATCTACTGTATCATCCTGGGTGGAGAGGAGAAGGCTAGAAATGTAGGATAGGACTAGGTTGTAAAGTTTTAGACGCCAGACCAGAGGTGTTTGATCCTAGAGGTAACTGGTTCATGTCAGGAATGGAAGAAGACCTAGGGTCAAGTGCTACCTAGGACATATACTGACTATGTAACCCTGGACCCACTTTAAATTTTTAGTGCCATCCACGGGCAAATCTGTAAGAGTAAACTGGAGAGCAAGTGCCAGTTTGTATTAGAAGAGACAATTTTCTTACCAGGAAATATGTGTATATGTATGTATATGTATACATGTATGTATATATGTATGTGTATATGTGTATGTGTGTGTATATACCTATAGCAATGAAATAACTAATTTGATTTAAAAGACAATTTAAGGAATAGGGACCTGAGCTATCAGGAAAATCTGGGTTCAAGCCCAGCCTGTATTGGTTGAGAACCTGGGCAAATGCTTAACCTCTCATTGCCTCAGATAACTCTAAGAGTGGATAGAACTGTGAACCTGGAATGAGGAAGACCTTAGTTCAAATCCTACTGTAGACAGGCACTTGCAATGTGACCCTGGGTGAGCCAACCAGGCTCTGTGAGCCTCAGTTCCCTCATCTATAAAATGGGGATAATACCTACTTTCTAGAGTTGTTGTGAAGATAAAATGAGTTAATATTTGTAAAATGTTTAGCAAACCTTAATGTGTTATATAAATTGTGCTTATCATCATCATTATCTAAGACCTGCTTTGGTAAAAGGAGTTTCCACATGAAATGATTTCCTATGCTGATGAAGTAAAAAATGTTGATCTTGTCTCCTGAAGTTATTTTATAGAGAATAATTTTGTCACTGCTGTTCTTAACTTAATTTGACAGGATCATTCTTATTTAGGGTTCATTTGGAAGCACTCTGTCCAGTAGCTTTTATCCACTTTTTTCTCCTAATAAGCTAATCAGGTTAGTGATTAGCTGACCAATAGGTACATAAGCTATAGGAAAAGACAGGCCCAGAAATTAAGAAGCAATGATGAAGTCACATACACAATAATCAAAATTATATCTCATTCATTGCTTGACTGACCAGATCCCATGTACCACTTCTATCAAGAATCCCCACACCACTCACGTTCTCTTGGCAGATTTTTTCTTGTTCTTCCAGACCCTAGTTATTAATATTACTCTTCCTCTCTGTTTATTCTATTTTCCTCCTTGAGTGACCAGGCTCGCTGAAGTAGTCAGCAACCTGTTCAGAATGCCAGAGTATTTAGAATATGCTTATTGCGGCAGGACCACTGCCCCAAATTTCCTACAAAAGAACTTTGGGCATTTATGAAACCATTATATCTCTTTAAACGCTTTTCAAAAATATGGATTACATGCCATCCATTTTCACAAATAAACTGAATACTCCTTGAAACAGTGGCAACATCCTGCATATATTTCAACAGCTTGATCCAAATGCAAGAATCTGTGAAATTGGATAAACTCATATAAAAATGGATGCAAAAAAACCCAGCCCTCCCTCAGAGAGCATCAAACATTATTATTCACTTCAAAATTCTCTCAGCCAGAGAGTGAGACACTCCCAGAAGCTCAGAGAGTAAGGAAATTGTGCAATGTCAACCTAGTAAGGATCTGAGACCTATGGAGACTTCATCCCTTAAGTAAATCAAAGCCAGACAGAAATCAGGAAAATAAAAAGGAAGAGTCAATCATAACAGAATTAAACTGCCAAAGGTGGGGCAGGGCAATATTCAAGCATCCATTAGCATGGTTGATCAAGCCAAAAATTACAATCTAGGTTTCAGCTTTGCAGATGCATTTGGGCAAAATTTTGCAATGGCTGTAATATCTTTTAATTTTCTTGGGATTCAGTCTGCAAAATGTCCACCCATAACCTGCTGGATTCTCTCTGTCCTTTCCTTTCTTTGTACAAAGCTGTTTGTATTGATGTATATGTATATACATATGAACACTGATGTATATGTACCTGTTTTATGTTGTAATTGTAAATACTGCATTTATACCAAGACCATTGATAAAAGACCTACATCTATTTTTCCTCAATAGTGTTAATCATTTGATTCAATTGACTATTTAAGTGCCTGTTATATGCATGGCACTGTGAATACTAGATGCTGGGGCAGATCTAAACATTAGATCCTTGCCCAGATAATGATAGTATCCTTCCCTACTGCCTTCAGATATGCTCAAGTCTTCCCTATCCTTATAAATACTTCACTAGCTAGCCCCTGACAGCCTCTCAAACTATTGTCCTATATCTCTCCTCTCTTTCTTAGCTGAACTCCTTGACACAACTGTCTATATCTGTTGCCTTCACTTCCTCTCCTCTTGTTCTTTCCTCAACCCTTTGCAGGCTGGCTTTTAACTTCATCACTCAACTGAAACTGCCCTCTCCAAAGTTATCAATGATATCTTAATGACCAAATCTGATGGTCTTTTTTCAGTTCTCATCTTCCTTGGCTTATCTGCTGCATTTCAGTTAGTTGACCACTTCTTCCTCCTGGATACTTTCTCCTTTCTGCATTTCTTTGACACTGAACTCTCCTAGTTCTACCAAGTCTGCTGACTTTGCATAGCCCTGCCTCACTTAAATGCAATTCACTTGCAAGTCATGGTGTCACCTCCCTGATGTCATGGTCCTCTTTGAGAATGAAGTGCAAACAACAACAATCACCACCTAACCATTCCTTGGCAGACTCATCCTACATATCACACTCCCTAACAGGGGGTGTTGCCTGAAATTCTGTCCTTACTTCTCCTTAGTTCTCTCCCAGGTAACCTTATCTGCTCCTGTGGGCTCAACTATTATCTCTATGTAGATGACTCATAGATAACAATAGACCAATAAGTGTTTATTAAATATTCACAGCGTCCTTGGCATTTTTTTAGGAGCAGGGGATGCACCTACAAAAAATGAAAAAAATCTCTACTCTCCAGGAGTAATGTGTGAGACTCTAAGTACCTATATGAATTTGTACAGCATAAATATTGATGAATAAATACAGATATACATAAACAAATAGCTTACAAGGTAGTTTAGGGAGTGAGGACACTGGTAATTTGGTGGATCAAAAAAGTCTTCATGTAGAAAATACTGCTTATGAAAGAAAGGAGGTAGTGGTAAGGCTGTAGTGCATTGAAGGCACAGAGGACAGCCAAATGGATACTAGAGATGAACCATATATCATGTGTGAGGAACAGAAAGCCAATCTGGCCAAATCAAAAAGTATAGGAGAGGGAATCTTGTCCAACCCAGGCTAGAAATATAGGAAAGAGCTAGGTTCTATAAGCCTTAAAAGATAAACAGGGGAGTTTATCTTTATTATAGAGGAAGTAGGCCACTGGAGTTAAGTAGAGGAGTCACATGGTCAGGCCTGCACTTAAGGAGATTTACTTTGGCATCTGTGTATAAGGTAGATAGAAATGGGGAGAGACTTGAGACAGGAGACCAGTCAGGTGGTTGGAATAATCTAAGCAACACAGGATGAGGACGTGAACGATGGTAATAGCTCTGTGAGTGAAGAGAAGGGGTGAGCTGAGGGATGCTGGGGTACAAATGGCAACATCTGGCAACTGATTGGCAGTATGGAGTGAGGAAGAATGAGAAAGTCAAAGTAAATGTTGGGATTATGAACCTGGGAGACTAGAAGGATGGTGCTGCCTTCAACAGAAATAGGGAAGTTTGAGAGAGGGAAGGCTTAAAGGAGAAGATAACGAGCTCAGTTTTGTCCATGATGAGTTTGAGATGTCTTAGGAACATTTAGTTCGAAATGTCCAATAGACAGCTGGTGATGCTCAGGGGAGACAATGGGACTCAGCAGATAGATGCAGGATTTGTCTACATTTGATATTAAAGTTAAATCCATGAGAAACAATGAGGTTATCAAGAGAGGATATGGAAGAAAGGAAGAAAAGGGCCTACTTAGGACAGAGCCTTGGGAAACATCTACCTACCCCTACTATCTCTCATGAACTTTAGGTCTGGGTAGGCAAGCTTCATGTGTGAAGCTGGGCCAGGAGATATATGTGTGTGTATACATATATGGATATATACATACACACATACACAATCTATGCTACTGCTGTGGGTAAAGAGCAAGAGTGTTTGGGGGGCAGGGTGGGGAATGACTACCTGCCTGGAGAGGAGCCCAATACACCTAGTACCTCATATTGGACATATCCCACTCTGGAGACCACTATACTAATTTATAGAGGGGATGCAATCTTTATTGATGGAGGAAGTAACCAACATAGATGAAATACCAGGTCCTTGAAGTTCTGAAATTAGTATTTTAGAATTTATTAATCAGTCAAGAAGCATTTATTAAGTACTACATGCCAGACAATGTGTTGGTTGCTATGAATACAGATAGGAAATTAAATAATTCCTCCTCTCAAGAGCTTACATTCTATTGGAGGAGCTAACATGTACATACCTAAGTATATAGAGAATAAGTATCTTTAGAATATTTACAAAATAAATAAAGGTAGATGAGTAAGAAGGGTACTACAATTGAAAGCATCTAGTAAGGCTTCATATGAACAGGGGTTCTTAACCTTTTTCTTGCCAGAGCCCTTTGGTAGTCTGGTAAAGCCTATAGACCCCTTCCCAGAATAATGTTTTTAAATGCATAAAATACAGGGGATTAAGAAGGTAACCTGTTATATGGAAATACAATCATCAAAAATATTTATAGAAAAAAGTACACAGACCTTCCTGTTGATATAGAAAGTGGTAGCTTGAACTGTATCTTTGGAGAGAGGAATTTTTTGAGGCAGAGGTGAGAAAACATTTCAGGTATGAACTGAAATGACGGACAATACAAAGATACAGAGAGGGGAGATAGAAATCCATGTGTAAGGAACAAGGAGTATCAGAAGGGTAATATACAATGAAGCTGGGAAAGAAGGATGGGGCTAATCTATGAATTGCTTTAAAAGTCAAATAGAGTTTTTTATTTTATCCTAGAGGCAATAGGGAGCCATTGGAATTGAGTAGGGGAGTGTCATTTATGGAAGATCATTTTGGCAGTGGTGTGATGGATGGATTTGAATGGGGAAAGACTTGAGGCAAAGAGTACAAATACTACAGTTATATCATTTATAGTTGATTAAAAATAGTGTTTATGATTATTTCTAGGAAAAAAGGTGCATAGCTGCTTATTACATAAGATTATTTCATGGGAAAATCAGATTCCATTTCTAGCACCTTTTCCAAGAAAAAAATTCAAGAAAATTTCCAAGAAAAATTTCCAAAAAAGTTCACTGCAGTGTAGATAGAGGCAAAAAGTTAATTAAAGTCTGAGAGAAAGCCTGTTATTGGGTGACAAGTCTTCCTTACTAGATTGTAAGCTCGTTGAGAGCAGGGGTCATGACACATATAGCTTTGTATTCCCCATAGTGTCTTTCATGCTTTGCAAATAGCAGTTATTCAATAAAAATTTCAGCTGAGCCATGAGGCTATGTTGAGTTTTCTCTTCAACTATTTACTGACTGTTAAAACCATCAAGATAGAAAATGTGTGGAATCAGGAAAATGATAGAATTCCTGAGGCAAGAATTTTTTCCCTTTCATATATCTTTTGGGATGGTGGCATTTGTAAAGCCTAGTCAGAATGGGCAAAATATAACCACAGTACAAGAAGTCTTGGCATTATTTTTTTTCCCTATAAAAATAATGGTTCGGAGCATCATGATCAGGAAACTATAAAATGTATGGATTCAGAAATACATGATTATTGAACAGATTGTATAAAGAAAAGCATTTTTGTTTTGTGGTCCCAATTGATAATTTTATAGATGTGGAGAACTCTTGGTATGAACATTTACTCCACTGATGCAAATGGCACTTTTTGTCTTCATAATGGCACAACTTGTCTTCATAAAATATTTTTCTATCATCATGGGAAATTTTGAAAATACGCAAAATTCTGCTATTTAGCACTGCATAGGAATCTTAAAGTTTAAACAAATTTAAGAAACCACTCTTTACAAAGACAATTATACATTGAAAAATTTTGAAATAATTTTTTTTTTGCTTGCAATTATTTGTAGGAGAAAACGAAATCCTACACCAGATGTTAAGTTAGATTAGTTTCAGAGTAATTGAGACAGATTTTTTTTTTCTCTTGGAATGTGCATTACCTGGCTTTCAGTGCCTGGATAGGCAATTTGTTTTCCCTATAACACCTTTTAATTTTCTCATACTTAAAAATACAGTTGGAGTAAGGCATTCCATGAAACACTGCAACAGAGACATTCCATTGGAACTATAATGAAAATAATAATCATTTCTCTTCCAGCATCTTGAGTCTAGCAGCAAACATTTATAAAGTATGTTGCCGTTGTTGTTGTTTAGTTCTTTTCAGTTGTGTCCAACTCTTTGTGACCCTATTTTAAACATACTGGAGTGGTTTGCCATTTCCTTCTCCAGCTCCTTTTACAGATGAGGAAACTGAGACAAAGTAGGTCAAATGACTTGCCCAGTGGGGTCACACAGCTACTAAGTACCTGAGGTCAGATGTGAACTCAGGTCATCTTGACTCCAGGCCCAGCACTCTACTAATGCCACCTAACTGCTCCATGTATTGCTGTACTGTCATTCAAATTAGGGACCATTATGATTCCAAAGTAAAATTCAGTAAGAATTTATTAAGTGTTCATTGCATATCATGCACACAGATTCTGGGACTACAAATACAAAAATGAGATACACTCTGCCCTCAAGGAGCTTATATTCTACTGAGAGGAAATAACACATATCTAGACAAGTAAATGAAAACACACACACACACACACACACCCAGTGAATTCCGTCATTTCAGGGGGTGGGTGGGAGGCCATTAACAACTGGGATGAAATCAGGAAAGGCCTTTTGGAGGAGGGGGCAATTGAACTGAAATTTGAAGGGAGCTAGAGATTCCAAGAGGCAGAGGTAAGAGGAAGGAGGATAGAGGGAAGGAGGAAAGGGAATTCTATGTTTGGAGAAGAGCAAGCAGTCCAGTTTGATGGGGCTGGGGTGGGAGTGTGGGGGACAAGGGGAAGGGCAGAGATAGAAAGAGAGCAAGAATATATGTAGGAAGGCAGTTATTGTTAAATCATTGTAGAAAGACAGCTTGGAGTCAGATTTTGATAGGCTTTAAATACAAGTAAAAATCTTATAGGATTTTGCCTTTTAAGATGAGAGCAAGAGCTAATAAACAGAAAAAGAGAGAAAAAAAAAGGCTTTTGATTGTACAAAAAGAAAGGTTTTTTTTTTCCATTTGTAAAAAGCAGACACCACATTTATGGAAAATTATTTTTAAAAAACCTCTTTTCCTGATGAGGGCACAGAAAGGATTTACTTTTTCTTACTTCCTGTAGATGTCACTTGAGCTTAGCTTTGAAGTAGGGGATTCTCTAAGGCACAGGTGAGAAGAAAGAAGTACATTTAAAGTATGAGAGAGAACCTGTACAAAGTCATGGAGAAGGGAGATTTTTGCCCTATGCTTTCATCCCAGGAGTCCCCTTTGCCTACAGTCACCCTCTCAAGAGCATGGTACAATGTGAAAAGCCAGCCACTGTTCTGCAGAACAATTCATATGGACATTTTATTCAGAATAATTTAGGCAGAAGTTACAAGTATTGCAAAAGAATAAGCACATTTAAGTTGTCTAGGCTTCATTTTCCCTTAGCAGGTGACCATAAGCCTAATGATGACCTGCTGAATTCTGGACCAAAATTCCATGTTTTCTTCTTTTTGGATCTATCTCCTATCTTGGAATCAGGGGACCTGAGTTGGAAAACTGGTTCTGCTAGTTACTCCTAGTCTTCTCCAAAGCAAATCACAAAATCTCTTGGGAGTTGAGTTTTCTTGTCTATAAAATGACAGTGAACAAGATGATTTCCAAAGTCCTCTCTAGGTTTAAAACCTGTGTTGAAATCTGAACTGTCCTTTTGTGATTGGGTTTTAAAGCTAGCCCAATATTCCCGCTGTGGGCTACAGTTTTCTCTGACTTTTTGAGCTGTCTCCTTGGAGCAGCTGGTTCAAAACGCTGCTTTGTTTCAGAGCCTGCAGATTGGACACATCCTCACTGATGATGGGAATGTCATCTTCCTTCAGCCCCTCGGCACTTAGGTCACCTTCGCTGTCAGATAGCGCACACAGGAGGGTGTCATTTTCATAGGTTGGAAAGTAATACCTGAAAACACAACCACAAAAGCATAAATAGCTTCATCCATAATGGGCAATTGCAGTCAGCTGTAGTCTATTCTTTTCTTGACACTTGCCAACTATGTATGCAGAGTTTTGTAAACCCTGCAAGCAAGACCACATTTGAATTGTATACACTTTATTTTTCACTGGCAGACAACCTTACGCTGGATGATGACCAGGGACAATCCCAGTGAATTCCAAAATGTCATGCTTCTTTTTCTTCTAGTGCAACTCTTCCTAATATGTGGCAGTAAAAGGAGTTTCCCTTTCCCCAAGCCCTGGGATTCTTGCCCACTTGGCTTCCCTCACCCCTTTCTGGGTCAGTTTTCCAGGCCAATCAGAATCCAGATTTTCTAAATACATATGACTTGAGGAGAAAAGGACCACCATAATACACTTATTGAGCTCCAGCTATTCTCTGGGTGACATTCAAACCAATTAGAGGAAATTAAAGGCTCTGGAATCATGGCCACACTCCAATATCAGAATGATTCCTGTTGGTTTCAAAAAAGCATTTGGATGATTTCAGGATGCATTCCTATCCCATTCTTACCCATTATTTCACAGGATATTGGGGAAAATGAAGTAGACAATGGTATCCACAGCAGAAGGAAGGAATGCTTTCAAAAGTTTTGAAAAGAAAAGTGAATTAAAAACAAAAATGTGGGGAGAAAGGGAAGGGAAAGAAGGAAGGAACAGGAAAAAAAAGAAATGAACAAAGTAGAAAAGAAGAGAGGACAATCTACTTTCCCAGGCTTATTTCACATTACTATCATTCTAGTTAATCTTCTATTTAGAAGGTCATAGATTTTAGAGCTAGAAAGAACCTTAAAGATTACAGGGTCCAATTGTCTCATTTCACATATTAGGCAGCCAAGAAATAGAGAAGTAAAGTGATTTAACCAGGATCACACAACTAGTAAATGTCTGAGGTGGGATGAGTCTTCTGACTACAAGTTCAGTGTCCTATTACACTGTGCTGTGGCTCAAACTCATCTTCCCCAAACCAGGCCTGCCTTTCATCTTTGCATAAGCTGTCCTGCAATCCCTCCTAACCTCTTAAAATTCATGGTTTAATTCAAGGCTTGGCTCCATCACCACCTGGAATGGGAATTCTTTCCCGATCTCCCCTTATACTTAGCGTTCCCTTCTTCCTCTTCAAATTATTGTGTGTACTTATTTGTTTACATGTTGTGTCCCTCAGTTTAAGAGGGGAAAAAAAGCTCCTCAGAACTGGGGCTATTTTTCATTTTGTCTTTGTATTCTTAGAACGCTGCACATAACAGACATTAAAAAGATGTTTGTTGGATTGGAGCGGAGAGAAAGGAAAGAAAAGATTGACACAAGAGGGAAAGTACTGGAACATTCTGGCATATTATCAGTATGTACAGGTGCACACACTGATGAAATGATCAACATTCTGTGGAACTCTGAGCACCATCACTGAGTCCAAGTGATGGCTTGTTGGTGCCACTTTCAGAGCCAAAGCATTGATAGGTAAAGAAGACTGAAGGAAAGGAGAGGAGAAAGAAAGTATAGGAAAGAAGATGAGGGGAAAGAGAAAATAGAGCACAGAAAATTAAAGAAAGATGTAGTGCTATACATCCATGGTCATAAGGTTGAAGATAACGAGATCTGTATGGTGGGATGTGGAACTGTGTTGCCAGCAATTACTTCAGGCATGTCTTAGCTTGTGGTTCCTTTCTCTACTTTTTGAGGAATGGGAGGAGTGCTGCTGCATGCGTGTGCGTGCATGTGTGCGTGTGTGTGTGTGTGTGTGTATAAAAACATATCCAGTTATGTGCTGGTCCTATAGGTTACCTCAGCCCTCGTTCTTTTTTTTTTTTTTTAATATAAATTTATTTATTTATTTTTTAGTTTTCAGCATTTCATTTCCACAAGATTTTGAGTTACAAATTTTCCCCCTGTCTCTCCCCTTCCCCACTCCACGATAGCAAGCCTACTGGATACCCTTTCTCCCAATCTGTTCTCTTATGTCATCCCTGACCCTCTTCCTTGCTTCCTTGTAGGGCAAGATGGATTTCTATACCCCAGTGCCTGTATATCTTATTACCTGGTTCTCAACCCTCATTCTTTAGGCCCACAATCACCTGGGGATTGGTATAGATCTGCTTTAAGTATTCAATCAGAACAACATGCAAGGACACAGATCATTTTAGGGTAATAAGAGTTAACAATGACATAGTTTTTGCAAAGTTCTTTATATACATGATCTCCTGTAATTATTAGAACAGCTCTTCTAGGTAAGTTCTTTAGGTATTATTATCTCTCCAGTTTACAGATGAGGAAACTGAGGCTGAGAGAAGGCAAGTCCAACACTTACCAACCTGCCATGAACTATGCTGCTGCTCGGGTGACCTTGGTGATCTGGGGAATCCCATACAGGGGGAAAGGAGGAAGAAAAAAAGATAAAATTAAAGCAAGATGCAACACCCTGTACCAAGTTAGTGGAGCAACATGGAATCTCAGAATTGAAAGGGATGTTGGGAGATAATCTAGTCCAATGGTGTCAAGCTCAAACAGAAACAGAGGTCACTAAGTCATACATAAGGACCCTTGTTGGCTTTTTAGTCACTTAGAAGAACACATATAAATTTTGTCTATTATTATCTATATCACATATATAATCTATTATTATATTATGCATTATTATAGACAACACATCTATTACATTTTATATATTTATTTGTTTTATTAAGTTTTTATTTATTTTGCTAAATATTTCCCAATTATAACTTTAATCTGGTTTAGATGGGAGAGTTGTGGGCCACATGTTTGATACCTCTGATCCAATCTGACCTCCTCCCAATATAGGAATACCTTCTACAACAGACAGCCATCCAGTCTCCACTTTAATACTTCCATGAACCAAAAATTCATTACCTTATGAGACGGTCAGTTCCCTCAAAGAGCTGAAATCTGCTTGCCTATCTGTAACTCTTACTCATTTGTTCAAGTGTTAGTGCCTTTTGGAGAAACACAGAACAAGTCTACACCCACTTGCATTGAAGAGTCATGAAGACATTTGGAGATGCCTAATATTAATTCATCTGAGTTTTCTACCCACTTGGGAAGATGGTTAATTGAGGGATGACTCTTGGAATTCATAAGGTCCTTTTCTAAAGAATGCTGAGGCGGGGGCGTGGGGGTGGGGGAAGAGAAAAATAGTGTTCTGTGGATTCCACTGTAGCAAGCATTCTATAGTAAGTACAGTGGAGAGATGTATTTGGAAGCAGAGGATGTGGGTTTGACTCCTAACTCTGTCACTTATTACCTGTGTGACCTTAGACAAGTCACTTTACCTCTTCTGGCCTCAGTTTCCTCATCTGTAAAATGAAGGGGTTGGAAAAGATTGCCTCCAAAGGTCTCTTTCAGCTTTAAATCTATGACCCAAAGTTTCCATACTGGAGTCTTTGGGGGACTTCAACTTCCAAGAAGTCTTCTGAACTTGTGTTATCCAAGGGATATATAAGATTGTATATGAGTTTCAGGGTCCCTCAAAACAAGCTTGAATTATGTGTCAGGCCAACGGATGTTTTATAGGATTAATAATGTACATCCAAGCAGTTGTAAACCAGCTAGTCAGTTTTTCAGCAATTTAAAATTATTGAAATGTGGAGGTAGGAAGATGGGGCAGAAGGAAGATAGATGCATGTTATAGATCAGTACTTACTGTGGCTGATCCCATGTGGTTCTTTCAGGAAGCATTGATATGTGTTTAGTTTTCTCCATGTGATTCCTTAATTCGGCTTTGGATGTAAATTTCAAGTGGCAGCTGTAACATCTACATTGGTGAACTTCCCTCCGAATGAAGTTGACCAGTTTTACTTGCTGATAGAAATGTAATCCTGGGAAGATGGCAGGAAGTAAAATCATGCCAGATGATTCATTAGACAATCACTTTTGCACTGTTAGAATTTTTTTAAAAGTCATTTTCACAGTAGCTAAGAAGTATTGAGGATGCATTAGATTGTCTGCGGGAGTGAAGGGGGGGTTGGAGAGGATTGGGTCTAAGAAGAAAAGCATGCATATGACTTAAGTAGTATAAAGTAACCCAAGAAAAAAGATGTATACAAAGTCCAGTGGTGCTGAGAGGCAAGAAGTGGTCATTGGTGCTTGTACCTGTTATTGACAAGCAAGTTGCCAGTCCTTTTGTGCTGTAATGTTTCTGTCCCCTCTAGACTGAGAAATGTGCAACACAATTCGTTCATACCCAAGATATCCCAGGCTGGTTGCGGATGATGCCACAGATTGACTTAAGGAGTTTCAATTAGTTAACATTTTTTCTCAGTAGTTCTAGAGCTGTATTAGGCATAACTATTGAATTCTTCAGGGCTGCTCTTTTAAGAGCAGTATGCCAAGGAAGGTGAATTTGGAGCTTCTCAAAGGATCATCAATATGCAAAATGAATCAAATGATCCCTTTATGTCAGCGATTCCTGACTGTTTTCCACAAGACTCAAACGTGTCCGGTTATTGCAAGAGGAGATAAACAGAAGGGGTAATACTTTTCTTTGACTTTATATACAAATAAAAATACAGTACATGATTAGGGGGGAGGGTCATGTTTCTCAATAGTGGGCCATGTGATCAGGAATCCAAACTCTTCCACTGATTCATACTGGCAGCACACTTGTAATTCAGTCTTGGACAGTTGTCTAGCACACTGAGAGGTTAAGTGGTTGCCTGTGGTCATGTAGGCAGTATACATAAGAACTAGGATTTGAACCCTGGTTTTCCTGACTCCAAAGTCATTCCTCTATCCATCTTGCCATGCTGCCTCTCTAATTTTAATTACATTTATTAATTTATCTAAGTATGGTAGCCTGAAGGAGCCCCACAATGGTGGATAGAGAGCAAGAAGACCTGCATTCAGGTCCCACCTCTCACCCATGCTGGCTATATGGTCTGGCAAGTCAATCTCTCAGTGCTCTAGGTAACTCTCTAATACTACAAGTTTCAAAAAGGATGCTGCCCTGCACTGGAAGGAGATTCTTTCCTCAGGAGCTCTTTACGCCAATGAAATTTTACGCCAATGAAATTACAGTCCTACTCTCAATCCCTGGTCCTTATGGTAGCATAAGGTATCAACAGGGTGAGTGGTGGATAGCTGGGTCTTCTAGTGTTCATGTGTGCCAAAGAACTAAGTTTTTGCATTCTCTAAGAAAAAAATCTCAGGAGATCTGTGTTCCCAGGGACTCTGGGAGCTATGTACATTTGGCTCACAGGCTGCATATGGGTGGCCAGCTTGGGATAAAGTACTTGTAAAGAGGACCAATAAAGGGTATGGAGAAGTCAGATTAAAAACCAATGGGAGAGAAATTAAAGATATCTATCTATAAGCATATGAAAAAAAATCACTATTGATTAGAGAAATGCAAATCAAAATAACTCTGAGGTACCACATCTCACTGGTCAGATGGGTTAAGATGACAAAATAGGAAAATGACAAATGCTGGAGAGGATGTGGGAAGATTGGAACACTAATGCATTGTTGGTGGAGTTGTGACCTGATTCAACCATTCTGGAGAGCAATCTAGAACTATTCCCAAAGGGCTATAAATAATTGCATACCCTTTGACCCAGTAATATCACTTCTAGGGTTGTATCCCAAAGAGATCATAGATGTAGGAGGAAGACCCATATGTACAAAAAAATTTATTGAAGCTCTTTTTGTGGTGGCAAAGAACTGGAAATTAAGGGGATGCCCATCAATTGGGGAATGGCTAAACAAGCTGTGGTACATGAATGTAATGGAATACCATTGTGCTATAAGAAATAAGGAGCAGACGAACTTCATATTTACCTAGAGAGACTTATACAAACTTATGCTGAGTGTGAAGAGTAGAACCAGGAGAAATTTGTACACAATTACAGACACAATGTATGTGTGACAACCAGCTTTGATAGACTGGACTATTCTCAGCAATGCAAGGTTATAAGACAACTCCAAAAGACTCATAATGGAAGGAGATGTCTATATTCAGAGAAAGAACTAGAAAGAACAGAGTTTGAATGCAGACTGAAGCAAACTACCTGCCCTCTTTCTTTTACTTGTTTGGTTTTATTTCCTCTTTCCCATTGTTCATTCCTTTGGTTACAATCCTTCTTTACAACCTGACTAATGTCTAATGTGAAAGTATTTGCAGATCCTATACTTGATGCTATGGTCGGGGGGAGGAAAGAAAGGGGGAGAAAATTTGAAACTCAAAGAATTGTGGAACTGAATCTTGTAAACTAAAAGTAAACAAACAAATTAATAAAGACAAAAAAAAGAAAAAAAGAATAAAAAAACAACAACAGGAGAATGAAATTTTATAATGCCTGGGGAAAACTACTTTAAATAGAATCCTCTGCTACATAGACATGGAAAACATTTTGGGCAGATAGTTTCTATCTCTGAGAGTACTACTATAGTTTAAAACAGTGGTTCTCAACCTGTGGGTCGTGACTCCATTGGAAAACACATATTTCCGATGGTCTTAGGAACCGAGACACCACTACTATCTGTCTCCAGGAGGGTCTGCTCACATGCAGATATGCCCACATACGAGTATTAAAGGGTCACGGCATTAGGAAGGTTGAGAACCACTGGTTTAAAAGAAGGTAAATTTAGAGCTCAAAGTCAAAAAAAGGTAGATCTCTCCCTCCCTCTCTTTCTCTATTTATGTAATTTAAAAATACACATACACATATAGTTTCTCTTTCTCTGTCTATATATCTATATCTATATCTATGTAGTTAAAAAAAAAGGCAAAAGAATCCAACAAAATACTCAATCTTACCACCTTCTAGTAGTACATAAGGAAAGCACATTTAAGATTTGTGGATTGTTTTACAGGACTCTTAATGAAAAATATGTCATTGCAGGTATAGTATACCTACTCACCAAGTTCGGATTTTATTTTCAGAAGATCAAATTCATGTGCATCCTGTAAATAAATATTCATTATTCATTTATATACACTGATACACAAATCCATAATCTAGTGAATTCTTTCATCATTCACCTTAAAGTTTTACAGAAAGTGAGCTTACCAAGGACTCCTAGTAGTTTGAGCTCCTTGGATGCTCAAGCTGTGTCCACCATCTTCCTTTTTTGAATTCTTTAAAATCTAAGTGCTATTCAACACAGCCCAGCAGAAATTCATCACATGAACTTGAAACATCTCTTCAGCAGCTATGGCAGTGGTAGGACTATTACTTAAGCATGTCCTGCATGTATTCTATCATCTGACGAAAGATGTTCTCAGCCTTTCAGCAGCATGTGTCTGTCCCTTCTGTACTCTGTGTTAAGGTACTAGAAATCCACCATACTTGATAACCTTGAAAAATTTCCCTTTTTACTTTACTTTATTAAGTATGTGTTGTGCAAATGGTCAACTCCCTCTCCATCTCCCCAAGCTCCTCCCAAAATACACTGACTTCTTTGATTTCTCTACTGTAAACCCTCTTATCATTTATGAAATAACCTGCTAAGGAGGGCGCATTGGGAATTTGGGAAGGCAGAATGAACTAGATAACTATGGAAGCCCCTTTCAATGCTGTGATTCTGATATATTTCCCTATTTGTGAAGCTCTTGTGATCATTCTTATGTCATAAATTAGAATTTCTTTACCTGGGGTTTATCAATTGGTTTTTGAAAAATATTTTCATAACTGTATTTCAATAGAATTGGTTTCCCTTACAAATAATAAACTTGTATTAAGCCCCTACTATGTGGCTAAACAAAAAGAGGCAAAAGACAGTCTCTGCCCTCAAGGAACTTAAAATCTAAAGGGGGCGACAAAATACAAACAAATGCACCCAAAGCAGGCTATATATAGGATAAACAGCAGTTAACTAACAGAGAGAAGGCACTGGAATTAAGAGGGGTTAGGGAAACCTTCTGGTAGAAGGTAGGATTTTAGTTGGGACCTAATGGTAGTCAGAGAAGTCAGTAGTCATAGCACAGGAGGGTGAGTGTTCTAGGAATGGGGAACATCTAGAGAAAATTCTTGGAGCTAAGACATGTACATATGTAATATATTCCTTCCACTTTGCAGGGGTTAGGGCACAGTACCCCTGTGATTTAGGAAATCTGCATAAAAATTTTTTGACCCTCCCTTCATACTAGACAAGTCTGAATTTTTTTCTTTTTCTTTTATGTGATGTTTACAGACCTTATTGTAAAATTTGGGTTAAGTATTTGGTCAAAGGCTATATTATACAATACTGCACAATATACTGCATATATTTTCTGCATTTCTGAGTTTCTAAACTTTTTCTGTATTGTCTGCTGGCCTTCACATGTTATCTATGGTTTCTGTAAAACTCCCCCAAATATTCTCATTTAATTTTTTCTGCCAACCCACAATATACTGAAATTGTGATGGGGAAAATTGAGATGTGGAAAGGATAACTGTAGTGTTTTGATGGTGAAGCAGCTAGGAGTCCAGTGCCACTGGATTGAGGAGTATGTGTTGGGGAGTGAGGTATAAGAGGACAGGAGACTAGGGTATGAAGGGCTTTGAATGACAAATAGAGCATTTTGTGTTTGATACTGGAGGCAAAAGAAGCTATTACAGTTTACTGAGGGTGTATGCGTGTGTGCGTGTGTGCGTGTGTGCGTGTGTGAGATATGATTGGACCTGTACTTATAATCCTGTGTATCATGTTTCATACATTTAGAAACATTATTCTGAGAAGGGGCTCACAGGCTTCATCAGACTGACAAAGAAGTCTACCACACACAAAAGGTTAAGGAACTTTGTTCTTCTTGGATCAGACTTGTGTCCTTTAGAGTTCCCCAGGAGCTGCCAGAGGCTTGTACTTGTTTTCTTTGGGTTATTCCGATCCTGGTTAGCCTCTTAAGTCTTCCACAAAGGAGAAGAGGATCAGATTTTGACTTGGATTGGACTTTACTATCTACATTTTAGATCCTTCTTCTTAGCTGTTGAGATCCAAGAGTGAGAGCTGGAAGGGATTTCAAAGATCAGCTAGCCCACCCCCTCATTTTATTCATAAGGAACCAGATGCTGAGAGAGTTACTTGCCCAAGATGAGCTACTGGCAGAGACAGGATCTGAACCTAGGTTCCCTGACTCCAAAATGAGTGCTCTTTTCACTCCACCACCAAGCCCCACAGCCCACAGCATGCCTGAATGACAGATTTCACAGTTTGTGGATATTTTGTTGCTGTTTTGACTTACGTGCTCAAAACAGGCAATGCCCATTCTTAACTCACTTTAGACAATGTCTAGCCTAGGCATTATGTTGAAATAGGCACTCCATGCTTTTGGTAAATTCATCATTATCATCATCATCATTAGCATTTCTATAGCATTGTAAGTTTTGCCCACTGCTTTACATATATTATGTCATTCATCCACATAACCATTCCATGAGGAATATGTTATTTTTAGCCTTATTTCACAGATGAGGAAACTGAGGATAAGAGGGGTTAAGTGACCTGCTCACAGTCATTATGGCTAGTAAATGTCTATGATGGGATTTGAACTCAGGTTTTCCTGACTCCAAGACCAGCACTCTCTCCACTGTGCCACCTAGCTGCCCTATGTCATATATAAGAAAATTTATTCCACTGATACTTCATCACAAGGTATTTAAGGAGAGGCTGGATAGGCATGTGTTAGAGATGCTGCATTGGATATTTCTTTATCGTCTGGCAGGGAAACTTCGAAGTTCTTCTCCGACTCTACGGGTCTATGAATTGGCAGCCTCACTCACAATCATGCATTAATGACCAGGTGCCACCCTATTTCTTAGGCTTGAAGGAGGGAGCTTGAAGGGCATTCCTGCTTCAGGGAGCTCTGCCTCCACATGGGTTAACATTCATGGCCCCATGACTGCCTTCTAGGCAGAGGCAAAATTACGAGCATATGATACTAGCCTTGTTCATCTTGCAGTTTTAATTTTGTTTTAAAATAGAAATAGGCTGTAGTGAATGAAAAGGAAAATCTTTAACTGTGGGATATTTCCAGTTTTCTTTATAAAAGTATGACCCTGGCCCTGTTTTTCACATTGCTTGCACTACAGCTTTGTACAGTATAGAATAGATTTCTACAATCTCTACCCAGGGCAGGAAGCCCTGGAATGAGACTCAGGACTTGGATATATCTCTACCTACACTAATTTGAGTGCTTATCTTGATTCATATTTGACTAAAAGCTTAGCCACACATGTTGGATCATCAGATCACATTGAGTAGATTACATGCTGTCACCATATTTTCAAACTTTGCCTTCAAGATAGGGATAGATAAGAATCTCTAGGCAGCTAGGTAGTGCAGTGGATACAGCACTGGGCCTGCAGTTAGGAAAACAAAAAAAAAAAAACCTCAAATCTGGCCTCAGACACTTATTAGCTATGTGACCCTGGACAAGTCATTTAAACTCTGCCTCAGTTTCCTCCTCTATAAAATAAACTGGAGTAGGAAATGGCAAGAAAACCCTGAAGAGGATCACAAAGAGTCAGATATGATTGAAAAATGACTGAACAAGAGGCCCTAGCTATAGGTGGTTAAGGCTGAAGTAATGATCTGCATTCTTTTTATGCAGCAAAGTACAAACCAAATGACCAATACAACATCTCACCTCCATGTGGATATGTAATTTTTCAGTAGTATCAGCTTGTTTTTCACAAAACAAGCAAACAGCCCAGACAGAGTGTTCTTCCCAATCAGACCAGTCACTGTAGGCAGAAAACATAAGACAGAGATTGCCTTCATTATTAGTTTATCAGACCACAAAGCATTAAAAGCAATAAAACAGTGGTAGCTGGGCAATGGAAGAAGAGATACACTCATCCATTGGTGGTGGAACTGCAAACATGCAGAATCTTTTTGCACTGCAGTACAAAAAGTAAAAGTATTTCATAAAAGCCATAAAACCATCTGTCATTGGAAATAATATCTGTAAGTGTTGTCAGAATAACAAAAACGAGTTATTTATTCTAAGATTTCATCAGCAGAAGTGTGTGCGTGTGTGTGTGTGTGTGTGTATAAAATCATTAAAAGCCAGAAACAGCCTACAGGCCTAGTAGTAGGGGAATGGTTAAATAAACTGTGGAAGAAGAATGTCATGGAATCCTGTAATACAGTGGAGACTGCTGAGTATGAGAGCTACAAAGAAATCTGGAAAGACCTGAAATAATGCAAAACGAGCAAACCAAGAATGGGACTACAGACCAGCTATCACCGCAGGAGGAAAAGTGTATAAAAATGAACAGAGTACCCTGATAAGGACTTGGAGTGAATAGGTAAATTGTTATGACTATTGATTGAAATTAATTAATTTGAAGGTAAATGGCTATTAGGCAAAACAAACAAATCTATGCACTTTTAAAAACAGTGTGTCTATGTAGGAGGTGTGCCCGAGCCCTCTCCGCTCAGTGGTTCATAGGTGGGTGGCACGAGCCATTACGTTCTGCCCTCCCAGTCTGCCAGAGGGAGAACAGCCAAATCTTTTTCAACCTTGGCATTTCCCCAGAGATTGTCACAACACGCTATGTTTATCTTTCAGCTTCTGAAATTCTAAGAAGTACCATGAAATTAATATAAACGACAAACAGGTGCTGATCCTTTTTCTCATATTCTCCTCTCCTCCAAACAGCTACCCCACTACCGAATGAGTGGGAATCATGAAACAGCAGTTGTTTCTGGCAGACTGTTCTGAGACAACTAGGTCTAATTTGCACAAGGAGACCTATCAAGGGATGTGTTCACTACAGCCACTGAGTGTACACACAGTCAGGCAAGATGCTGGGAACGTGTTTCTGCATGACAAATGGGGCATGCTGCATTTCAAAATGATCCTTTTTCTTTTCCTTTCCATCACAGAAATAATGGTTATCTTACCAGGAGCTGCTGGGGAATCCTGTAGTAGGGCAGACATCCCATTTTCCTCCTTTCTCTTTTGAAATGCTAATAATCACCTTCAGGGAGGTAAGTGTTAGGAGATGTGCTCTTCCTGAATTTTACCCAAAGAGCAAGGAAACAGTGCTTAGAATCAACGGCTACTTAAGAAGCCACTAACTGCTGGTGGGGTCTTAGATGACTCATCTCCTCTTCCTGGTAAATTAAGACTGATGCTCCCCTTCTTTCCCTCTTTTCCCCATCAGTGTGTGAGAAGGGATAGTAGTCCATATGAGCTCCTCATTCTGTATCACCACTCTTGTTCGTGAGATACTACGGCATGAAAATGTAAACATTTACTTCGTAAAATACACTAATGAAGGTGCTCTAAAGAAATGCTATTTTCCAAAGTCTAGAGAATCTGCTAACCAGGTCCCCATTTACAAATATGGCAGACCTTCTGTTACCCAACTTTGCCATTCAATTTAATAAAATATTAATTCAAACCTCGGAAGACCATGAAAAAAAAAGCCAACTATTTGTAAAGAAAATGGTATAAGAAATGAGCATTTCTTTCTTTTTTGATTTTTTTTGGAGGGGGG
>CM053585.1:446200185-446256710 GCA_028646515.1 Pseudochirops corinnae | reverse complement strand
TGAGATGAATTGTAACGTGCCTCACACAATGCCTGGCACATAATAAGCACTCTATCAACATTATATGTGGAGCTGCATCAACTCCTTTGGGTATTGAGGTACTGTTTACTCTAGAACTGAACTGAGGACTTATTGGCTATGGTCTGTCTCACTGTCAAGAGTTTTGGAACAGGGGAGAGACCAAGACATGTTGTTGTTCAGTCATTTCAGTCATGTCCTGTTGGAGATTTTCTTGGCAAAGATATGAAGTGGTTTGCCATTTCCTTCTCCAGATCATTTTACAGATGAGGAAACTGAGGCAAACAGAGGTTAAGTGGCTTGCCTGAGGTCACACAGCTAGTAAGTGTCTGAGGCCAGATTTGAACTCAGGAAGATAAATCTTCACGACTCCAGGCCCTGTATTCTATCCCACTGAGCCACTTGGCTTTCTCAGGTCAAGGCATGAAATAGAATTCCTCATTTGGAGTAAGGGAGATATGGATTCCAATTCCAACTTCTGATAATTTCTGCTTAAGTCACTTAAGCTCTTCTTAAGACTCAAGTATCTCCTAAGTTCTAGGAAGGTTCTGATCACATGGGTGGAGGGGACAAAAATCACATCTCTTTTACCAGTAAGTACCCAAGGATGATCACTGTATCACCTCCTTAGATGGCTGCTTATCATTGTATAGCTTGATGAAAAAAGTGATAAGAAAACATCTCCCACTGTCAAAGTAATTTGTAATAGCCTCTGAACTCAGTACAACATCCAGGGAAGTATCCAGGAAATACAGCATAACCTACAATCAACTGTGGAAGGAAATGGAAATGGAACCCAAACAGTGAATTGGGAAAATGACTATTTGTACAAAACAGGTACCCAGAGGTTTCTGTAGATCTCTCTTATGGTACAGCTAAGTTAGCCATTTACTAAAGGACCAGGACTCACAGGAAAAAAACAACACACATAACTTTCTAATTAAGAGATCGTGTCTGGTAATGAATCATATCATGAAAGTACAGAACAGGAGAAAAACAAAGTTGGGAAGGCATGTCAATAAAGCCTTGCAGTCCACCCCCTCAAACCTCTGCATCAGATGGCTCATGCGAGGGTTGGAAAGAGAATGGATAGGAAAGGCAGCCCCACACCCACGCCCTCAGACAAAAGGGGGTTAGGAACAGACGAGGAAGGCAATGTGTTTTAAGTGTGAATGGGTTCTTTTATGACAGAGACCTACAAAGAGAGATCCATGAAGATTCACTCAAGGTCTCCAAGTCACTAGAAGCAGCTTGTTTTTGTGTGTCTTAAGGGAAAAGAAATTTATTTTAAATCAAGGAATGCTGAAGCTTCAGCGAAAATAAAAACCAGAGCCCCACAAAACTTGGCATGTGAAGAGAATGTAGCTGATGCCTGGATGTTGATGTGAAAGTAAGGAAGAGTCAAGAAGACCAGAGTTAAAATCCAGCCTTACGTACTTATGTGCTATATGACCCTAGGCAAGTCACTTAACTGGTGTCTGCCTCAGTTTCCTTAACTGTAAAATGGAGATGTTAATAGCACCTAACTTGCAGGGTTGTTGTGAGATAATATTTGTAATTAGCTTAGCATAATATAAACACTTATTTCCTTCTCCTCACCTTACCTCCTTAAGGCAGGAAAAGCTGGGAATAAAGCTAGATAGCTTTATTAAGTTAGATAACTTACAACCCTGAGTGTTAGCTCAGCCCTTTGCATCCTTCTGTAAGGGGAAATTAAACAAGAGTTTTCTCTGAGTGACCTAGAAGGCCTTTTGCAGCAAGTGGAATCAACAAGATCTAGGTTCAAATCCTGACTTTGACATTTACTCTCTGTGAGACCTTGGGCATATTACATAACTTCTTTGGGCCTCAGTTTCCTTAACTATTAAATGAGTAGATTGGACTAGATGACCCTCACAGCCCAGTACAGAAACCAGTTCCTTAAAATACCTGCCTGAGAAGAGGTTCACAGATGTCACGTCAAAAATACTGCCTTATAGGAAGCAGCATTGAGAATGGGAACAGGGAATGGATATATTAACACAATTCATCTTCCCTTCTGATTGCCCCTAAAGGAGCACTTTTAAACAATAAGCATCTCCTTTCTGCCTTCCTTTTCATTTTATATTTGGTCAAATTTCTTTTGAAATAAAATTCTATTAAATAGCTAAAACAACTAATAGGAGGATCATATTTAGAGCTAAAAAGCACCCAAGAGGCCATTCAGCCTAATCTCAGTTACCATGTGAGGAAACTGAGGCTTAGGGACTTCAAGTGAATAACTCAAGGTGACAATGACAGTCGGTATCAGAGGTGCTTTCCAATGTACCATATTGCCTCCTACTGAATAGGAATGTTTCTTCACTATGGGAGGAGGACTAAAACCAGATGACTACAGTCCTTATGCCCCAGTTTTCTCTGATTCTTTTTTTAGTATTAGAGATTTCCCTCCCTCAACTAATCATTTTACAGATAATTAAAATGGTTTTAATCCCAATGGCATAAGGAAGGCATGACCATCTATCTCTCTCATGTTGGTCACACCTCCTATGGTGCTATATAGCTGGTAACCTGGGAAGCAGCTTTTCTAGGCCCATTTCTCAAACACACCTGTAGGCAATTCTTCACAACTCCCTTTGGCCCCTTTAGAAAGCATTCACTTTATCACCACATAACTCTAAGGAACAAAAGTGCTCACTAAGCTCTGAGCACTTAATGGTCTTGCTCAGTAGGGCAGAATATGGTGCTAATGAGGCTAAGGCTAAGGTCTGATCTTTGCATAGACCACTTGGTATAAATTACAACTCTGGACAATGGAAATCATGAACCACAAGGAGGACTAGGCCAGAGTGGGGGGAGGCATTGGTACAAATCCATTACTGCTACTACAAAAACAACTCAAAGCCTATCTTATCACTATTAGGATACTATCATCACATCAGAGTACAACATGGTAAGCATTTCTTTATATTCCTCCTGGTCATAATATTACTATCTCAGAATTGTTGTTAATTTTAAAATTTTGGGGTTGTATATCTTTTTTTAAATTGGATTTACAATGGTGTAGGGAACTCCCAGTGAAGAAACTCTCCTTACTGATATAGATCAATACCACTTCTGCAACTTATTCTCCTAGAAAGTTGCCTGAGGGCACTAAGAAATTAAAAGATTAGGGGCGGCTAGGTGGCACAGTGAATAGAGCACCGGCCCTGGAGTCAGGAGGACCCAAGTTCAAATCTGACCTCGGACACTTAACACAAAACTAGTGTGAGCTTGGGCAAGTCACTTAACCCCAACTGCCCTACCTTACCCCTTCCAAAAAGAAAAAAAAAAGAGAAATTAAAGGACTGGCCAAGGGTGATAAAGCCAGTATGAGTCAGAAGTGGTAACTGAACCCAGAACTTCCTGACTGCAGTGTTGGCTCTCTAGCCATTAGACCGTGCTGTCTCTCATTTTGTCCAACTTTATATTTGAAAAGAGGCAGACTGGCATAAGGAATAGTGTGACAGACTCAGTGTATGAAGACCAGAGTCAAATCCTCCTGCCTACAACACTTATTAGCTGTGTGACTAGGGATGTCATAGCAGCTGGACCCCAGAGTCAGGAGAACAAGTCACACTGTGACTACATTGTCATGCTATGTCTATTGTGGCTATAGCTTCTTAATCATTTGGCAAATAAGAATGCTACCTTTAATATCTGACAAGTAGGTGACCCAACAGATAAGGGTGCTGGGCCTGAAGTCAGGAAAACCAGAGTTCAAATCCTGCCTCAGACACTTAGTAGTTGTGTGACTTTGAGCAAGTCACTTATGCCTGTTTGCCTCAGTTTCCTCATCTGTAAAGTGAGCTGGAGAAGGAAATGGCAAACCACTCCAGGATCTTTGCCAGGAAAACCCCAAAAAGGTGTCATGAAGAGTTAAACACAACTGAAAAAGACTCAACAACAAATGTAATGACATATAAAGCACTTTGCAAATTTGAAAGTAAACAATACCAGTAATTATATGATCTTGAAGCACATGACTGAAGCGTTTTTTAGAGCAGTGGGAAGCATTACATATAGGACACGTGCATTAATAGCAACAGGCCCTGGTGTGCAATGTCAAGGTGAAGTTTGACAGCACCCAATAATTTACACCAGGAAATGGGAGGCTAGATGGTTCTGTTAAGGACAGAAGATTTATAACCACAGGAGCTGGAGTGAACTATGGGTTAGCAGTACATTTACTTTTCTAAAAGTGCCAGAGGATGTTTAATGAGCTCAAGAGATCTGGTTCTTTGAAGTCTTGTTGAGAAGATGAGTTCCTCTGGCCATCTGGTATTCCCCGAAATCCCATGCTAAGGTATTAGTTTAAAAGACTTCCTTCAGAAGGAAGAAGCCCCATTCAATTCTCCATTTTTTGCTGTACCTCCCTATTTCTTGGAGGTTTAATACTAAGGCCCATTCCCTAATGAATTCTTCTGAACCCTGAAGGCTGGTTTGCTGGAGGAGATGAGATTGAGTGATTTCAGAAGACTGAAGGATTCACATGATGCATGTGGCTTTGCCGTTAGCTAGTTGTGAAACATTTGTCATGCACCATGGTAACTCAAAGAGCCAGCCTGCAAACACACGCTAAACTAGCCTCATGAGGAGAATTTTTTTTTTAACTTTAAATGCCCAAAGGATTAGAACAGGCAGAAATTGCTCCCTGGAGCCAGGAAGAAGATTTACATCCCAATTCAGGACACACATGTTCCTTTTTGGAAGATAAAAGTATCACCCTTAGAAGAAAACAACTTTACTGGATCCAATTATGCTTTTGTGGACAATGGTTATCGATTTTAATTCAGCACTCATAACAACAGGAAAAAGCCTCTCCCGTTTGCTCAGAGGAAATGTCAACGAAAGACAAAACTTCTATCTGGCATCCTATTCCCTTCTGAAGTCAATAGACCCGCTATGCCATATGCAACTAAAAATGAGTGGGTGCTCAGGTGGGTGCTGAACCCTAGGCTGATCTGGTGGTAGATATATTCTGGTGCCATGTCACCATGGGGATGTTCCTGGGCCAGCTCTTTCAGTCTGATGCTTGTAGCTGCTATGACATCCCTAGTACTAGTATAGGTCCCAAAGATACCTCAGAGATGCACATAACTTAACAGAGATCTGTGCCTAGGTAGGCCTGGAATGAGGCATGGTAGCAGAACCAGGAATAAACACCTTGGCCCCCATGATAGGACATCTAATAATAATAATGGCTAAGATTTATATAGCACTTCAAGGTTTCCAAGGCACTTTGCCTAGATCATCTCACTGATCTTCACAACCCTTTTGAACGAGGTGCTATTCTTATCTCCGTTTTCTAGATCAGAAAACTGAGCCTAAGAAAGGTTAAGTGACTTGTCCACAGTCACACAGAGAGCACTTGTTTCTGGTAGGATTTGAACTCAGATATTCCTCAATCCAAGTTCAATGTTTTTTTTCACTGTTGTGACTATATCCTGGAAGCATTATGAAAAAAAAAAAAAAGAAAAAAAAGCTAGGGGTGGTGGATCACTTGAGCCCTGGAGGGCTGAGCTGCAATAGGGTTACAGGGAAGTGGGTATCAGCACTAATATGGTGAGCCCTTGGGAATGGGGAGCCAGGACTAAGCTGCCTAAAGAGGGCTGAACCAGCTCAGTTTGGGAATGGATCAGGTCAAAGCTCTTGTCCTGATCAGTAATGGGATTGGGTCCATGAATGGCTGTTGTACTTGAAGCCTGGACAGAGTCAAGAAAGAAAGGAAGCAAAGGGAAAAAAAAAGAAGAAAGAAAGGAGGGAAGGAAGGAGGGAACAGAAAAAGGAAAAAAGATAAAACTTACCAAAAAAAAATTTTCATAGAAGTATTATATATAATTGCAAAAAACTGGAAGCAGCTCTAGCACAGCTAAGGGGTGCAATGAGTAAAATGTCAGTCCTAGAGTCAGAAAGATGCATCTTCCTGAGTTCAAATCTGGCCTCAGACATTTACTAACTGTGTGACCTTGGGCAAGTCCCTTATGCCTGTTTGCCTCAGTCTCTTCATTTGTAATATGAGCTGGAAAAGGAAATGGCAAACCATTCCAATATCTTTGCCAAAAAACCCCAAAACAAAACAAACAAATAACCCCCACCCAAATGAAGTTTTGAAGAGCTGGATGCAAAGCAACTGAAACAAGTGAAGAAGAACAACAAAGGATGCAACCCAGCCCCCTTTGGGCTCATATCCACCTGGGTGCCCCATTATGTGTGGGTGAACTGAGCTCTGTGATCTTTGTGAAGTCACACTATGGAACAGCAATGTTCCATGGGCTAAGAGTAACGGGGATTTTGCAGGGAGGGTGGGTTTTCTCACTTTGGAGACTTATTCTCCATGGAGTGGCGGGCCATCCCTACCCCAGACAACACCTTAGCCATTACACCCTCTTGCCACTATGTCCAGGCAGAACTATGAAGCAGATCTGGTGGGTCCTTCCTCTCTTTCTGCCTTTAGGCTTTCTGTAACCATGGGATGCTCCGGCGTTTCTGACTATGGCCACACATACAAATTTCTGCTCCCTCTGTTAATAAAGCATGCTCTGTACTTCTGTTTCCTTTTAACCTGACTTAAAAATTTACTTGTACTATGACCCCCTCGAGTTAATGTGTTTGTTATTTCTTTCATGTAATATTTAGGCTTTGATAAGGCCTTTCTGGACACAATAGTCTTAATGTGGCAGTCGAGTGGGAAATAGTTTTGTCTAGGCAGGACTTTTAGGTGCTGCTTAAAAGTAAGCCACATAGGTATTTGGTGAGCTACGGCTTAAAACTGCTAGTAGGAACCCTCCTGGTCAGGAGGAGATTTGATCACTACCCTCAGCAGGGGTTAGGGTGGGGTCGGGTGAGGCGAGATGTGAGGAAGGGAGAAGGAGAACTTGAGGTAACCAAATTGGAAGTGAGGCAGTGGTAGCCCACTATCAAGGGTGCCAGCCTTGGAGTCAGAGGACCCAGGTTTGAATCTTGACTTTGCCATATACTAGCCATATGACCCTGAGAAATTTAGTTCAACTCTACAGTCCTCACTTTCTTCATCTATAAAATAAGGAAACAGGAATTCAAAAGTTCTCTTCTGGTTCTGAATCTATGATCTAAGGCCTAAAATCAATATACTTCACATAAAAAAAGGTCATATGAGTGCTTTGAAATTTATTTTAGTTAAGTTGTTAATATTAAGATTGCTGTTAGTCTGGGTGACATTTTATTTTTTTGTAATCCACAAATGTTTGTTCAGTTGTTTTATAAACTCACCATTCTTATGAGGGAATATAATTCTGAAGAGCCCTTCAACTGCATTTTGACCTTAGTGCTAAGTAGCTTATTCAAAAATTAGAGATGGGTCTTTAACAAGATTGTGTTTGTGGTACCTGAATCAATTTTTTAATTAGGAAGGGAAAACCTTACCAAATAATTAATGACATAAAATCGGTCATATTCTCTATTCTTAGCATTGATCCTGCGATGCTGCTTTTTCCTCATGTGATCCTTAAGTGTATTTTTGTCTCTGAAGAACTTTTCACAGTACAAGCACTGCAAGCTGAAATAAAAACATAAATGATGGTATCTGAACTGAAAAATTTTCCAATGTGCACTACAATGGTACATTCGACTGTAAGAAGTTTTATGGTCACTTTTCATTATTCTTTGTGTCACCAGCAGATTTTGGATCTTTAGAGATTGTGGTATTGTCTGATTTATAACTATTTGTACTAAATTAGAACAACAAAAAAGGGGGGGGGGGCAAGGTTTTTGTGCCAGGGAATATCTTGGGAATAACTGAAAACATTGTATAAGTTGCCAAATGTAAATCAGCCTCTTTTGACTATTTAATTCTGGGTCCAATTAATTTGTCCATCTGAGGTGCCTTTTTGTATTAATGTGCAAACAAATTGCTAGCTGTTCAAATGCATTTTATGATCTGGACAACTGGCATTTTTTTCATCCATTTAGTTTTTCCTGAATATATGGTTAGGTCAATCACTTTTGAGTGATTATTGATCCCACTGAGGAGACCTTGTCATATTATGGAGATTGATGCAATCAGCACAATATCGCCTACAAATAGGCACCTGTGGAGGACCTCATCATTTATATACAAGCTTAAGTCATCCTCATGATAGTGGTGAACTCTGGTGAGCAGACATCTCCCTGCATTATATCTTATTTGACATTCAATATCAGATCATCAATGACTGGGCACAAAAGACTTCTATTTTCAATAATGGCTAATACAAGTAGTGTAAAAGATATCATGCAGGAGATTATGACTAGAAAATGAGGTAAGTTAATCATGTAGGGGTAATATGGGTCAGCCCTAGTATCCATAGTCTACTGGTATCCATGAAATATAAGAAGACCTAAAGGAAGGACTCCAATTAGATGAGGATTAATGGGAGAACATGGACAAAAATGCACAGGTGGCATTGGTTTGCTCTCTGTACCAATAAAAAGGTTACTTAGAGTGATAAAATCACAGATTTCAGCATTATTTATAATCACTCGCTCTCAGTCAACCAAGCTTTAAAGGGCCAAGCAAATACTTTTAAGAATTCATGGATCATTAGCTAAGGCTTAAAAATCTTATACTGAAATCATCATCTTAATAGGATTTTACTTTTGGGATTAGAATTATTCACTACAACTTCTAGTAGGGAATGTTTTTATCTTCGTTTGAGGCATGGTGGAGTTAAGTGTGTAGCTTGGGATCAGGCAGTGTTGATATGAAAATTAGTATTAAATGCCTGTTGAGAATTGTTTATTGCTTCTTTGGGGCTATGATGACTTTCCAGAAAGACTTCAAAAAGGACATTCAGTAACACCTCATTGGTTTGCTTTTACCAGGAAGGCAGGTGCTCCACATAAGTGCATTTCCCCAATAACTGAAGCTAAGCCCTTTAAGCACTGATGCTTTTAAAAGTTTAACCATTTCTGATGGAAATTCTTCTAAAATGTCACACACACTCTCCTACCTTCTTAAACAGGGTAAGCTGAATGTAATTCAGCTTAATCTTGATGACTCAGAGTCATCCTTATGAACCTTGATTTCTGTCTCAAAAGATAAAGGTATTTATGTTTTGGAGAAAAATTCCCCTACCTACCCATGCTTGATAAGGTAGGATAGACATTGATTAAACCAGCTTGTAGATATAATGGAAATCTGGAGTGACATCGGGAAGCAGCGAACTACAGAAAGTAGGAAGGAGTTTTTTTTAAAAATTAAGTTAGAAAGGTCAACTTACACCAAACACTTAAAACAAGGGTGAAGTAATCACAGCCTTACAACTGAAAGCCTCTCGTCTCTCCAATCAAACAAGCCTTTATTAAGCTCCTACAAGGTACCTTGTAGATGGTTGGGGGTATAAACAGAAAAGCATGATAGTACTTGTCCTCAGCATACACTGTAGTATGAAAATACAACATGCAGGCAGTTAAGTGTACACATGGTGACATGAGGCAGGCTAGAGCACTATGGAGAACTATGGAGATGAGGAAAGAATGAATTCCTAGAGCAGCAGTTCTCAACCTGTGGGTTATGTTCAATTTGTAACAATGAAAATACATCCTGCATATCAGATATTTACATTACGATTCATAATAGTAGCAAAATTACAGTTATGAAGTAGTAACAAAAATAATTTTATGGTTGGGGGGTCACCACAACATGAGGAACTGTATTAAAGGGTTGTAGCATTAGGAAGGTTGAGAACCACTGTCCTATAGGAAGTGGAATGTGAGCTCAACCTGGAAGGATTCGAAGAGGTGAAGTCCATTATTGGAGGCAGGGGACGGAATGCCAATATCAGAGAACAAGAAATCATCATATCTGAATGACCTACTTCACAGGCTATTGTTGGGCTCAAATAAGATCATACCAAAACCCTTATTTCACAGATCAGGTGCAGAGCAGTGCTATGATAATCATTTCAGTAGCTACTGAGGTGTGTGGGGCTAATTATCCCTATACTAGATGGCCCCCAATTATGGAATTTTTTAGTGCAGTTTTAAATTTATTAAGTTAAAAATATTATAGTTTTTCTATCTCCTCTCTTCTTTCCTGGTTGTTAATTACTATTTCTTTCAACTGTATAAGCCTGTTTCCAGGTTATCATTCTAATTTGTCATTATTCAGTTTTTATGGGCTACTAAACTAGATAACCAAGTTTTTTAGAATTGTGACTAAAGTAAGTCTCTGTGTAAGGACCTAAGTTGCTATAGAGTAAAGGTTTGGGGAGTTAGTGCATGGGCTTGGTGACAACTCTTTTTTTTTTTAAATATTTTATTTTATTTATTTTAGTTTACATCATTCATTTCCATGAGATTTTGAGTCACAAATTTTCTCCTCATCTTTCCCCTACTCCCCCCCCTCAAAACAGCCATCTCCTTGTATAACCCCTTCCCCAATCTAATCTCCCCTATGTCCTCCCCCATCACTCCTCTAACTTTCCGATAGGGCAGGATGGATCTCCCTTCCACAGTGCCTGTGTATCTTAAGTTCCAGTTGGATGTAGTTAATAATAATAGTAACTCTTTTAGCAACTCAGAGTCTCCATTTCAGATCTTTGATTTCATCTCAGATAATCAATGTTTCTCAATGTTTGATCTCTGGTTAAGTTGCATTTACAGTAAATGTAAATGGAAATATAATCTAGAAGAGTGAGATTGTTCTTCAGTACTCCAACTTTTCTAATATTACAAATAAGCAGGTTATACTTCACTAATTACCTTTGACTATTAAATCAATTTAAAAAACTCCAGTGAGATTAACATGACTTCAGGGTATGTTTCATAAAATAGTACTTACTTGTCAAGTTTCTTCTGTAATGTCTCAAGAAATTCATTGCAGTGTACAATATTGTCTGGCAGTCCAATGTTGAAAGCATGCTCTCTTGCCATGTGGTTCAAAAGGACAGACCTACAATAAAATTAGAGATTAGATGAGATTACTTATAGAAATAATCACTAGCTAATAGTGAAGGGCAGCTAGGTGATGCAGTGGATAGAGTACCAGGCCTGGAGTCAGAAAGCCTCATCTTCTTGAGTTAAAAACTTCGATACTTAATGGCTGTGTGACCCTGGGCAAGTCACTTAACCTTATTTGCCTCAGTTTCCTTATCTGTAAAATAAACTAGAGAAAGACATGGAAAACTAGTCCAGAATCTTTGCTAAGAAAACTCCAAATAGGGTCACAAAGAGTCAGACACGACGGAACAACAATAGTGAAGAAGACAGGTGGTGCAGTGGATACTGCTGGACCTGGAGTTAGGAATACTAAAGTTCACATCCTATCTCAAATACTTCTTAGCTATGTGGTCATGGGCATGTCACTTATCCTTCTGTGCCTGCTTCCTCATCTGTAAAATGGGGACAATAGCACCTATCTCCCAGAGTGGTGGTAAAGATAAAATGAGATATGTATGAAGTACTTTGCAAATCTTAAACACTATATACATACTAGTAATTATTATTACTATTATTACATTAGAATTCATTTTACTAGTCTAGACCTCTATTTCTCATCTTTGAATAATTCTCTCCCAGCATCTAATTTGTGCAGTAGAAAGAACACTGGTTTTAGAATCACAGGAACTAGATTGAAAGTTTACCTCTTCTACTTACTATCTACATAGACATGTCATGTAACTTTCCTGGACCTTCATATCTTTATCCGCAAACTAGGGGGTTAGAGTGGATGACCTCTAGTAGATAACTCCCTTATTGCTCAAAATCTATCGCTGTATTCTAGTAACATGTTGAACATCAATGAAGAAAATCTCAAAACCCAAGGGACTTTGCCCACTATAATTATATGTTAAAATTCCTACTGGACATTCAATTCTTTCCAATTTAGATTTTCTGCCACCCCCCCTTCTACTGAAACTACTATCTTAAAAGTCACAAATGATCCCTTAATTACCAATCTAATTACTCTTTTAAAGTTCTCTTGTGATTTTTTTTTTTTTTGCTGCTCCTGGCAGCAACCATTTCTAATGAATATTCTCTTCTCCCTTGGATTCAGAGATACCACCCTCTCTGGATGCTCCTTCTGTTTTTATTATTTCTTTTCTGCCACCTTCATGGACACTTCATTTTTCTCCAACCCCTTAATAATGGTGGTCCCTAAGAATCTATTGTAGCTTCCCTCCATACTCTCTGCCTTGCTATCTCATTCATTCTAATAGTTTTAATCACCATGTCTACACAGGTGACTTCCAAAAGTTTGGAATACTGGGAGAGGGTGCTGCCCTTGGAGTTAGGAAGACCAGGGTTTGAATCCTGATTCAGATACTTACTAGCTGTATGTCTCTGGGAAAATCATTTTATAACCTCTCTGGGACTCATTTATGTTATTTGTAGAATATGAAGAGTTGGATTCGATGACTCAGGAAGAGGACCAATGACAGCACGAGGGTAATGTCTTAATTTGCCTGTGATTTGGATGTGAGGCAGAGCAGTGCAAAGTTGCCAGCTTCTCTCCTTCAGTGGCAAGACAGAAGTCAAGACAACTGGTGATTGCTGGGACTTTGACCTTTTTAAATTTAGGTCTTTTCTAGGTCTCAGTTTGTCTTGCTTCTAGTTTTCAATCTGTCATATTATATATCTAGCTCTGACCTCGCTTCTGCGCTTCACACCTGTATTTCCAGCTGCCTTCGGGGCTGGATGTTCCATCTACCTCAAACTCAACACGTCCCAAACCGGGCTTCTTGTGTTTCTCTGTATATATGCGCCTTCCTTTTGATTTTGCCATTTTAGCGTGTTGCTTCAATGACACTCTTTTCTTTTTTTTCTTTCTCTATTTTTTATTCGTATAGCCAGTCACTTTTCCCTTCCTTAGTTCCCCTCCAAATAAGAAAAAAAGAAAAGAAAAACAAAACCCTTCTCACAAATCTGAATAACAAAGCAAAACAAATTCCACGTTGGCCATGGATTATAATATAAATGAAAGATCATCAAAAGTATCATAAATTCTGAGAAAATGAGAGAGAACAGAAAATGAAATACACTTTCACCTTATGGCAGAGAGGTGGAGGTCTACCAGGATACAATACTGCATATATTGTCAGATATAGCCATTATACTCAGTGTTTTGTTTAATTGCTTTTCTTTGTCACAAGGGTTCATTCTGGAGGGGTGATTAAAATAACTTAGATGTAAAAGACAAAAGCCTCACATTAAATTTATTTTTTAAATTAAATACAAAAAAAGTATGTCTCATTCTGATGTATTACGTAGTACTGGGAATTCTAGTTTTTTTGGTATGTTATCGCAGAATCTCAGTATAATCAATACAGTCCAATCTATAGTAGGCTAAGAAACCTTTCTACAATATCCCTTAAGAACAGACACCCAACTTGCAGTAGAGATCTCTAGTGAGAGGGAACCCACTACATATTTTTGAAATCCTTTGAACTTTTGGAAAGTTTGCATTCTTAGAAAGCTTTTCCTTATAAAAAGCTGAAATCCATGGATTTGCTTTTTAGGGCTAAGCAGAATGAATCTAGTCCCTTTTATACATGACAATCCTTCAAAGACTCGAATACCACTAACATGTCTCTCTAAGGATTCTCTTCTTCAGGTCAAACGTGACCTGGTTCATTTGGCAGATTCCTATCTCATGCTACCTCAAGACTCCCTTGAGAGCGTCTGGGTTATCAGCAACCATAATTAATTATTGTTGTTATAATTAATAATAATTATTAATAATTTAACAAACCATTTTTTAATGGTGATTTAAGGTTTACAAAGTATGTTCTTCACAATAAGAAAGTAGGCAAGTCTCAGCTAAAATCCCACCTTTTCCAAGTAGTCTTTCTGGTCTTCTTTAATCTTTAGTGCCTAGCCTCTGAGATTATCTCCAGGTTATCTTGTATACATATTGTCTGAACACAGTTATTTGTTTGCTCTTTCTCCCATCAGAATGTAAGCTCCTTCAGAGTAGGGACTGTCTTTTTCTTCTTTGAATTCTCAGCAATTAGCAGGATGTCTGGCACAAAGCAGGTGCTTAATAAATATGTTTTGACAGTCTGCAAGTATTACTATGCTCATTTTACAAGACGTCCAGGGAGTGACTTGTCCATGGTCACACAGTTAGTGTCACTAGATTGTGAGATGATGAGAGTAGGAATTCTGCCTTTTCTAAACTTTGCATTTCTCCCAGTACCTTAGCACAATGCTTTGAACATAGTAGGTGCCTAATAAAGATTTGCAGAATATGTGAAATATGAAAATGTATATCTTTAAGAAGCATAAGATCAATCAACAAGCAATTATTAAATGTCTAGTACATAGGCCTAGTACATAAATGCCTAGTACATAGTACATAGTGAGATACTATGCTAGGAAATACAATAATGAAACAGTCTCTTTTCTCAAAGATTTTATACTCAGGGTAAACGACATGTATATATGTAGGTTAAATACAAAATCACTCAATCAATAAGTACTTATTATGTGCCCAGTATGACAGGCACTGTTCTGGAGACTCTAAGAGAAAGGATGAATTAATTCCTTCTCTCAAAGAGCTTATAGTCTAATGGGGGAGACAAGCACTACATATGTGTCTATAATATAGTTAGATACCAGGTAGTTAGGGTAGGATGGCATATTAGAAATTGGGAAGGGGAGATCAGGTAAGGCTTTATGTAGAAGAGGGTACTTGAGCTGTGTCTTGAAGCAAACTAGGTATTCAATAAAGCAGGGGTGTAGAGGAAGAACATGCCAGGCAGAGGAGATGGTGAATGTATCACATATATCAACACCATTTGAGAGACAAACAGCTATTAAGTGATATCATACATATGCTGACTAGCCAGTAAGAGATGAAGTAGAAGGCATAAATGGGTAGTATGTGCACCAGAAGTACATGACTTATTATTGTATCGTGTCTGGATTAGGAGACCAACTCTGCTTCTTTCTACTCGGGTAAGAGAATCACATGGCTCTAAAGATAAGCTATGCATTTGTTCTCTAATCTGCAAAATAACTTGCTCTTTATGTACTTATTCTTCTGAGTTGTGGGGGAAGGAAGGGAAACAGTGCCCTGTTATATTGAAGCTGTTATCTAGAATCATGGGAATAGCCTAAAAACCGACTAATCCTTAACACTCTGTCCTCCTACCAGGGATGCCATCACTGCAGAAGTACAATGGCCTGAGGGCCATTTTGTAGCTTTCTTTTTTTCCCCACAAACTGCCCAAGGCCAAAGAATTTATCACCCAGCGGCAAGCCTCTTACTGATGATCTTCTTGGTGCTTAACTACTCTGTTCCTTGCAAAGCAGGCCCTGACTGCTGCTGGGACTATATTCAGGAAGCTCTCTATCATAACAGACACATCAGAGCTTGTGCTCCTTTGGCTGAGCCTTTGGGAATCCATGATCAACTCCATGCCACTATGAGACATCATAGAAGGACATTTAATACAGGCATCTCTTCACCTTAAAACTGAACCTTCAGTACAATACAAGTCTCAATATAATCTTTCAACTTAAGCTGTATGGGGAAAAAAGAAGATAAGAGCTCAGTCTCCTTTGTTTCTTGCCTTGTCTCACACAATCCTCTGATTTCATGGCATCTGACAATTTAATGTGATTATCTCTTGATTGGGAGGGAGGGTTGTCTTTATTTACTCATTCCATATTTGCCATTTTGATGGGATTCAATCGAGCAGGATATTTTAAGTTGTCCAACTTTAGTACTCTGTTTCTAATCATCTGTTTCACCATTACCACAGTCAGCTTCATCTCCTTATTATAATTACCTCAGCCAACACTTCAGTTTCTTGCCTTATAACATTTTATCTTGGGTCCAAAAGTCTACTTTTGCACATAATTACAGATGAGCCTTTATGCAGGACATTCTGATGAATTAAAGAATTCTTAGAATCACAGAATTCAGAGACTGGTCATAATTTTCAGAGATGCAATTCTTACTGTATTTATTTACATATTTTCCCACTTCTACACTTTAAGAAAATTACTTCCTTACACAGTTTTCCCCAATTTCTATGTTACTTTTATTTTCCTGTTGACATTTTATACTCCAGATAGAATGAGCTTTGGGCAGACAAAAGGTTAAATTAATGACTGCCCAGCTGCTTTCCTTTGACTGAGGTGTAGAGATGAGAACAATCATCACTTACTTCTCTCTTTAAACTTAGCTGCCTCTTAGCCCTCTTCCTCTTCATTTGTGTCTCTTTTCCTTCCACTGGGCTGAAATGCTAGCATTTCATTGCACTTTTTGGATCTTTCCAAATTATAGAGATAAGGGAAGGAGCAGTTATACCCTGGGTTGAGAGTATAGGGCTATCAGGGCTCATAATGAACCTAACCTGTGGAGAGTTGCCTGAATTAGCTGGGCTCTAGTTTCTCATTCAACATTGAACTTTTTTTTTTTGAACATGTAGAACTTCTGAAGGAAAGAAGAAACTTTAAGAAATCTGGATAACAACTGATGCTGAAAAATTTAAGATTTTTTTCACTCCTCTGCTAAGAAGAGAGACAAAGGTAAGATTTCATTACATAATTCTTCCCTTATTTTCATGGGACATTATCAGAGAAAACATGGAGGGCAAGGAATTGAACTAGTAAATAGAATATTAATAATAATTTCTGTTTTGTACTTTATGGTTACAAAGTACTTGACATATGTTTTCATTTGATCCCCTTAACCTTATAAAGGCACATCTTTTTGTTTGTTTGTTTTTTATAAAGGCACATGTCACAGGTATATCAACAGCTTCAGTAGCTTCTCCCATGGAGGCTAGATAGAGCTATTGTTACTGTCTCATTAATTGGCTTTAGGGTGTTGAAGAGTTGGGAGTTTTAACTGTCATTTGTGACTAAGACTATTTTCTTGCCAAGGCTGGAGAGTCTGAGTGAGGTACAAGGCAAGGGGAAGAGTACTTATTTCTTTAGTGAACATTTCTGACCTTTTGCCGTACAAAAAAAGGATGAAGAAAGTTCTTGAGAAGAGATGTAACTTGATTATCTTGAGATAAATAACTGAGAGGACTATGTTATAGAAATGAGAAGTTGAGTAGTATAAGTGATGGTCAAGGCTGAGCTGCTGGGACCTTTCACCTTAAGCAAGGTAAATGATAATTTATGTCAGTTTTATTATTGCCTGTCTTATACTGAACTAACAAAGTAATTAAGTTATCCTGCCAGTAACTTTAATATTTATTTAATCCTCAGTGGTTAGGGATTTTGATGCGCAGAAAGTGATATGAGCATTTGGAAAAAAAGTTGCTTCAGTTTATTAATAAATACATACTGTCACCATTTGTTAGATAAAGAAACAAAACTCTGAAAAGCTCAAGGACTTACATCCAGAAACTAGTTGAGTTGGGTCCTGAACACCATGCTTTTGACTAGAAGTCCAGTGCTATTCACCCTATACCATGCATTCTAAAAAATATGGAGTTTTACACCAATTAAAAACTCTAGTCTGTCCTCTACTCAGCTGTTAAAGTGATCTTCCTAAAGTACAGGTCTGACTCCATCATCCCCTATTAAGTACCTTAAGAAAATATTAAAAAAAAACAAACCCAACTCCAGGGGCCAGCTATTAATTCTAGGATCCAACATAAGATTGAACACAGTTGGTGGTGCAGTGGGATAGAGCTCTGAGCCTAGAGTCAGGAAGACCCGAGTTCAGATCCATCTATAGACACTTATCAGCTTTGTCACCCTGGGCAAGTGACTTGACTTCTGTTTACCTCAGTTTCCCTACCTGTAAATGGGAATAATAATAGCACCTGCCTTGCAGAGTTGTTGTGAGGATCAAATGAGATAATATTTGTAAAAGTTTTTAATGCAATGTCTGGCACACAGTAGGAGCTATATAAATGCTCATTCTCTTCCTCTTCCCCCTAAAATCCTCTGACCTTTAAAGGCCTTCATAATCTGGTTTCTTCCTACTTTTCCAATCTTCTAACACGTGACATTCTACCATGTACTCTGAGATCCAGTGACAGTGGCCTCCTTCTCATTCCTTGATCAAGACACTGGCATTTTCATACCTAGGATTCTCTCCCTCCTTCCAGCTAAAATCATGTTTTCTACAAGGCTTTCCCAATCCACCTTAATGCTAGTGTATTCTCTCTGTTGATTATCTCCAATTTATCCTATATATCGCCTGCACATACCTGGTTGCCTTTATATTGTCTCCCCCATTAGATTGTGAACTCTGTGACACTGGGGTCTTTCTTTTACCTTTCCTTGTATTCTCATCACTTAGCAGCTAGGAGATAATTAATAAATACTTTTTGACTGACTGACTGATGCCTATCTTAGGAAGATGTGAATCCAGAGTCCCAAATTTCCAAAGTCCCTATATCATCTAAATTTCAGATCATTTTGAAATCCATCTGCCTCTTCCCTTAGATATTAAGTGCCTTAAGAATAGGGACTATGTTTAATCTATCTTTGTGCCTCTTTTAGTTCCTTCTAGAGATGCTTAGTGTTTGTTGGATTAAAGATTCAACTATCACGTCTATCCATGGAATGAAAATGTCATTGCAACTACTCAGAGATATGAGTTTGATACTGAGTAACTGAATGTTGGGTGACTCCCAAGATTAAGGAAGTGCCACTCAAATTTTATCTTTTGGTAATGATTCTTAAGATCATAGATTTAGAGCTGGAAGAGAACTAAGCAGTCATCTGGTACAACTCCTTCAGTTTCTTACATATGACAGAATGGAAGAGCCTTGAGGGCAGGTACTCCTTAATTTTTGCTTCTGTATCCCCAACAGGTAGCACAATGCCTAGCACGTATTAAACATTTAAGAAATAATTGTTGACTGATTGGTGAGGCAACTGACAAAATAATAGTCTCTGAACGTTACAGTAATTGGTTCACTACAATGAAATAAATGTTTCATTCTTTGTATGTGAAAAGAAGATATGCAATGTTCTGGTATTGAGGTACATGATGATTACATGGTCCCCACTGCTAATAATAACATCAATTGTGAGAAGGCTGGGCAGGATTAGGTATATAATTAATGACAATGGAATAGACCCTCTAGCTGGGAGAGCTAATTGGATTTCATTTATCCAGCTATTCATTTAACTTATTTGTTCTAAGTGTTAGGAGAGATATGAAGATGGATTAGATAGTTTTTACCCTTGAGGAACTTACGTTCTGAAAGAGAAGAGATAACACAGTTACAATGTTAAATATAACACAAATTAGAATACAAGCATGAAGAATACAAAATGATATTAGATAAGGGAAAGATTACTGGCAGATAGTTGGGTTTGGCTAGAAAGTAGAATGTAGAACATAGTATGAGATAAAGCTAGAAAGAGGGAATGGAGATAGATTGTGAGGGATCCTGAATGGCAAGATGATGAGTATGGCAATAGGAAGATACTGAAGGCTGTGAAAGAGTGTACATCTACACAGACACACACACACATTGGAAAACTGTTGGTGTAATTTGGTCAGATAAGACTCTGGGTAACCATTAAGCAGCCATCTGGCTTTGAAAAACCCAGATGTTGGTGCTTTTCTCTCTGGCAACTAAGTATACATTGCCTTGGTCAGACAGTTGGATCTGTCTGTTGATCTGTGCTAATTTCTCAGGGAGAAGCCCGGTCTGTTGGTCTTTTTCTCTATTTTCTTTGAATTTTTTTTGAAGTTAAGGGGGCTGATTTTTCCCTGAACTAATGAATGTAATTAAAAAGACTGTTGACCCTTTGAACAGTTATCTTTCCTAGTAAAGCAGATCTATGAACCTGTGCTAGCTGCCATCCTGGGTATGCCAGTGTGGTTACTGCTACACTTGTATCTGGATTTTCTTCCCATTCTCGACCTTTTCCCTCTTCCACAGCTACACAAACCCCTTGAGGGTTGGATACTGGGCATTTTCAAACTTTCTTAGGTTGGAGGATAGACTTTTTGGCTGGTTTTGGGTCTTTGCACTGAGTAACTTTTGGGAGAAAAAGGGAATGGATAGTACTGGCCCAGCTGAACTTCCAGTCCACTTTCCCTCAGGCCTGTTATTTGTTCCCCTCTTGTCTGTGTTTCTGACTAAAGTGTTAATTTCCCACCCAGCCTGAGTGTCACCATCTGGTCACTATACCTTTCCTTTGTGTGGCTAGCCAGAAAACAGTGTCTGCTACATGTCTCTTGATGAGTTGGGGAGAGATGAAGAGCAGGACTGGTGATATTGGTTCTGGTCTAGTTACTGCCATTGAGAATTCCTAAAGTCAGAACTTAGGTTATATTCCTGTGAATCTGTACTCTCTACAGTGGGTACACAGTGCAGGTTGAGAGATGTTGAATGAGAAGTCTAAATAGTTACTAGTGTCAATTCACTTTTTAAATCTATTTGGGAAAGAGAGTGGTTCTTTCTTATTATTTGGATTCAACAACTCTATACCCAGAACACAATTCTTTTCTTTTTAGGTTTGGAGAAGTTGTCAGGAAAGAACTTCTCCCTCATCTTGCTGGCTATCTGATATGTATGTCTCAGCAGATCTTTGTTAAATGAAAGAGTTTTAGAAACCAGATCATTAAGTATTTTGTTATCTCCTTACAGCTCTTTGTTTTGCTTCATTTATTTGAAAAAAGAGCCATGTAATCAAGGGTAAAGATGCAGGAATGAGAATCATATCGTTGTGACATAATGTGGAAACCAACAATGACTGAAGTTTGAATGTGTTTTAGGGAGTAGGTCAGACAAGATTGGCTATGGAGGGGGAAGAGAGATGAGTTTAGACTTAATAGATTAAGAAACTAGGAGCCATTGAGGAAGTTTAGCAAACTAGAAAAGAAAAAAAAAACAGGCAAGGGAGAACACAGACCAACAAAATAAGTTATATTCAGGACATACGTTCTCAACTTCTGGCAGATGATGTTGAAGAGTTCTGAGTCAAACCATAAGGTTTAATGCTTTGGGCTGGTCCAGTCCATACAACACACACACACACAAGTTTGCAACAACAAAAAAAAGTATTCATTTAAAGATGCAAAAAACTCAAACCTATTTCCTGTGAATTCTTCACTGCAAAACATACACACTCCATGGAAACTGGTATCATATCTTTCATGCTGCTGCTGCTCTAGGATTTCTTTCTGTAAAACAAAGGCAGATTTGATCAACAGTAGTTTTGCAAATCCATGATTAAGTGCCTTTGAATTATTTTTTACCTGTTTTGTCAAATAATTATTTAAATACTACTTTAAAAAAAAAGTGTGAATGGGAGTTGAGGTGAGAACACAAAGGGAGAATGACTATCTGATAATATCCTAAATCTCTACCTTCAGCAATGTTCTCTTGCCAAAATTCATGTCTTCAATCTCTAATTGCTTACTGAACATTTCCATCTGAATGTCCCACGGTCACCATAAACTCAGCATGTTCAAAACTGAACTAATCATCTTCTCTTCCAAATCAGCTCAGCCACTTTCCTGACTTCCCCGTTGCTGTCACCACTAACAAACACTCCTATAATTATCCAGGCTAAAAACCCTTAGTCATCTTTGATTCATCTTGTTGATTCCTCCTCCACATGCAGTCAAGTCAATCATGAAGTCCTATTGATTTTATTTTTGCTTTAAAATGTCTCTTAAATCCTTCTCTCCCTCCCCTACTTTTTCATTCCAAATGCAACAATGTATTCTAGGTCTTCATTGTATCACAGCAGGATTACTATAATATCCTCCCTAATGTCGGTTTTTACCTGATTTTAGGCATCCTATATATTACTGCCAGATGAATTTATCTTACATAAATGCCTATGCTAAACTTCCTCAATGGCTCCTAGTTTCTTAATCTATTAAGTCTAAACTCATCTCTCTTCCCCCTCCATAGCCAATCTTGTCTGACCTACTCCCTAAAACACATTCAAACTTCAGTCATTGTTGGTTTCCACATTATGTCACAACGATATGATTCTCATTCCTGCATCTTTACCCTTGATTACATGGCTCTTACCTGACTACTTCAACTTAATATGAATGATGCCTACATTTCAAGGCCAAGCTCAAATCTGAATTTCTTCCACATAGCTAGGCTTATTGAAATGTTCCAATTCTCATCCCAATCTCCTCCTCAGAACTTATTGTTCTCACCACATGCTTTAGTACTTAAATATATTTAATTGCATTAGTCACTAATTGTTTTGTGTATACAATATCTTCCCAAGCTCTTACATGCTGCTTTAGGGGATGAACCATGTCTTATGCTTCTATAATTTCCTACAGTACCTGACAAAGTGCTGAGCTTACAGTAGGCACTCCATGTATACTTGATCAATTTATAATATAAATATATTACTGAATTGCATACCATCAAGAAACTCATGGAATTTCTCTATGCCAATCACAACAGGTGTCCTGTGCTTTTTCTTCTCTCTTTAAGACTCTCACCCCACTCCCTAACCCCAACCTCTTTGCTGAGGACCTTATCTCATACTTTACAAAAAAAAAAGTCATTCAATAAGAGTTCCTTCTTCTCTCCTCACTTCATATTTCTCTGATATCAATCTCCGACTCCTTCCTCCTTCACTTCAGTTTCTGATCATGAGATGGCCCTTTGGCCTGCCAAAGCCAATCCCTCTTCACATATCCTTCTTGATCTCATCCCCTTCTGTCTTCCTATCAGACTGCTCCCACCATCATTGTGCTCTAGTCTATAATTTTCCCCTTCCTGCTGACTTCCTAGCTGCTGCCTATAAATATTCCCAAATCTCCTTTTTCTTTAAAATAACTCTCACTAGACTATATTATGCATTCCAGTAACTGTTCAATATCTCTATTTCTCTTCTCTGCTAACATTTTTGGGAAGAAAAAGGTCAGTCTATAATAGGTACCTTTCATTTCACATTCCGTTAAACCCTCTGAAATATGGCTTCCAATATTACTATTCAAATAAAACTGCTCTCTTCAAATTTATCAATGATGTCTTATTTGCCAAAACTAATGGCCCCTTCTTGAACCGCATTCCCATGTGTAGCATCTGACACTATACACTATCTCTTTTTGGATACTCTCTCTACTCTGAGTTTTTGTGAATCTGCTCTCTTGGTTCTCCTCCAACATGTTTGGCCATACACACTTCAGTCTCTTTTGTTGGATCTTCACCTAGGTCACTCCCACTAACTGTGGAGATCCCTCAGGGCTCTTTCCTGAGCTTTCTTCTCTTTTCTCTCGATCTCTCTCATGATCCTGTCTCCCACTGGATCAGATATCACCTCTTGAAGATGATACCCAGATTTTTGTATCCAAACCTGGTCTTTCTCCTGAGCTCTAGTACCACAACACTAATTGTCTGTTGGACAACAAACTGGAGGTCCCAAAAACATCTCAAATTCAGCATATCCATACAGTTTGCTTTGAGTTGTTTCCCCAAACCCTCTCTTCTTATGAACTTCCTTATTAACTAATAAGGGTACCACCTCCCTTCCAGTCACCCTGGTTTGAAACCTTGGTATCATTTTTTACTCCTCTCTTTTGCTTGTTTACATCACTAATTTCTATCAAATCTCATCATGTTTACTTTCTCATCTCTTGTATATGTTCTCTATGACACTCTGCATCCTGTCTCCATCCTCTGCACATAAGCTGTTGCCCATACTTGCAATGCTCTCTGTCCTAGCTTCCTACTGCTAAAATTTTTGGCTTTCTTTACATCTCAGATCAAATGCTACTTACTCTAAGAGGCCTTTCTTGTACTGCCATTCCCTCTAAGGTTACCTTCCATCTACTCTATATTTTATCTTGTAAGCTCTGATCTCTCTTATATATGTTGTCTACCTCATCACTAGATATGCTCCCTGAGGGGAAGGATTTGTTTTTACTTTTTTCTTTGTATTACCAGGTCTTTAGTGCCTGCCTGGCACATAGTAAGGACCAAAGAAGTTTTTAAAAAATTAGTAATCACCCTCTTATTCTTCAGCAACAGAGGAGATAATATTGATATTTAGTTCCACATTGAAAAAAATTTAAAGCTACCAAGTTAATAACACTTCTATCTAAAAAATTTTTGTACTTCTTCTTTTAGGTACTTTTTGGGTTTCTATTTCTCTTGATTGTATTCCTTCCTTTTTTAAAAAAAAACTTGTTTTGCTTCTATGTGTGAGAAATATTTACTGCTGGAAAGTTCTATGTACTGTGCCTTTAGAAGAAAGGCAATATGAAATTTTTTTTTTTAAAGGAAAAAATATCAGAGTTCTGACTTCCAGTTCTCTGGATCACAACCTCATTCTCATAAAACCCATATCAGTCCATAATTATTTTGTCTGACCTAGGGAAGGAAACAGCTTCCTTCTATTAGAACTTTGTACATATTGACTGAAGATAGGGAAATATAACGCATGGAAACAGTTTAGCTTAGGCCTTTTTAATTTTCCTTTGTATTTATGCTGGGAGCAAGGAATGAGATCACAATCATTTAAACTCCTGCTGGGTTTGTTAGCTCATGAATGAACAGAGGAGAGGACTGAGGGTATTCCACTTCCTATATTGCCATGCCTGGTTAGGGGAGGGGAGGAGAAGAGTTGGAAATAGGGTTTTCTCCCTCTTGACAGGTGTGTGCATTGTTTGTGCAGTCCCAAATACAAAGATAAAGTCCATACTTTATGTTATTATTACCACATATTTATAGTATCATTATGTCTATCCCAGAATCTGTCAGGAAATGAACTTGTGCTTGTTTTATACTTTTATTTTGACCCTAAAAACCAGTGAAAATTCACTGACCTTTGTTTTATATTTCTTCATACTACAGCCCCTCTCCCTTCCCTATTTTAATTTAAAAAAATTGATAACTTTTGTTTTAACATAATAGTCATTTCTAGATCTTGTCTTTCTCCCCTCCCCTTGGAACTGAATCCTGTTTTGTCACCAAGAAAAACAGTTAAGTAAAAACTACTGATGCACTAAGAATGTGTGAATTCTGGCCTTGTAGTCCCCTACCTATCTTCTGGGGAAGTGTGTGTGTGTGTGTGGGGGGGGGGGGGGTGCATCTACAGTTATCCTGATCTATATCTGACCACTGGACCTAGATGGCTCCGGAGGACAAAGTAAGGCTGGTGACTTTAGACAGCCCTCACTCATTTAAATTCAAGTCACTTGTACTTCATGCCATCACGTCCCTGATGTCATGGTCCTCTTCCAGAATGGAGGATAAACAATAACAACCTCTCTCCTAAGAGGAGGGAGGTTTGTTTTATTAACTCTTCTCTGGGTAATAATACCCAGCGTTCTCTGGGTTCTCTGTAATGACCAAGAGTAGTTATTATAATTACTCAGAATTGTTTCCTCATTTCATTACCTTCATTCACATAACTGCAAGTCTCTCTACCTCTCGCTACATATACATGTATACACACAGATGTAACACACACACATATAATACCCATGTATGTGACCAATACAAGGAATTCAGAGAAACATGGGAACCTGTATCTGAACTGGTAAAGGGTGAAGCAAACCCAAATTCTCTTTTTCTCCAAATTCCTCATATTTATCATTTCATACTGTGCAGTAGTCCATTACATTCACAGACTACAACCATTTCAGCCTTCCTCAATCACCTTCTTCACTGTTCTCAAGCTCAGTGACCAGTAAACTCCTTGAAAGGCAATTTAACCATCAAAATCCACTTATCTCCAAAAGATATTACCCTCAAGGCTTGGACAAATTGGGTGGCAAAGTAGATAAGTGACTCTGTATTTCAATGCTGTTATACTTACTCTTCAATGATTTATTAATAGCAATGTACTCTTCCGGGTAAATGAAAAACTTCTTTTTGTAAAAAGAAGAGCTCGTTTTAACCTCAGATGTGAGGGCACAGCCAGGAACCATATAATCACTAGTTGGCATAGGTCAAGATGCCCTGAATTGTGAAAAGGTTGGGACTTAACAACTGAAAACCTAGACGGATTCTGTGTTATCTGCCCACATACACTTTGTGTCTGTATAGAAACACTGAGTGCCAAAATCTAACCACAGAGCAAGACAGCTTTAATGCAATCAGACAAGGCTAGTGTTAAGTTCCAGGGGTAGGATTCTGGGGGTGTGGAGGGAAAAAGCACAAGAGTAATGAGGTTGTAGGCTCATTCGATAAATTACTTTCAATAGTTGTTTTAAATGTTAAAGCAACCACAGGAACATAGAACTGCTTTCTGAAGTGAGGAAAGTTGGAAAAATAAAAGCTGCACTTGTCACAGTTGAGAGAAATTATTATTAATAATCAAATACGGGGGAGATCCAGGCTTTTTCCCTGTCCTATTTCCTTGTTGGAAGCCCAGCCTTTGCAGGACATTACTGACTTCTGCCAAAAATTTACCCCACCTAGACCCTCTTATCTAAGGTATCCTACCCATTGTGTTCCACTCAAATAAGTTTGGATGGAGGTAGATCCTTTGTCTAGATTATCCAAGAGTGGGGGTGGCCTGGATATAGAGACAGTTTCTTTGTCCAAGAGTGACAAGATATCACTCTCTCAGCTCCTCACTGGAGTGAGCCCACTTCTCACTGTAATATTCATTTTCTCATTAATTTGCTAACTAATCAGAGTTAACTGCCACCTTCAGGAACACCTACTCTTCCAAGGACATAGTGAGCCCATGGCCATAAGCTCTCTTTGGTTTAAGAGAGAGATGGCCAAATGACTATTCCTTTTATTTAAAAAACGTAGCATTATTAATAAAATGCTTAATTACCTAGAAATTATATCTCTTGAACTTTTTAAATGTCACACAGTCATAGGTAGTTTGATTTACAAAGACAACATAGTTTGGAAAAATGTAGGGATAACATTGCCAAAAGGTGGTGTTCTAAGGGGCAGGAGAAATCCAGCAAACAGTAAGTGCAGTTATCCCTTCCACATCGCAACTTTCCCCATCGCGGTTTTGACATATTGCAGGTCGGCATAAGAAATTAATTTGGGGGGAGTTTTGTGTAAGCCACAGATAACACATAAAGGCCAGCAGACGATACAGAAAACGTTTAGCAACTCAAATGCATAAAATACATGCAGTATTGTATAATATCAACATATTCTATCTTTTAATACCATAATAATTCATGTATCTTTTCTGGTACAAAGAGAATGCCAAAAATTTTATGCTGATTTCCTAGATTACAGTGGGTACCATGCCCTGAATCCCCCACGATGTGGAAGGGATAACTGTACTATGAATGAAGATCATTTTTGTTATGGCCTCAGGGACTGGGATAAGAAATGGATTTGTGATTTCACAGGTCTATGCAACTTCATATGAGGACACCTCTAACATGCAGATCCAATTTATCCTTCTGGAGAGGATGCATTGAGAGATTAAGTGATTTATTCAGGATTGCACAGCCAGTAGGTGTCAAGTGTTGAGACATGAAGCCAGATCTTACTGGCTTTAAAGCCAATTTCCCTCCACTATGCCACCCTGTGTCTCTGTTATAACATTGTAGAGAAGAAGAAGGCACAGTTTCTGTCAAGAAGGAGCTTTTAGTTTATCTTTTCTTGAGCACAAGATGGCCTGGAATTCTTAGTAAAAGTTATCTGTGTGGTTCAGTTTGCTTGTGCTTGGGCTGAACCTAAATAATATGTCAAAAATTTACCATTTTCCTTTGGTGTAAATACCTTCTTCAATAACAGATCACCCCTCTACAACTTTAGAAAACAGCTGGTGGTACAGGTATAGAGCACCAGGCCTGGAGTAAGGAAGACCTGAGCTCAAATCTGCCCTCAGACAGGTACTAGCTGTGTGACCTTGGGGAAGTCACTTGTCTTCTGTTTGCCTCATTTTTCTCAATTATGAAATTAGAATAATAATAGCATCTATCACCTAAGGTTGTTGTGAGGATCAAATGAGATATTATTTGTAAAACTGCTTAGCACAGTGCCTGGCACATGGTAAGCACTTATTAAATGCTTTTTCCTTCCCACTTCCTTTCTTACAAAGCTGCTATGATCAAACAATTTACTACCTCATGATGACCCCAATTTCCAAAGCGTGTTTCAACTAAACCAACATTATTACTTTATTTGCCTTACACTCTAGACCAGGGCTTCTTAAAGTTTTTCCACTTGAGACCCATTCGTGAGTTTTGGCAGCATTTTCTGCCACTGCATGGCCTGAGGGCACATGCAGTGCAAAGTACCCATTCTTTTGTGTTCAGAACCAAGGCTGCAGTGAAGGTATGCAATGTGACACTGGTAAGCACTGCCAGAAACATCTTGGATTCACTATATATTTGATTTTAAACTAATTTTTGGTCATTGCATGCTCTAAAAACTTTTACTCTTGCCAAATTTTTTGCAACCCCCACATGGGGTCAAGACCTACAAGTTAAGAAGAGCTTCCAGACTAAGAGTACAAGTCCCTGAAATTATACAAAAACTAGTGATCATATAATTGTTGTGCTTAGAGTGGATCTCAGAGATCAGGTAAATCAGCTTCCAGAAAGGCTGTATCACTTACCACACAGCTCGTTACTGACAGAGGCAGGCTGTGAGTCCAGGTCTATTGAGCAATACTTGGGAACTATTTCTGCTATAGCACAGTTGTATTTCACCCAAAGGATGCCCTTTTTACCCCCACCCTTCTATGCATGCAGTCCATGAAGGCACAGAATAATGCCAAGTGATTGGATCACTAGAAAAAAGGACATGTGAGTGACGGGAGATGCCCTAAGCTGCCAAAGGAAAATAATTCTGAGAATTAGTGCTTGGCACACAGGAGGCACTTTATAAATGCTTGTTGATTGAAAGCATCTAGGACCTGAAAGACCAAGATGGGTCATTTAGCCCACCCTGTCCCCAGGAAGGGTAGATGTCATATGCAACCTTTGTCTATTGGCTATCTATTACAAAATAAAGACAGAAAACTATAGAGACAAAACACTCACTGACAGTAGTCTGACTGATCTTGGTCACAAGTCAAAAAGTATCATTTTTTGGTGGGGAAGGGGGTTGGTGCTTGACAAATCTGCTTTTTTGGTTCCTTGTTCAGACAGCATATTCAATTAGTGACTCATTAGCTGGCTGGGGAATGAGAATGTCTAGATAAGGGAATTTTCCAGATAACTACAACTTAAATTCAAATGTTTGTGTTTAAAGGATTAAGTTTTTTGAACAAATCTTGCTATAATGTACAGGGGACAAGGATCACCATCATGAATGTCAGTCACTGAATTCTAAGTCATTTTGTGACTAAGATCAAGGCACTTAGAGTCAATGGGCACCGGTTTCCTCATTTGAAAATTGAAGTGGTTACATCTTTAAAGCTCTGAAATCTGGTGACTTTAATATTGGGATCATTACCACAGGAGAGAAAGCAGGGAAATAGGAGGCAGGTGGTTGTTTGTCCTTGGTTCTTGAAGAGGACTGTGACATCAGGAAGATGATGCCATGACTTGCAAGTGAATTGGATTTCAGTGAGGGAGGGCTGTACAAAGTCACCAGCCTCACTGTCTCCTCAGAGCCATCTGGGTCCAGTGGCAAGATACAGATCAGGATGTCTGGAGATGAGAAGCAGGTACGTAAAAAGGGAAAAAATGAAGGATCTAAAGTTAGACCTGAATTCAAACTTTGCCTCTGTCACTTACTCTCTGTGTTATTTTGGGTAACAAGATGGCCTGGAATTCTAAGAAAATGTCATCTTTGTGCTTCAAATTCTTCTTGGTCTAGGTCTCAGTTACTTGCTTATAAAATGGAGGAATTGGACCAGATGACCTTTAAGGTTCCTTTCAAGCTCCAAATCTATGACCTTATCCTATATCTGCGCTACAGGAAAGGGATGGTGAAACTATTGCCAGGAGTATTGAGGAATGTATCATCATCAAACATTATCAATCAGTAAACACTTGTTAAGCACCTGTTGTGTGCCAGGCATTGTGTTAAGTAATGGGAATACTAAAAAGAGGCAAAAGACAGTACCTGCCCTCAAGGAACTCACAATCTAATGTGGGGGAAGGGGGAGGAGGAGGAGGAGACAAACAAAAATGTACTAACAAGTTATATACAGATAAACAGGAAATAATTAACAGAGGGAAGTGTAACAGCAAGCACCCTAGCATACCCAGGAAGGTTGCTAGCACAGGTTCTTTGATCTGCTTTTCTAAAGGAAAGCAACTCAAAAGGAGGTAACAATATTACTTTAATCAAACATATATCATTTACCTAGTTCAGGGGAAAAAGTCAGCACCCTGAACTTCAGAGAAAATACAAACAGAAGTCATAGGCAGACAAAAATATGGACAGAGAAAATAACACATTTCAACAGACCAACAGACAGAGCTTCTAGCTGTCTGACCATCACATACCTACATAGTTAGTTACCAGAGAGAGAAGCACCAACATCTGGGTTTTCTCAACATCAACATCTGGGGGTCTCAATGGCTTCCCAGAGTCTCATCTGGCCAAATAACACAACTCTTCCAATAAGTGAGCCCCAAAGCAAAACCTTACCTCAGGGAGTATATATAGCCTTCTCCAGGGTTTGTGATGTTCTCTAACCGTGACCCACTGCCTAATTACAAAGTAACAAAATATGTGCCTTCCTGAAAAACAAGGCTCTGCAGAGCAAACTTCTCTTGTTGGGCTCCAAGTGAGGCCCATTAAAGGGCAGGGAAGATCTTCAAATTCCCTTACCATTACAGAAAGGCACTAGAATTAAGAGGGTTGAGGCAAGGCTTCTTATAGAAGATAGGATTTGAGTTGGAAATCATGGGAAGCTAGTAGACAGGGATAAGGATACAGAACATGCCAAGCACAGAGGGACAGCCAGAAAAAATGCCAGAGTTCAAGAGATAGAGGGTCTGGTTCATGGAACAATCAAGAGGACAGGGTTACTGGATTGAAGAACATGTGTTGTGGAGTAAGGGTAAGAAGACTAGAAAGGTAGGTTGTAGAGGGCTTTGAACATCTGGCAGAGGATTTTGAATTTGATCCTGGCAATAGAGAGCCAGAGGAGTTTATTGAGTAGGGGGTATGATGCTGTTCAATTTGTACTTTAGGAAAACCAATTTATTGTCTGAACAGAGGATGGATTGGAGTGGGGAGAGACTTGAAGCAGGCAGATCCACCAGCATGTCATTGCAATAGGATGATAAGAAAGATGAAGCAAGGATTCCCTGCTGGGGTGCTGAAGGCTAGCCTATCATATATACTGTTAGGGAGAGAGAAAGACTCAAACGGGTTGGACCTCACAACAGGCTTTTCTGCACCAGTCTAGTAGTGTTATTGGAGATTTTTTCCTGTATGTAAGTATTGTGATTTTTACATATAAATATACCTCTAGATATCCAGGTCTGGAGCTGGCTTACACAGGTTCAAGGAAGTGAATTGTTAAATTTTCATTGTGAGCATTTAAAGCTTGGAAATCAGTAAATGCTACAAATCAAGGTTTGATTTATTATGTTGCTGATTGTCTAGACTTAAGAAAGTGATGGAGAAAATGTTAATTGTGCAGATTAAACTTGAAAATGTGTTTTCAGACAATTATTAAACATTTACCAAAGCATCAATACATACATTTATGTTATACCAATACATTTATGAGATGTGGATACCAGTCTGTATCTCAAAAAAGTGCACTCGCATGCACATGCACACACACATACACACACAGACACACACACAGGTCTTGCCCTGTATCTTGTACATAGAGCATACCAAAAGGATTGATGGTAATGAATATATAGCACAAGATGGGTGAAAGCTATATCCCAGTAGCACCTTATTAGCCAGTCCCATTTTAGCAGATTATGTTAGTATCAAAATAATCATGGGATCCTATTTGAAATTCCCTCAAGTGAAACTGAAGCTCGTTTCATCTGCCCTTCTACTGGCTTTGCAAGACTCCAGTGCCCTCCTAGTTGAGGGTGGTTCTCTCTCCCCCCCTTGAGACCACATTATTTCTCTAAAGTTCCTTTTGTTGATCAGTTTTTATTGCTACCAGTTTTGAATCACCCACCTCAACCCTCCCCAAACCCGATATATCCACAGATTAGGCATCTATGCTTTCTGGACATAGCTGAAAGTGGCTAGAGGAAACGAGATAACTGAGTATCACGTGAAAAATTAAGTCAAATATGATACATGTCTGAGAAGGGAAAATATAACTAAATTTTCTTCCTGTGCAGTAAAATACAGGGACTTCGTGGAAGCTATTATTGGAGTCAGAAGTTTTGTTGTATATTTTTTGGTGCCTGAGGTTGTCAGATGCTCAATTAACAGATAATTGGACATTATTTTACACAAGCATTTTTTTTTTCCCTAGGAATGTTTGATGCATGCTCGGCAGTATTAAAAGACAAAAACCTGACTATAAATACAGATTTGGGAGAGAATTAACTGCATGTCAATTTTGTTAGCATGTGACAATTAAATTTAGATGTGAAACAAACCTAGAATAGGTTTTTGAAAGGACATAACCATGGATGTTGCTACTGATACTCTAATTTGGTGAACTCATTAGTGCTCACAGGTTTAATGATCACTTCTATGCAAATGACTCCCAAAGCTTGATGACCTGACTTAGTCTTTCCTGATTCCTAGTCATGTATCACCAGTAACCTATTAGGTATTTCAAAATGTATTTCCTATAAGCCTCCTAAACTCAAGACATTCAAGACAGAACTCATTATTCTTTCTCCTAAACCTGCCTTTCTTCTGAAATTCCTTATCTCTGTGGAGGGTACTGTTATCCTTCCAGTTATGCACACTTATAACCTCAACATCATTCTTCATTCCACATTCTCACTACCACACATCCAACAAGTTGCCAGATCTTGCCATTTTTACCTTACTGACATCTCTCTTGTCTATCTCCTCTCCATTCACATAACCTAGTTCAGGCCATCATCACTAGTAGGCTAGATGGCTGCAATGATCTCCAGGCCTTATCTCCCCTCACTCCTCTGTCCACATAGTAGCCAAAGTGATTTTCCTACCAACCCCTATTCAAACTCTGGTTGCTCTCTATTATTTCTAAAGTAAAATATGAATTCTTATTTTTGGCATTTAAAGCCCTTCACAATATGGACCCAACCTATCTTTTCAGTCTTATTAAATTATTCCTCTTCATGTTTTCTGTAATCTAATGAATTAAAAACCCAAACCCAACAACAAAACTGTCCTTCATACATAGTATGCTACCTTCCATCTCTGCCTTTGCATGGTCTATGCCATCCATCCTGGAATATACTTCCTCCTCTCCTTTACCTCTGTGAATCCCAAGTTTCCTTCAAGACTCAGTTCACCTGCCATCTGCTACATGAAGCCTTTTCTGATTCTCCCAGTTGCTAAAGACCTCTTCCCTGAAATCACTTTGCCTTTATTTTGCTTATACCTATATATGGACTGTCTCCCTTGTCGGAATGCAGACTACTTGAGGATGAGGGTATGAACCATTTCACTTTTGTCTTGTCAAAGCATGAAATGCCTGAAACACTATATCCAGTACCTAGTACACTGCCTGGAATAAAGTGGGTAAAAAAAGGTTGTTGGGTGATTGCTGGAAAGTTTCTCTAGTGAATGATTAGAAACTATTTTGCCCAACTATACGTCCCCAAAGCAGGAAACTTACATAAAACAGATGATGTAAAATGTTCACATTAACAGAACAAGAAATAGAGAATTTAAATAGCTCATCCTCAGAAAAAAAAAAAAAATCAAAGGGGCCATTAAATGAACTTCCAAAGTGGAGGGAAAAACTAAGACCATATGGATTTGCGAAGAAATATTATCAGATATTCATCTGGAAGAACAAAAGGTCATGAATATTCAGGGAAATAATGGGACAAAAAGTTGTAAGACAGTGGGACTAGTAGTACAAGACCTCCAATTACACTACAAAGCACTAATTCTCAAAATGTTTTAATATTGGTTAAAAAATTAAGAGGTTGATCAAAAGATTAATTATACAACAAAGAGAAGTAAACAAGCTCAATAACCTATTGATCAACAAACACAAACACCCCCACTACTGGGGTAAGGATTTACTATTTGACAAAAATTGTCGAGATAACTGGAAAGGAATCTGGCAGAAATTGGATTTAGAACAATACCTCACACTATATATACACACCAATAGACACACACATGCCCCAAAGGGTCAAATCATAAACAAATTTAGAGAAACAAAGAAGAAATTACCTTTTGGAAATGATGATAGAAAAGTATTCATGACCAAATAAGTGATGGAGAGCATCACAAAAAATAAAATGGCTAATTTTTTATCAGGTTTTTGCACAAACAAATCCAATGCAACTAGAAGGGAAAGAATCTTTGCAGCAGGTTCCTTTATGTACATGTATATGTGCATATATGTTTTCTTTATATATGGAACTGTTCAAATTTATAGCAATAAGAGCTGTTCTCTAATTGATAAATGGACAAAGTATGTGAACAATCAGTTTTCAAAATAATGAAGAGCAGCTATCCATAGTCATATGAAAAATGCTCCAAATCACTAACAGAGAAGCACAAATTAAAGCAGCTCTGAGGTCTTTCTTAACACCCATCATACAAGCAAATATGACAAAACAGGAAAGTGGCAATTGCTGGATGAGCTGCAAGAAAGCAGGTATGCATTGCTGGTAGAGCTATGACTTGGTACAGTCACTCAGGAAAGAAACTTGGAAATATGGCCTAAACTATGCATAATTTTTGAATCGGCTATACCTTGACTAAGCCCATATCTCAAAGGATCAAAGAGAGAGTAAAAGGACCACATGTACAAAAATATTTATATTTTTGGAGTGGTAAAGAATGAGAAAGTAAGGCAGAGCTCATAAGCTAGGGGATGAGTGAACAAATTATGCTATGTGAATGTAAAGGAACAGTTATTGTGCCATTAAAAACTGCTGAAAGGATGGGTTGAGAGAGAGATGGGAAGACTTGTATGAATTGATGAAGAGTGACGTGAGCAGTACTAGGAGAACAATTTATATAAATACAACCATATTGTACAGAAAAATAACTTTGAAAGTATTAAAAACTCTGGTCAATGCAATTACCAACTATGATTCCAGAGAACCAAAAATGAAATGTCCTATACACTTGAAAGCACCTACCCACCTGAAAGAAAGACTAGGGACTCAAGCTGCAAGTTGGGACAAACATCCCAGGCAGGGATTTCTTTTGTTGAACTATGCATATTTGCTATATTTTTTAAAATTTAAATTGGGGATGCAAATGTGGGAGGGAGAGAAAATAAATGCCTGTTACCCGAAAAAAAAAATTTTTTTAAATGAATAATCTTGGATGCCTACAGGATTAAGTCCAAACTCTTTATCCTGACACTCTCCCAAGACTGGATCAGGTCTTATTTTCCAAATGCTACCAGTACAGAACTTATGCTTGAACAAATCTGTACTGTTTCTTCCTTGAACACTTTGCCTACCTCCATGAATTTGCTTACTCTGTTCTTTTTACCTAGAATGCTCTTTCCACAACTTGAAAAAAATCTTACCTGCCCAGCAAAGTCTAATTCAAATGCTAACTCTATGAGGTCTTCCTTGATCACCCCAACAGAAACCTAACCACACTCCCTCTGCACTCTTACAAGTGTTGAGTTGGTACCATTTAACATGTGTTGTTTTGTATTATAGATAAAATTATTACTTAAGTGGTCAATAAAGAATTTTTAGCACAAACCCCTTGGACCATCAGTATAAATCCCCAAGAGGTTTGAGAACCACTAAATGGGAACCACTGCTTTAGACTATAAACTCTATAAGGGAAAGATCTTGCCTGGTACAACTTTCTATATCACACAGTGCCATGTATTAAGGAGATACTCAGTTAATACTTCTACAACGGATGAAGGAATATTCCACTTACCTAAAATATACAATGTATCTACCTAAGGCAAGTGTGAATTCATCTGTGGAAAAGTCTCTTTCTGCAAAGAGTGAGTTATAGTAGATTTGTTCTCAAAGTGGTTTCTCTTGTCTCCTTTCTACATGTGGACATAGTAGGCACAATTGTACCCTGATTTCTATTTTAAACATACCACCTGTAAGTTGCCTAAACTTTAATATTAAAAGGACATTTGCTTGAAAGAAGAAACTTGCCTATTGAGAACATTATACATCCTAAGACAGAAAAACCATTATATACTATAAAAGAAAATTCAAGAGGTTTTACAAATTGATCAAGTTTCCATTCTAGTGAGAACACAAAATCATCACTGTCAGCCTGAACACTCTATAGCTATGGTTTGAAGGATCTTGGGTTTGTGTTTGAGATTTTGTATGTTGATTGTGCAGTTAGATGAGTAAATTCAGTGGGCATATTTGTTACCATGGAAACAAATTCTGAGAAAAGAACTCAAGATGCAATTCAAGACAAATGAAGTAATATGCTTGCAGCTCTTCTCTAAATGGAATGTGGGTGAGAGTCATCCGTATAGAACTTTGAAGGAAATTTCAGGTGTGGTAACACTGTATTACACTGAGTTTTGCTTTTTATTTTTTAAGTCTGTTAAGATCTAAATTAACCTGAGAAAGAAGTAGTTTTCTCTCTAGTTCCCTCAAAGAAGACAATTCTATAAGATGTTTGCTTCTTCCAGAAAAACACTTCCCCCTTTCTCCTTAAGAGATAGAACTGATGTGTCTAAAGGAATCATATTTTACATGACTATCACTGAGTTATACATTTAAATACTTAAGAGTTCTGGTTAACTCAGTGATCAGCCATGTTTCCAGAGGACCAAGGATGAAGAATGCTACTTACTTCCTTGGGTGATGGACCACATACAGAGAATGAGACACATATTTTTGGATATGGTCAATATGGAACTTTTAAAAAATGTATTTTGGTTTGTTTTGGAACTACGTCTCCTTATTTCATCCCAGCTGGAAATACAGTGACTCTTCCTAAGCTTGTCCCCGTCCCCGTTCCCCACCCCCGCCACGGACCAGAACAGAAGCTCTGACCTACTCCATTACTTTCTTGGGTCAAAAGTTAGCCTGGTGACTCAGTACTCCTGGAATTCACCATATTGATGCTGATGTTAGTTCAGACAGATTATTTTAGTCCTGTTTCACATCAAAATTCCTGAACTCAAGAGATATATTAGATTCAGTCTTCCCACTACAGGTGTGTGGTTATCTTGCTGGGTAGCCATGCATATTTGTTATAAGGGTTTTGATTTTCTTTTTTGGAGGAAGAGTGAGGGCAAAAGGGAGAGTAAATGTTTGTAAATTGAAAAAAAAATTAAAAACATTTATAGTTATAAAAAATCAACACAGAAATGAGAGGCAAATGGTTTAAACTCTGAGACCCTGACGGTTATTCTTTTTATATTAAAAAAATGCTCATGTCCCTTCTTCTTCCAATTCAGTTCATCAAAAGAGGAAGAGGGGTTTTTCTAAAGCCAAACCAAAATATTCCCACCACTTACAAGCTTATGTTGTCTTTGTTGTGGTGGCTGTTACAATGGAATATATTCAATGGCTCCAGTAACAAAGGAACTTTCTTACATTGATCTCCGAATACTTCAGGCACAAATCTGGCAAATTCCTCCACTGATTTGCCAAGACACCTTGATCCCCATGGATCACCCTTGTGAACAAAAGAACTCGCTATTCTGGACCTAGGCTTTTCAGAGATGGAAAAGGATAACTTTTAAAATTCTTTAGTAGTTTTCTGAAGTGTGTGAATGGCAAAAAGAAGAATCTGTCAAACTTATTAATGCCTTCTAACTAAATCAGGGTTAACCTTAGATCTCAGAAGCAAAGCCTGAAGTGGCCAGTACTGATCCTCTTTGAACACTGTACAAAAGCTTTATGTTCATTGATTGTGAGGGGTTCTGGGTTTAAAATAACACTTACTCCTGGTAGTTTACCAGCTAGAAGGCATGTTACTGAATGGAATGAACCTTTCAGAACTTGTGCAGGAAGCGCTTAAAAAGGAACCCAGTGAATACCCTATGAGGTCTAGGAATTTCTGGACAAACAGACTGGAACATCCTGACCTCAAATTTCTGCATAATCTGTGGAGACTGAGACTAGCAGACTTAGAAAACTATGTGTTCTAGAAAGTGGAGGGAGAATAGCATTCCTTGTTTTCAGCCTGAATTCTCTTCTTTCAGTCCAGAACAGTCTAGTACATCCTATTTGCCTTCCTCTCTCAGCTTACCTTACCTCTATGAGGGACTAAAGTGGCTTGTGATTGGAAGGTTATAGGGTGTAATCATGTTGGAAGCAGGGTTGAACTTGTTGTCTAGAAGGTCCCTTCCAGTTTGAAATTTATGACCTTAAGAACCTAAATTACTCTACTTATCCTTATTTCCCACTTCTGGTCGTAATTTTCTTTTTGGTCACAATTACACCTTCAAGACGTGGTAATGCCAGCACCTGTCAGTTCAGGATGGTTTTGAGGAGAAAATGCAATACTTCTAAGTCATTGAACAGTTACCTGCCATGTTGTTTGCCCTTTGCTCAAAAAGCTTTGATAGTTCCCTGCTGCCTGGAGGATAATATACTCTTCTGTTCATCATTTAAAGCTCTTCAGAACCTGGCCCCAATATATACTGCTAAGCTGATTTTACACTATTTTCATGCATTCCACATTCTAGCCAAATTAGAATTAATGAGTACATAGGAACATACATTGTTCCCCATATGAGAGATTTCATCTCTTGCCTCTAGCCTTTGCATAGGCTGTCCTTAAGCTTAGAATGTTCTTTCTCTTCCCCTTCACCTCTTGGAATCCTTAGGATCCTTTAAAAATATATATATATATATATACACACACACACACACACACACACATATTTAAAAATTTACAAAATAAAACAAGCATTTCTATAACATAGGATAATTAAAAAAACAGGACTGCACATGAAATTGCAAATCTGTTATATACAACTTTGAGCTGTACTCTCTTATAAGAGAGTTATACTCTCTTATAATAGCAAGTACAACTTGCTATTCTTTTAAATATATAATAGCTATCATGCAAATTTCTTTTTTTTTCTTCCCTCCCCACCCACACTAGAGGTGACTACCACTAGAGACAAATTTTATATATAATTATTCTGTACATACTTCTGTTTATCAGTTCTTTCTCTGGATGCAAATGCTGTCTTTCTTCATATGTTCTTTGGTATTTATAATAGCCAAAATGACTTACTTGCTCAAAGACTTTCTTAAAACAATATCAGTCTCACTATATACAGTGTTCTCTTGGTTCTGCTCATTTAGCTCTTAACTTTCGTATAAGTCTTTCCGTGTTTTTTTTTTAAGATCATCAAGCTCATCATTTCTTGGAGCATAGTAGTATTCCATCACAATCATATACCACAACTTGTTCAGCCATTCCTCAGCTGATGGGCATCCCTGCAGTTTCCAGTTCTTTGCCACCACAAAGAAAGCTGCTATAAACATTTTAGAACATATAGGTCCCTTTAAGACTCAGAACAAGCGCCACCTCTTACACATTGCCTTTCCATATTACTCTTATTTGTTTTCTTTCTAGAATTTATTTATTTATTTTTAGTTTTCAACATTCAGTTCTGTAAGATTTTGAGTTACAAATTTTCTCCCCATCTCTGCCCTAACCCCACCCCAAGATGGCAAACATTCTTCTCCCAGTCTGCCCTCTCTTAATATCCTTCCCCTCTACCCCCTTCCTCCCTACTTTCTTATGGGGCAAGACTGATTTCTATACCTCATTGCCTATATATCTTATTTTCCAGTTGCATGTAAAAACAATTTTTAAACATTTTTTTTTTAAACTTCAAGTTCTCGATTCTCTCCATTCTCCCCTCCTCCCCCACCTCCACTGGGAAGACAAGCAATTCAATATAAGGTTATACATGCGTAGTTATGCAAAACATTTTCATAGTTGTCATATTGTGAAAGACTAACTATATTTCCCTCCATCTTATCCCACCCCCCATTTATTTTGTTTTCTCCTTTGAACCTGTCCCTTTTCAAAAGAGTTTGCTTCTGACTACTCTCTCCCCAAATCTGCCCTCCCTTTCCATCATCCCCCACTCTTATCTCCTTCACTTTCCTGTAGCGTAAAACACCCAGTTGAGTGTGTATATTATTCCCTCCTTAAACCAAGTCCAATGAGAGTAAGGTTGACTCATTCTCTTTTACCTCCCTGCTCTTCCCTTTCATTGTAACATCTTTCTCTTGCCTATTTTATGTGAAATAATCCACCCTATTCTATCTCTCCCCTTCTCACAATATATTCCTCTCTCATCTCTTAATTTTATTTTTTAGATATCATCCCTTCATATTCAACTCAACCTGTGCCCTCTGTCCATATATACATACACACACATATCTACACACATACATATACATGTGTGTATATATATGTATATGTATGTATGTATGATTTCCTTCAACTATCCTAATATTGAGAAAAATCTCATGAATTACAAATATCATCTTTCCATGTAGGAATGTAAACTGTTCAACTTTTAAAAGTTCCTTATGATTTCTCTTTCCTGTTTACCTTTTCATGCTTCCCTTACTTCTTTCTATTTGAAAGTAAAATTTTCTGTTCAGCTCTGATCTTTTCATGAAGAATGCTTGAAAGTCCTCTATTCCATTGAATGACCATATTTTCCTCTGAGGTATTATACTCAGTTTTGCTGGGTAGGTGATTCTTGGTTTTAATCCTAGTTCCTTTGACCTGTATCATATTCCAAACCCTTTGATCCATTAATGTAGAAGCTGCTAGATCTTATGTTATCCTGATTGTGTTTGCACAGAACTCAAATTGTTTCTTCCTGACTACTTGTAATATTTTCTCCTTGACCCGGGAACTCTGGAATTTGGCTATAATACTCCTAGGAGTTTTCTTTTTTTTTAAGAGGCAATTGGTGAATTCTTTCAATTTCTATTTTACCCTCTGGTTCTAGAATAGCAGGGCAGTTTTCCTTGAAAATTTCTTGGAAGATGATGTCTAGGCTTTTTTTTTCATCATGGATTTCAGGTAGTCCAATAATTTTTAAATTGTCTCTCCTGGATCTATTTTCCAGGTCAGTGGTTTTTCCAATGAGATTTCACATTGTCATTTATTTTTTCATTCTTTTGGATCTGTTTTATAATATCTTGATTTCTCATAAAGCCATTAGCTTCCATTTGCTCCAATCTAATTTTGAAAGAATTATTTTCTTCAGTGAGCTTTTGAATTTCCTTTTCCATCTGGCCAGTTATGCTTTTTAAAGCATTCTTATCCTCATTGACTTTTTGGACCTCTTTTGCCATTTGCGTTAATTTTTTAAGGTGTTATTTTCTTCAGTATTTTTTGGGGTCTCCTTTAGCAAGCTATTGACTCGTTTTTCACGATTTTCTTGCATCACTCTCATTTCTCTTCCCAATTTTTCCCCTACTTCTCTTACTTATTTTCAAAATCCTTCTTGAGCTCCTCTATGACCTGCAATCAGTTCATATTTTTCTTGGAGTCTTTTCATGCAGGATTTTGGCTTTGTTGTCTTCTTCTGTTTCTATGTTTTGATAATCTTTGTCATCAAACAATGATTCTATAGTCTGATTTCTCTTCCTTTTTTTGCTCATTTTGCCAGCCAATTACTTGACTTTTGAACTCTTTGCCATGGTAGAACTCTGTTTCCAGAGTGGAGAGTGCTGTGTCTCCAATTTCTGGGGTTTTGTGCAGCTGTTGTCAGAGCTACCTCTAGGCACCTGCCTCAGAACTGTGAAGAGGATTCCCTCTCCACAGCCAGCAAAAGTTCTGCCATGCCAGGGCTCCTCACCCCAGGACTGCCACCCAAGACTGCTACCCAGATCCAAGCAGTGCAAAGCAAGAGATTCCTGTAATTGCTCTCTGACAAGCCACCTGGTCCCCCCACCATCTGTGGGCCTGGAGCTCAGGAAGCAGTGGTCTCCTGCTGCAGCAGCCACTGCCTCTGCCACCCTAGGGGCAGGTGCTGGACTGTACTCTTCTCTCACCCAGATTCAACAGAATTTTCCCACTGACCTTTTATTTTCTCCTTGGCATTTATGGGTTGAAAAGTCTGGAAATGGCCATGGCTGCCAGTGATTCAGTCCCCTGAGGTCTACTCAGGCTGGTCTGTGCCACAGGTCTGTGCCAGCACAGCCCACTAGGGATTACGGTCAGCTCCCAGCCTGGTGTGATAGACCTTTCCTGTCAGCCTGTCAGGCTGCCTTCAGTGGGAGATTTGTTTTACTCTGTCATTTTGTGGGTTCTGTAGCTCTAAAATTTGTTTAGAGTAATTTTTTCCGGATATTGGAGGTGACTGGGGGACAAGCTCAAGCAAGTCCCTGCTTTGACTCTGCCATCTTGACTCTGCCCCCTTCCTTATTACTCTTCTCCACCCTAAAGAATCAATGCTCTCCCTCATTCCTGAAAGACTTTGTATTTACTACACATAAATTTTGTATTGCCTTAATCTTGTACATAATGGAAACCACCCCCACTGCCCTTTCCCCAAGTGGAATATAACTTCCCTGAGGTCAGGAACTATTTTTGTTTATGTCTTTGTATTCTCAGTGCCTTGCACACAGTGTGTGCATAATAAAAATCCAGGTCTCACAGAATCACACAATTGACGAATTGGAAGGGACCTTTGCAGCCATCAAGTCCAACCCCCACACAAAAGGAATCCCCATAATAATAGACAGACCTGACAAGTAGTCATTCAGGCTTTACTTGAAGACTTCTAAGAAGAGGAAATCTACTACCTCCTGAGGCAGTCCATCTCACTTTGGAACAGTTCTAATTGTTAATTAGTTTTTTCTAATTGTTAATTAGTTTTTCCTTATATCAAACTTTTTTTTTGGCAACTTCTACCCAAACAGAACTAAGTCTTATTCTTCTTTCACATGACACAAGACACCTCTTTAAAATCTTGAAGAGAGCTATCATATCCACATTGCTCCCCCTACCATTTTTTCTTCTGTGGGCTAAACATGCCCAATTCCTTTTCACAACCCTCATATAACATGGACTTAAAGCTGTTTACCATCCTAGTTGCTCTCAAGAAAACTCCCCAGTTCATCAATGTCATTCTTAAATAAGGACACTTAGGTCTGACAAGCCATCGGTACTATGGGTATGATAGGACTATTGCCTTTCCATCACTAAAAGGTGAGCCTTTCAATGCAGCTCTTTATTCTTCTACATTCCATTTCCTCCCTGAAGTAGAGGATTAAGAGAAACTCACATTTTTAAAATACAAAAATTCCTATTCCAAGGCCTCACTAAAGCATGCAGAAATGGCTGTATTTTTCAAGGTTGTTCTGGAAGAACACAAGCCCTTGAAGGTGTTACTAATCAAGAAAGGCTTTCAGTAGGGTTTGGGAACAGACCATATGCCCATCCTCAGAGCACCAGCTTCTCTAAGTTTGGAGAGTTCTTTATTAGCTTCGCCACACAGTGATAAATTATTCCATTACAGCAGTTTCTAAAAACCATCTACCATGATGTAGAGGAGTAGTCATTCATATCAGTGTAGATCATACACACAATAACAAAATCATACCTGTTTGAAGTATGTGCGTGTGTGATGAATAGATATGTATACAGACACACACACATGCATAAAAACATATGTGTGTATGCATGTATGTATATGTAAACTTCTGAACACAGCTGGCCCAAAGTGGGATGGACTGCCTCAGGAGGGAGTGGGATCTTTTTCCTCAGAAGACTTCAACCACATACTAGATGACCAATTGTGTGTGCGTGTGTGTGTGTGTGTGTGTGTGTGGTTTAAATTTGTTTTAAATAAATACAGGTTTTAAGTTTTTACTCATAACTTTTATTTTTAAACCTTAGTTTTCAAATATATTTAGCTTCTTTCCCCTCCCCAGCAAGCCATCATTATAACAAAGAATAAAAGAGAAAGAAAAAAAGCAATTCAGCAAAACTAATGTGTCAACTGAGCCTGACATTTCTGTGCCAGACTATTATAATGTTTCATACGTCATGTTCCATACCCATAGTTCCCTACCTCTGTAAAGAAGAGAGAGAGGTACATTTTCTTATCTGGGGCCACATTTGGTCATTATAATGAAAAAGTTTTGAAGTATTTAAAAAAAAATCTTGATATATACTATGGCTAGGCTAGGCTGAGACAACTACTTCTACCTAATTCTGCTAGGACTATTGGTAGGAGATTAAGTAGGCTATAAGTCATTTGGACAATTAAAACAATATTTGCAAGGTTAATGTATTGGATAATTTCAACCACAGCAATGTTTAAAATTGCCTTAGGGTAAAATAATATCGTAAAACAAGAAAATCATAAAAGAAAGCACACAAGGACCTCCCAGTCACAAACCTACAAGCTCTGTAACTGTTAAAAAAAAACAAAAACAAAAACAAAAACAAATCCCAAACCCAAAAACAAATATGAGCTAGAGAGACTAGGTTTTATTCATGCAATTACAGAATTGAGAAATGGCAAGAAGGTCACAGATGCGGCCTATTTGAATTTCAGCAATGCAGCTGATGAAATCAAATAAAATTTTAGAGCAAAGCAGCCTTGGAGAAAAACTATCATTGTTGTGTTCAAAGATCAGTTGATATACTAGATAAAGGGCAATGATAAAGAGCCATGTGCCTCCCTACTTGGTACAAAGTGTCAACTGTGGCATGGAAGAGGTTAGGGCCTGGTCTCATCTATACAAGTTGAAAATGGAGGAAATATTAACGAAACTTCAGGTGTCCCTAAATTAGATACAGTACTTCCCATGTTGGAAGCAAATAAAAATTATAATCACAGTTGGAAATGTCTATGGAAATGGGTATATTGGGGAGGAAAGCCCTTCTTTCATATTGATATACCACAGGCAAGAAGAGAGGAAGGAAAAACAAAAGCTAAGGTTGAGCAAAGAACCAATTAGCAATCACTTGGTATATAATATAACAGAAATTTTCCTGGCTGAATGTGTAAGTGGCTTTGAGTGAAAAAAAGGGCAATCTCTCCTTGATCGCTCCCTCAGTAAATAAATGAAAACTCATTATTAAGCACTTTCTTTCCATGTGCCAGGCTAAGTACTGACGATACAAGCACAAGTAAGCAAGACAAGTCACTTGCCCTCAAGTAGCTTACCATCTAATGGGGGAAGCCATTATAACGGCTAGGGAACTAGCCAAGGGGTTCTTGACCTTCAAACACCAAACTCCATTCAATAGTAACACCAACAGCCTAGAAGATCATGTAAGGGGCAGGTTTTTCCCTCCATCTCCTGCCTTCTACTTTTGAAATATGGCACCATTTTTTTTTAAACACACTCTGAGTTACAAGATACCTTAGGGTCTATCAAGTCCAATCTTTGCCTAGAAGAGAATACCTTCTACAACATCTCCAACAAATGTTCACCCAGTCTTCCACAGATGATCTCTAATGAGGGGAGGACTCACTCGACCTCGAAAAAATCCTTTTCCTTTTGGCAAAGTTCATTTGTCAGTTTTCTTTTTATGTCATACCTAAACCTGACTCTGAAACTTCCATCCATTGTTTCCCATTGTGCCCTCTGGGGCAAGGCAGAAGTTTAATACTCATTTCATATTTCAGACCTTCAAATACTTGAAAATAGGTATCATGCTCCTTTCATGTCTTCTCTTTCTCAGGTTAAACATCCCTCAGTCTTTCAGCTGATCCTTATATGGCATGACTTTTAGACTCCCTTGAATAGTAAAGTCACAGCACATTAGTTAGCCAGCTGTACCATCTTGAGTCTAGTAATAATATTGAGAGAAATGATTATTTCTCTCTTGTATTAATAACTAATTATTGAATCAGAACCAAGGTTTTTTCCTTTTTCTACTTCCTTATCCAGTGCTGGGGGGCAGGGGTGGGGGAGAATCTCTCTAAAAGATTTACCCATCCAGGATGGCTGAGATCTAATCAAAGACAGTAAAAGAATGTCTAAGTTTAGGCTTATAGGTGCATTCCTGCATATGGTGTTTGCTCAGACAGGTCTCGGAAAATGTGGATCCTCCCATCTGTCAGACAGGTGATATGGAAATTGATAAGTCTCTCTGACCCTGATTTGGCTGATCCAACTCAAGTAGCCCCAAACCTTCAATGTAATATAACCCACAGTTTCACTGTAATAGTCACTCTTCCATTATTTGATTATCACCCTCACAAACACCTCCTTTACCAAGGGCATATAAACTGTAAGCCCACTGCCATGAGGGGTGTTTGGTCTGATGACCAAACTTTTATTGAAAAGCTGCCAATATTAATACAATGATTAAATTACCCAGAAATTATAACTTTCAAACTTTGTGAGTGCCACGCTATCAAACACCACACTGATAAGTATCATGGTGTGGCAGATGGAGAATTGGCCTTGAAGTCAGAAAGACCTGGATTTCAGTCCTATCTCTAGAACACAGTGGGCTGTGCTACCATGGGCAAGTCATCTTGATGAGGTACAAGCTCTGGGAACCCCCTTGAGCTCTCCTTGAATCTTTGAGTCTTCAGGTAGCCTCCAGCAACTTCCCCCCCTTAATCATTCATTTACTGGAGTCTGACCTCATTTGACTCCCCCTGAAGACCCTCCCCAAACTCCTCCTCTAGACCATCCCTAGATTCCTCCCACAACCTTTCTGTATATCAGACCATTCTTGCCTCCAAGAGAGGAGGAAAGCCAGAGAATAAATTCTAGCACAGACTTACTCTGTGTCAGATGATTCTGGCCCTCTTGCCCAATGTGTCACAGATACTGATGTTCCTTAAGAGTCTACCCAATATGGCGAATTTTTAATAAACTTTACTTTTCTTTGGCTGAGAGAAGACTTGAGTCGCATTCATTCAGCAGGACCCAGCGTGTTGGTATTTTGGGGTCTTGTGCACCCCTAACCCTGATCTCTTCAATCTAACCTCTCAGTGACCCAGGGAATTCTCATAATACAAGTTGCAGAGAAGCTATTAATTTTCATCAGTAGAGTGGATTCAGAAGCTCTCTAGATCAATGAAATCACTGGTCTTATCCAAAAACAAAACCACGAACCACCACCTTTAAAATCCATGCAGTTATTTTTCTCAAAATCCTATATGCTAAGGGGTACAACTATTAATATCACCATTTTAAAATGGAAACAAAAGAGAGCTAGAGTGGTGAAGCAGGTATGCCCATTCCCGCATATCTGGATCTGAATCTTCGCCTCTTTGCTCTTAATCTAGTACTTGTCCTATTGTATCACTGTCTTTCAGTGCTAATCAATATAGAAATCTATTACCCAGCTATGACTTCATTGTTCCAAGGGCCTCAGTAGAGGGTTAAAAAAGGACTTAAAAAGGTATTGGGGGGGGGGGGGGGGGAGAAATGGTGGGCAGGAAGTCCAACTCTCTTATGTTATTTATCTTCTTATCATCTATCTTATTATCATCTCTTTACTAATCACCGACCTTTCCTGCCCCAGTCTCTCTCTTGACTTCCAATCTTGCATCTCCAACTGCCATCTCAAACTGGATGTCCAACAGACATCTTAAACTCAACATTTCTAAAATGGAACTTATTACTTTTCCCCAAACCCTCTCCCACTCCTACCTTTCCTATTACTTTAGGGGGCAATAGCAGCCTTCCAGTCTCTCAGGTACACAACCTAGGAGTCATCCTGGTTTCCTCACTATCTCTTACCCTGCCATATCCAATCTGTTGCCAAGGTCTGGTGACTTCACTTTTAGAGCATCTCTCCAATAAGCCTCCTTCTCCTGACTGCTGACACTGCCACTACTCTGGTGCAGGCCCTCATCACCTCTCACCTGAACTATTGCAGTAGTATTCTAGTTTATCTCCCGGCTTTAAGTCTCTCCCCAGTATAAACCATCTTCTATTCCACCACAAAAGCCATAACAGCCTCCAAAGTGATCTTCCTAAAATGCAGGTCTGATCATGTCACCCCCTTACTCAATTAATTCCAGTGGCTTCCTATTGCTTCCAAGAACAAATATAACATTAACCTAGTCTCCTCTACCTTTCTAGTTTTTTTATACCTTATTCCTTGATATGTACCCTTCAATCCAATGACACTGGTTTTCCTGGCTATTCCACAAATAAGATATTCCACCTCCTGGCTCTGGGCATTTCCTCTGGCTGACCCCCATCCCTGGAATACTCTCCATCCTCAACTCCACTTACTAACTTCTCTGCCCTCCTTTAAGTCACAACTAAAATCCCATCCAATACAGGAAGGCTTCCCCATCCCTTCTTCATTCCACTGTCTTTCCTCTGTTAATTAATTCCTATTTATTCTGCACATAGCTTGCTTTGCATATAATTCTTTGCATGTTGTCTCCCATATTATTTTGTAAGCCTCTTGAGGGCAGGGACTGTATCTCAGTCTGTATCTCAGAATCTGTATCTCAGAAGGTTGCTGTTGCTATGCCAGTTAGAGCTGCAGATAAACTAGCTCCAGCTCAATAGATTCAGTATATGCCATCTCAGCAAGGAATAGCTTTCAATTCTGGAGCTGAGCAAAGAGTTACTCGGATGGTGGAGATGCAGAAAGATCCAATAGAGCCTCCAAGAATCAAAATTAGCAAGAAATTTCCTCTTTTTGTATTTTGCTTCTTTTTTGTATTCCTAGTGTTGAGCACAGTACCTGGCATATAGTAGGCATTTTATTGATTGATTTTTTCTATTCTTAGGGCAAGCAGAGAGGGAGGATCAGCAGACTGGGGTGCCATGCTGCTTTCCTATATCTTAATTCTCTTTGTCTCTTTATTATTGTCCCTCTAAGACTGTCTGGCCTAGTAAAAGTCCATACAAGCAGACCTATTTGTCAGTTTACACGCCTAGATTATACAGTATTTCCCCAAGAGCAGGGTAGAAACATTGGCATCCAGGAATTCAGAGAGAGACAAAACTATGGATAGGAAACAATCCTGCAATAGATTAGAATGTATGATTTCAATGATTCTTTAGCCTTTGATGAAGATTGAAAATGAATGAATAAACTGAGTGAAAATGAAAATTTAAGAGATAAATAATGAAAAAAAAAAAGGCTTGCCCAATGTACTGCCACTAGAAATGAGTCACAGAGTGCCAGACTTCTTTTGAGATAATTTGTTTATAATTCCAGTGTCCAGACTGCTTACCAAATGGTAAAGTGGCTAATACATTAGGAACTCTGATGGAAAGATCTTTGGGGAAAAAAGAGGGTAGAAATTCTGAGCTATTTACTCACAGGCACAGAAAGTGCAAAGTGAGTTGTGTAATTGGGAGATAAAGCAAAAGGGATCAAGCCTGATGAACCAAGGTGAAGGAAGGGCTTGGAAAAGACCTGCTCACCCTCTAGTATCCAGGAAGGGAAATGTATGAATGAATCAAGCATTCAGTAGGGATGGGGAAAACTGTCAAGGGAGGTTTCTCAGGATACTGACTTCAGCTGGCCATGGAGTTCCCTGTTTCCAACTTCTTTTGAGTGACACAGACTTATTCTTGGTTGACTGGGGTACCATTTAGTGGTGCTAGGGGTGTAGTCAATGTGTGTGTATGATATAATGTTTTTCAAAAAGGGAGAAATCACTTTTTCTTTTATGAGTAGAACTGATACTCTTCTGTGCCTAAGGATTTTAGGTATTTTGTAAAATAAGAATGTCTAGACTGTAAACTCCTTGAGGGTTGGGACTATCTTGTTTCTTTTTTTGCATCCCCATTTACTGATAGGAAGGACCTTAGAAACAATCTGATTCATTACAAATTCAAATCCAGCCCCAGATACTGGGCTAGTCACTTAATGTCTTCCTCAGTTTCCTCCTCTGTAAAACAGGCATAAAAATAGTGTCAATCTCCTAGGATTTTGTGAGTGTAAAATGAGCTAACTTATCTAAAATACTTTGCAAACCTTCCAGTGCTAGTTATACATACCTGGTCCACAGATTCTCTATAACACTTAAAACTATATTAGAGAAAGGAGTGTCTTAAAGATTTTCAGAGACTCTATAACCTTTACCATAATCCCATTGCAGAGCAGGAAGGTTTCTTTACATCAAATTACTACAACTTCTCCAGTGGTCTGTTAGACTAGCCCTTGGCTGGGAGGAAGGGCATTTAAATAATCACTAATAGGTGAGAACCACTGATATAAAATAAAAAAGTCAATAAATATTCATTGAGGGTCTATGGTACACAAGGGTCTATGGTAACATCATTGAGGGTCTATGGTAACATCCACAGCTACTGTCGCTAACCTTTATACACTATTTATAAGTGTTTAAAACATATATAAAATATCCATTTGACTGTGGTAAAATAGAGATTGATGTTACAACAGTAACTGTACGGGGATAGCCCATATCACAAAGACTACAATTCTTATGTTATTAAAGATGAAAATGAGATGGTAATGATGAGAACCTCTTAAAAGTCCCCCTTACGCCAAGAATTATATATCAGAAGTTCACTATCCTTTAAAAACTAACAGATGAAAAATCTCTATACCACAACTGTTGTTCAGTCTTTTCAGTCATTTTTAACTCTCTGTGACTCCATCTGGGGTTATCTTTGGCAAAGATATTAGAGTGGTTTGCCATTTCCTTCTCCAATTCATTTTACAGATGAGGAAAATGAGGCAAATAGGGTTAAGTGACTCAACCAGGGTCACAGAATTAGTAAGTCTCTGAGGACAGATTTGAACTCAGGTCTTCCGGACTCCAAGACTCATGTTCCTTTTGCTGTGCCACCTACCAACCCCATACCACAAACACTCCCTCCAAAACATCCTTGAAAATTCAACAAATAAATTCTACTGGATCCAGAGCATCAATATAGATAAATATTGCCTACAAATGTCTGGACCTAACCTTCATAAAATTTTAAGAACATATTTACTAGATACTGCTATACCAAAAGATTCATAACTCTGAAAGCACATGGAATGAAAAGCTTTTAAAAACAAAGTGACCTCATAAAGGAAATTGGAAACTCTTTGGCAATAGGATGAGGGGCATCTCATCCCTGTTATCCTCATTGCTGCTAGAGTGGTTTGCATCTCCCACTGGATTTATTCTTTAAAATGTTTTCAGTGAGTCAATGGAAGACAAGCTTATATCTCTATAGTTTTATTCAATTACAAAAAGTGATCTTTCTATTCACCTGCACAATAGCCTCACCCCAAAATGAAATATTAAAGACTGATAGAAGAATAGCAACTTGTCCCTAGATATTTTCTGTCTCAACTGTCAAAAAAGATGTGAAGAATGATATAACAGTGATGATGATAATAAAAATACTAAAAACATCTCCTATTTGTATAGCACTGAAGGTTTGCAAAGCACTTCACAGACATTTTCTCATTTGATTCTCAACAAAGTCCAGATGAAGAAACTGAGCCCCAGAGAGGTTAACTGCCTTTGTGAGGGTCATACAGCTAGTAAAGATCTGCCAAGGCTGTCTTCCAAACCAATTTAAACATTTTACAATTCACAGGAATCTATATTATAAAACTATTTCCTCCTGTTCTTCCTATAATACAGTGGAGGTAGATTAATTATCCTCCTAGTATCTTTCATTTTTCTGAGTTGAGAAACAGGAATGACATTAATTTTTATTTTAAACTCAGCGGCTGATTTGGTATTCTCTGCAGAAGACCTAACACCTATCACCATTAGTAAGTAAAAGTACATGCAACAGTAATCACGGCATTTTCCACTCTGTCAGATATAACACACAACATAAACATATTTAACCTGAGAATGGTCAATCAATGCTCACTAAGTGTTAAGAACTGGGGGAGATCAACATTTAGATTAATCAATAAATAAAAAATGAAATAATGACCCATTTTTGTCTTTGGATGCATATGAGTAACATCAACCAACTTTCAGGACAGCATCAACCTCTAAGTTTCTTAAATGTTTTAAAAGCAATCTCCCAGGCAACGTTTTTTCCTTGGGGTTCCCCTTGAATTGTTGAGGAACGCAAACCAGCCCTGGAGGATGTTCACATTTCCCTGCCAGCATCTGATACATTGAGACTCAGTTCTTTACCATTAGGTGCAGGCAGCAGGAATTAGCTACTTGATGTGAAACACCTGAAACAAAATAAGCCCTGCCATGTCAGGAGAGGTTTAAGTCAATCAAAAAAAAAAAAAGTAACATCAAGAGTGCAATGCTGTTTCCAAGGAAATCACTATTGCTCTGGGTTTCCTAGACAGTAATTACAGGAAGCATAGAGATGACACAAGAGCTGTTGAGAATTCTGCTGGTTACCAAGATTGCCAACTGGGTGCCAAACCAAACACACTAGCAATGGATTGCTTAACTGGATGCTAAATGCCTGACATCCATGAGATAGGATCTGACTAATACCTCACCTTCTTGAAAGACATCCGTACCTCCCACCCTTTCTGGAATCATAATGTTAGAGGCAGATGCCATCTGCTCACTACACAGGATAGAAAGGCCATATTTTTCTTTCTTCTGTGAGACTCACTGGGGTGACTTGAAGAGGAGGAAAGAGGTTAGGGCAAGTGTGGGCTGAACATCTAAGAAGTGTGAACAAGGAGGGCGGGAGACAGAGAGTTAAATGAATGACTTCCTTAGGTGCTGAAATAAAATGGGTCAAACATAATGGGGAGTGGGAGGGGGGATGAAAACAAGAGTAGCTAACAGGAGAAATCCAAGGCTTGAGTTCATTTTTCTGGTTGAAGAAAAAATTGAGGGGAATTCTTCATGCATAAAAGTAGGAGTTGTTAGAAACTAGAATCAGTAGCTCAGGAAGAATATGATCTATCCTCCTTGCAGATTTCTAATACCATAATAGAATACTCATCACCATGAGATGGCAGAGTACATATAGCATTGTCTGGAATAAAAAAACTGGTTAGGTGGCTTAATGGTCAACTCCAGTTCTGGGCGGGTTATCTGAAGATATGCTCCAACCTTGGAAGGTATCATTCAATTCAAAAAGAGATATAAGACTCTCAGACAAAGAGAAAAAATCAAAGATCAAGCATTTGTTAAGTACCTACTATTTCAGTCAGGCACTGAGTTGACACAGAAGATACCTAGACAAAAATGAAACTGTTTCAGCTGTCCAGGAGCTTACTAATGTGACATGGGTCTTTCATGCTAAAAGCATGCCTCAGAGCACCTGAAGCTGGGTAACTGGTAAATATTTACAACTCATATTGGTTTTAAGTTTGTTTCTCAGGATGGGGAAAAAAACCCCAAACCATCAAAGAAGTTTGGGCAGCAATGTGTCAGGCCTGAAGTCAGGAAGAATTATCTTCCCTGAGTTCAAATCTGGCCTCCTAGCTGTATGACACTGGGCAAGTCACTTCTTAACCCTTTTTGTCTCCATTTCCTCATCTATAAAATCAGCTAGAGAAGAAAATTGGCACACCACTCTAGTATCTTAGCTAAAAATGCCCCAAATGGGGTCACAAAGAGTCAGACACCACTGAACATGACTTAACAACAAATCAAATGGTTTGAATGTCAGCGTCTCCCACCAGTGATAATTTTATCTACAGCATCTTTTTTATACCAATTATCCAAGAAAAGTAGATAGGAAACACGACTTCCCATTCATTGTGAAATGGAACTACTACTGTCTCAGCCAAATTAGTAAATAACCTTCATGTCATGGCCATCACCTTTCACCTGGACTACTGCAGTAGCTTTCTTGATTTTTCTCCCTGAATCCAGCCCTTCCCCTCTACAATCCCTCTTCGACTTGGCTACCAAATTGGTACTTCTAAAGCTCTACTCTTCCTGTTCAACAAAGTTCAGTGACTCGCCAGTCCCCATACGAGCAAATACAAATTCCTCAGTTTGGCAATTGGTGTTCTACAACAATCTATCTTTCTAGGATGATCATACACTACTCTCCATCATGCATTTTATTCTCTAGCCAAATTGGTCTGCTTGCTGTTCTCCAACATATGACATTCCCTCATCTCAGTGTCTTTTTCATCTTGTTCTCCATTCCTGGAATGCTCTCCCTCCTCACTTCCAAGCCTCAGAATCCTCACGTCCCTTCAGGGCCCAGCTCAACTGCCACCCTTTTCAGAAGGCTAGTCTTGATTTCACTCAGGTGTTAGCCTTTTCCCCACCCTGCCCCTAAACAGTATCATTTATTTACTTGTCATAAATCCTGTATTCATTTACCAGAAAGGACATTAAATTCCCTCAATAGAACGTAAGCTTTTCCAGGGCAAGAACCATTTGTCTATGGTATAGTTATATCCCCAGGGGCCTGTCACATGGGCCCACTTAATAAATACTTGACTGATTTATTGTTGCTGTAAACTAAGGTCAAGCAAAGAAAGGGAGAAAAGTATACTAATTTTTTATGCTCCTCGTTGACTATTTTAAAATAGTAGACAAAATTGAGAAAACACAAACCAGCTCTAGCCATCAAGGTTATCACTCCAAGAAAAATGTTAGAGAAAATTAGCACGAGACAAGATTTCGATAATATATTCTTAAAGAGGTGTATAATTTATTGGGAGTGGGGTAGGGTGGGAGGGAAGTAAAATCTAAAGCTCCATTTGTTTCAAAAACACTGCATTTCCCTCCAACAGAAAAAGTTGTCAAACTGGTTAAAATTTTGATAAAATATTTATTGCTGCCATTAAGAGAACTCGTGAAGTGAATTTTTTAAATCACACAAAATTCAACTGTAGTTTCTAATTTAAATAAAAGTTATATTTCACTGCTGAGTGCTCATAGACACTGAATGTTTGTTGCTACCAGCAATTGAGTTAAGCATGAAAATTTCTAGTGTAAACATGTATAGAGCTGCATTAGAGAAACACTGGAATATTTTATGTACGTAACTGGAATAAATTCTAGTAATTCAAGAAGATGGGGCATAAGTCAGACATTCTATTATTCACCAGAAGTAGTGATCATATGCTTTGGGTGAACGTTAAGTCAGCACGTTAGGATATTAGGAAAGAAGATTTGTTGATCAGTACAAGTCGCTTTTTAAACCACTGAAAGCTCTGTCCAGTCTTCAATTTCCTATCTTAGCATTGGCAGGGGAACCTAACCATGTGTCAAGTAATCAATGCATAAACATTATTTTACTTTGATTGGTGTTTGGAGAAGAGAGAAAGAAGTCAAGAAATTTGGTTTCAGTCTTTTAACCAAAGTCTGACTTTGCTCAGATGACATCATATCCACCTATTTCTACTTCGGTGCAAACTTCCTTCCATTTCCCATTTTGCTAAACACAGTGAGTGAGGATGGACTGATCTCTTTCTTTCCTTAGCATCACTTCTACTCTACTGATCTACCATCACCATTCCACTTCTATTCTTTTAAAGGTTAATTTCCCCACTAGGCTCATCTTCCTCCTCCCTATCTTCTCTTGTGCCTTAAGCTTTAGGACTTCAATTTAACTGTTAAATGATCCATGTGGTACCTTAACCCCCCAGCTCCTCATTCTCCAGGATTTCAGTGTTCTTCATCTTCTCCTGCTTCAGTTACTTATCAACAGATCTATACCTTTGATTTTATTACCACCTGGCAGTGTTATTGCTTCATGATCTCAAAATTTGGGGCTCTCATTCTCTGCCCATAACACTCATAAACCTGCTCTTGGTTCTCATTAAGAACTTCTCATTAATCTACTGTTTTAGTTCCTTTAACTATACTTGCCTCTGCCCATTTTAATTCTGTCTTCATAAATACCCTAGAATCCTTCACTCCTGTTTTTCTTCTAGTGCCCTTTTTATCCAGAATTTGCCTTTGCCATTTTTTTTTAAAGTTACAGAACAGCATGGGAAGAATATAAGTAGAAACATGTGAATAATAGCTATTTTTACAGTCTGGGGAAATTAATCTTAGGTAAAAAGATGATGGGACTAAAAGGAAAATGGAAAAAAAATAAATATTTTTATAAACTTTTTTATTTCTCCTAATTTGTTAGCATATGGTTAATTAACTTAAAAAAAAAAGGAAATACTTCCTTAAATCTTTTTTTTCATTAAGACATTATAGAATCTCAGATTGTGGTAGAAAAAGAAGTTCTTTTGCAGGGATTAAAATCCTACCTAAGGGTAATCTCTAAACATTAAAAATGATGCCATACTTATTGGGCCATATGCTTAATTTGTAGACTGGAATAAAGTAAGCATCAGTGCACAGCACATTCCAGGGAAAGGGGAGGAGGACCAAAAGAGTAATCAATTTCAACTCAATGTTAGCTTGGGGCATTTTTCCATGACTGCTGAACCCCTAGCAAGTGTCAGGCAGCTAAAGTTACACTGAAATGTGTAAGTGATGCTGTTATCTTAGTGAGGATCCAGGAAACAAGATAAAAACAAAATTTCTGTGTGAAGTCTTAACACAAAATACTTCAATCATTGTATAAATTAATATATGTGTTCATTATTACTTGGGTCTTTCCCCCAAAGCAAATGGCACTAATTAAAAAATAAATTCTTACCAATCTCTGTTTCTGTAGCTCTTCTCTAAGAACTCTATCTTCTGGTAAAACATCACATAATAAGAAATAATTGTCTTGCTCCTCTGTTGAGAGATTAGAAAGAAAAATGAGAAATATGTATTCCTAAATTTTTTTCCTCAAAAGATTTATTTTTAAAAAT
>CM053585.1:446185403-446199685 GCA_028646515.1 Pseudochirops corinnae | reverse complement strand
AAAAAAAAAAAAAGAAAAAAAAAATCCTGATAGGGAAATCCAGAAAAAGTCATAGTCATTTTCCTAGCTCAGCTTGGCATTGGGAGACAGACAGGGAGGTGTGAGACAGACAGACACTGGAGACTCAGTGGGCTAGGAATGCATGAAGCACAGCAACATTTGGAGAGAGACTGTGCACCAGGGCAGGAAGAAGTCGCAAAACTGTACCAGGGTCTCCAAGACTCACAGGGGACACTGCAACAGGGACAGGTGCCAACTGATAATTTTGTTGTTCATTGTCCAGTTCTGGATCATATATCCAGGGCAGACTGAGAAGTCTTGCTCAAGGGAGTGGTGTTCCTGGGTAGGGAGCTCATGGGTGGTATACTGAGAAAGGACAAAGTTCAAAAACTAGCAAAAGCAATAATTCACACCCTTAGGAAGAGAGCAGGATCTTGATAAAAGCATCTGCTGAGGAATAATCGAGGCAGGAATCTCAGACCAGAGAGAAGCCTACACTTCTGCCACTCTGAAGCAACAGAGCTTTCCACATGGGTGACAGGGCCTGAATCCAGCATCTACTGGATGTCTACTTGTGCACAAACCCAAACTCAGGTGATAAACTTGCGGAGCTCAAACTAGGGAGGCAGCAATCAGATCACTTTGGAAGCACTGAAAGCTTGCTGGTCCTCAGCCTATTCCCAAGATCCTACAATAACTCAATAGAAAGCAGCAAAAGGACCAGCACAGACCTTCCCTCGAGAAATATGGTACCCTAAAAATCAAGTCTAAAGTCAAGAAGGAGACTAGAAGATAGGCAAACAAGAGAAGAACCCCATCACAATGAACTATTATGGCTGCAGGTATCCTCAAGAGACAAAAGCAGAAGAGAAAGACTCTAAAAATCTGTAAGCAATGCCTCAGAAAAAAACAACACCACAAAAAAACCTAACTTGGGTACAAACTCAACCAGAATTCCTGGAAATGATGAAGCAAGAATTAATTTTTTAAAAAAGTAATGAGTGCTTGAGGAAAAACTGGAAAAGAAATGAGAGCTATGGAAGAAAAAATTGGAAAGGAAATTAGTGACTTGGAACAAGAAGTATAAAACCTTGCTCAAACAACAAACTCCCCCCAAATTAGAGTCAACCAAATAGAAGCCAATGATTCCATGAGACAACAAGAAATATTTTAACAAAGTTAAAAATCTGAACAAAATAGAAAATTTAAGGTATCTCATAGCAAAATCAACGGATTTAGAAAACCGATTGAGGAGGAAAAAAAATTAAAAATCACTGGACTGACCTGAATGCCAAAAAAAAAAATGCTTTCCATATATTTTTAAGAATCTTAAAAAGAAAACTTATCTTAGAACCAGAGATCAAAATGGAAATTAAAAGAATTCACTGATCATCTTCTGAAAGAAACTCTAAAATGAAAACTCCCAGGAATATCATAGCCAAAATCCAGAGAAAAGATACCATAAGTAACCAGAAAGAAAGAATTCAGGTACCAAGAAGCCACAATTACAATCACACATAATTTAGTAGCCACCACTATAAAGGAGAGAACTTAGAATACGATATTCTAGAAAGCCAAGAATAACTTACCTAATAAGGAAAAGGGAGAAGGGCAAAAGGGTATTAGAAGGAGGCAAGATTAAGGGAAGGATTGGGGCTAAGACAAAAACCAATAAGGTTATAGAAAATATTTATTACTCTTTGAAGCAGCAATAATCTGAGGGGAATCTGATGGAATGCCCACAAATGGAATAATGACTGAGTAGGTTATGGTATGTAAATGTGATGGAATTCTATTGTGCTGAACTTGAATCAGCATGATGACCAAACAGAATTCTAGAGGGCTAATGATGAAGCAGGCTACTTACTTCTTGACTGAGAGGTAAAGGACTCAAAATGTAGAACAAGACGGACTTTTTTTGGATGTGGTTAATGTGGAGATTTGTTTCAGTTGACTACATATGTTTATAATGGGTTTTGTTTCTCTCATATTCTCAATTGGGGAGTAAATGGTAGGGTGGGATAGAAGGCTAAGAGCTTGGCTGACTGAAACAAATTAAATTTAAAACAATAACAACAACAATTTTTATGAAGGGTTTTTCCTTCATTTCTATCTGCACCACTTATTTTTCAATCCCTTATTCTTATTCTCTCTGTCTCTTTCTCTGTTCCTCTCTATCTGTACATCTATACATTTTTCTATATCTATCTATCTATCTATCTATCTATCTATATATATATATAAATATATAATAAAAAGTATTTTTGATAAATACTTCCCAAAACACATGGGCACCTATTTTCAGGGCTGGTCAAGGCACAGAAACAACTTATTTTTGTGTTGTGCAAGATTAGCTAACTGAAAAACAAGCTTTCATCATTTGCTATACTATTGTGTAAGTCAGTTAAATGTAGAAGAGTTTGGTTTCTTAACGATAAAAATCAATGATGATTTTACCTGTTTTTGCCAAGGTGCTATCAGATTGATATCCAAAGGAACTTTGAGAGCCTCAGTATTATTATAAAGGGGAAAAATTATTTGCCATTAATTCATCTTCCTCCTTCAGAATGTTATTAGGAGCTAATCCTGAAAACAATAAATAGTACTAAATAACAACTTAATTGGCAACTATCAGAGTCTTCACTTTTCACCAGAAGTTCAGTACCAAGGATTTTAAAAGGGGGAAGTTCAAAATGAGAGGCAGTGTAGAGAAGGGGCAGCTAGGTGGTGCTGTTTATCGATAGAGTTCTGGGCCTAGAGTTGGGAAGACCTGAGTTCAAATTTTAACTGGGACACTTAGCAGCTGGGTGAACCTGGGCAAGTTACCCTACTTTGCTTCAGTTCCTCATCTGTGAAATGAGCTAGAGAAGAAAATGGCAAACCACTCCAGTATCTCTGCCATGAAAACCCCAAAAAAGGGGTCACAAAATGTAATGACAAATGCATAGAGAAGAAAAACCTCTGTAGGTCAAAAAAACCTAGGTTGTAGTCTCAGCTCTACCACAAACTGTGGACTTTGAGGCCCAAGTCACTCAGACCTCTAAAGGCCTTGGTTTCCTTGTCTATAAAGTAATATATATGGACTAGATCTCCGAGTTACTTTTTCACTCTAACATTCTATGACCGGTGATGTCTTCTAGACTTGCCAATGTAGATATAAGTCCATATTCTATTAATGCCATTGCTGTGCATTTGCCCATCAGTGGAAATGTCTGATGAATGAAAAAGGCATGTAAAATACTGAAGCCTGGATAGGCAGCTGCAAATGTGAGGAGAGCAATGCACACAGCAGCATGAGGCAAAAACATTTTGTGTTTTTTGTCCGCTGGAAACAATATCACTGTAGCAAGAAAAGCAATCAAGTAGCTCTATGCATGCAACTAGGTTAGCTAACAGACTCAAACTTTTCCAAGAGACCTCCTTCATTAGAATAACCAGGGGTGGGGAAGCAGGTGCCTTAAGGCCACAGGTTCCCCACCCCTGGAATAACCTAAGATATCAAGTGCTGAGTTTAGAGTGCTTATGTTAAAAACAGGCATTTTCTTTCTTGGAGTCAGAATAAATTTATCTGCTTAATGTATTTGCAATAAGTACACAGAAATGGCAGCTTCTCTCTCTCTCTGTAGAGATTTTCCTGTATCTGAATTCTAAGTGAAAACAGTTCCTCTTCCTTAAATCCTTTTTTTTCTATTTTTTTTTCTTCAGAAAGCACCCAGGTTATCACAAAAAAGGAAAATCTTTTGCTCTCTATTCAACGTGTCAAAGGAGCATTTGACCAATGTAGGGGCACATCAAGGTTAACTTATAGTACAGAAGGTGATACCAACTAATAAATAGTGGGAATGGAGTTCCCAGTAAATGGGACACCAAAAAATGACACAAACTTTTAATTAATTACATATTATAATATAGGCATTAGTCAAAGGAGATTAACGAATTTCTTGAAAAGGGAACATGTTTAAGGAAAGAAGACGACCATTCCTGGTAGATTTGCATTAGACATACCTCTCTTTGTTGTGCTTTTCATTTAATTAAAAAGACTGGCAATGTTAAGAATTTTGGTATCAAAATCAAAGAAGATATCAACTGGTCAGCAATGAAGCCATATAAATGAGATAATTAAAATCACTGTCCATTTTCATTTCCTATTTTACTCCTGATATTCATTTTATTGAATGGCTGCATCTTATGGATGATTGATCCTAATAGTTATTTCTAGACTCCTAAGCATGGAGGCCTATTAAATAATTAATGTGTGATTATCTACCTCCTCTCTGCCCCCCAACTGATAAAAAGATCAATAACCTTGACAAAGAATTAGGGAAATATATAAGGATGGATCCAGTTTCTTAACTACTATATGCAGGCATAGGGGAAAAGATGCAAACCTTGATGAAGACCTCAGGTTATGGATTTTTAGGAGGGAAAAGAGGAAAAAGTTTCTTAACTGACTATCACTGCTGGATGATTAGCTGTTTCTACAAATTCCAAGGGAATTTCATGTCAGCAGTGCAGAAGAAAGTAGAAGACAAAATAATTTCACACAAACTGAAAAACCGACCTTAATGAGAATTAGAAAAGAAAGGCATACTTACTTGATGGTTTTCTACAGTATTAACTGCTATGTCATTAATGCAGAAAAAAACCTAACAAGAGACCCTTTACTTTGAAAAGAAAAAGCCCAAACAATAAAAGTTTAGGTTTGATTACAAAGAACAAGGTACCATACAAGAGAAAATTACTAGAATGTGTGCTATGTTTCTACATTTACCGTAAAGGAGAGGAGAGATGGGGAGGGAAGGGGGTACAGTGGAAGAGGGAGGGAGAGAGAGAGAGAGAGAGAGAGAGAGAGAGAGAGAGAGAGACACGGAGACCAGAGACAAAGAGACACAGAAAGATAGAAAAAGGCAGACAGAAAAAGGTATAGATGTACAGATAGAGAGGAACAGAGAAAGAGACAGAGAGAGTAAGAATAAGGGATTGAAAAATAAGTGGTGCAGATAGAAATGAAGTAAAAACCCTTCATAAAGTACCATATATCCACAAGATCCCCAATAAACATTTGTTGCTTATGCTCAAAGTTGGATTAGAAATGATATTTAGGGGGTGGGGTGGGGAGGGAGGAAGGGAGAGAATGTAGAACTCAAAGTTTTAAAAATGAATGTTGAAAATTGTTTTTACATGTAACTGGGGAAAAATAAAATGCTAAATTAAAAAAAAAAGAAATGATATTTAATAATTCAAAGGATAGAACCCAAGACTAGAACAGCACCCTTGGCTAAGCAGGTAGTTCCTCTTCCTCAGTATAAGCTGCATTCTGGAAGTATGTTTATAAGTCATTTGACTGGTTCTCAAAACCTACTTTTCCATAAAAACGATTAAATGGTGGTTAGCACTCTAGGGACAATATACAAAAGCCTATTTTACTCATCATTAGTATAGAGGCAACTTGTCATAAGGGATAGGGTAATCTTAAGTTATTTATAAGTTAAATGCTCACGACTATCTGTACTGTGAAATATACCTAATCCACCCCAAGAGGCTAGACGAGAACTCCCAAAAGGAAGATGGACTTCAGCAGACAGATGGCTTCAAATAGCAACATGTGTAAAGAGTGTGACAAAGGGAATATTACCAGCTGGTGGGTAAGTTTCCTCATTTTCAGGGTTATCATAGAGTAATATAAAGTAATACAAACAAACACATACACTCTAGTAAGCAATGGAGTACAACGATAATAAATACTGAACAACTGGAAACATCAAAGAGAATGGCTGCCGTTTACCTTGGCCATATTCACTTTACATAACTATATGCATAGACATTTATGCACACAGAGTGCTTTTTCCTCCAAAGAGAACCAATTTCACTCCTACATGAAATGAAAGGAAATGTACCTTCTGAAATCAGCGACCAGCTTGACATCAGCTATGACAATCTTGTGCTCAATAATCATGTGCTTCAGAAGTTTGTCTTGTTCAGCCACAGGAAAATGTTCTTCACAGAAGATACAAGGCACAGATGGGGAACCTTCTAAAGTGGTGATGCCACCTGGACTTTCTGGCAGAGAGAGAGGCTCCAAGATACAATCCCTACTGTCTGGGGGAGAAAAAAAGAAGAAAAGCTGAACATAACTCTTAGGATTGATGATTTTTTCACCCCATGAATTAAAACAACCCTAAAGATAGTTGATCTGGCAATAAAATGGGATAGGGGGAACACTGAGTGAATGAGAGAGGGGACTTTTTATTATATAGAGCTCTCTTAAGTGAAAGGAGGGGCATAGTGCATGGCTGGCTCAAACCTCTCTGGCTGTGACTGCTGGCTGGAGTGGGGGAAGCCTATTTGCTTGGGCAGCTATCCAAGGTTTCTTCTTGGCAGCTGGCCAATGGCAGCAATCCCAGGGGAGCACCTGGAGGGGGAAGGCTGCTTATTGCTGAGTTAGGGTTGTGAGGCCCAATTGTGACCCAGGGATGGGAGTCATGATGGCAAGGGAAGGAAACTCGATATTCTTAGGATGCAGATGCCAGGCAGGTCCTTTAAGCTGCTTCCTGCTGCACCTGCAGTTCACTTCCTGATTGCACTTACTTGCCATGCAACAAACAGGGGAAAGCCCTTGTACTGAGCTGGGGTCCCTGCTGATGCAGAATGTACCACCCAGGTGACAGGTTTCTGTGTTGTTTTGTGCCTATCTGTTGCTTGCTGAATTATCATGCATCATGATTATAAGATGTACACTGTATGTAGTGGAAATTTTTCCATCTTGCTTGAGATAGTAGCTTCCAACTACTGTCCACTTGAGAGATAACAGAGACTAGCTGATAGCATACGACACCAAACTGGAAACAAGGAAATGGGGCTTTGCTTGGGAACAGACAACAGGGGACTCCTAAGTAGCAGTGCCTATCAGGGCTAGGCTGGAAGTCCAGGTCTGCTACCCTTGTGCTGACTAGAGAGTATTTAGTAACCAGGCAACCAGAAGGAAATGTCTGGCATCTTAGGGAGTGCAAAGTAACTACATCCCCTGGAGGCAAAATAGTGTTTCCATAGACAATAAGCTCTGGAATTAGATTAATCTTAATTTCCTTCTCTTTCAGGCTTCACAAGCAATGAATAGCTTACTAATAACTTGTCCAACAGCATATAGTCAGAGATTATCCTCTGGCAAGCATTCTATTGAAAAGGTAGCTGCTAGTCCCTTCCAGAGAAAAATAACAATTTTAACAGTGTAGGGGTGATATCCACTATTCTGATTAATGATGAGCTAGGGAGGGGACAAGAATAATAGCTAGCATTTATAAAACACTTTTAAAAATACTATCTTATTTTATCTTCATAAGAACCCTGGGAGGGCGGCTAGGTGGCGCAGTGAATAGAGCACCGGCCCTGGAGTCAGGAGGACCTGAGTTCAAATGTGACCTCAGACACTTAACACTTACTAGCTGTGTGACTTTGGGTAAGTCACTTAACCTCAACTGCCTTGTCCTGCCCCCTCCAAAAAAAGAAAAAAAAATCATAAGAACCCTGGAAGGTATGTGTTCTTACTATCTCTGTTTTACAAATAAGGAAAATGAGGCACACCACAGCTAAGTGATTTGTGCAGGGTCACACATCTAGTTAAGTGTCTGAGGTAGGATCTGAATTGAAGTCTTCCTGACTCCAGGTTTAGTGCTCTATCCACCCAGCTGTCATGAATTTGCAGTTCCCTCAGGGGTCAAAGTTTCTATGTACCTCTTATGTACCTTTTCCCCTCTGATAGTGAATCTAGAATCTCCTCTTCATCAGACCCACAGAAAGTCTCTTCATTCTGCTTAGGCTCATAGAGCTAGCCAAAAGAGAGTTTACCTTGGTTGATCTCCATAGTATTCCTTGGCAACTAGCAAGATCCCTGCTGAGTTCCCTATGACTCTTTTGGGCCCTCTCTGATTTCCTGTTATGGCAAGATAAAGAAGTTCAATTCAGGAAACATTTATCAAGCACCTACTATGTGCCAGTCATCCTGACCTTTGTCTTGCCACTGGACTTCAATGCCATTCGAAGAGAATGAGACTGACAACTTTGTGCAATTCTGCTTCCCAAATCCAATTCACAGACAAGTCAAGACATCCCCAGGGATGTCATTAGCCCTCTTTGAAAACAATGGATGAACAACAACTGTGTGTCAGACATGGTTATGTGGTGGTGTGTGCACAATCTAATGTAATCATACTACATGAAACCCTTTTAAGAATTTTATTCTCCCTTTATCATGAGCTAAGTCTTTACCTGTTTCTGTTTTCCTCTCTTTGAGCAGAAGTCCTGCTTCCCTGCTCTCTACAATCATAGCTTAGCGAGGTGCTGTGCAAAAGTAAAACTTAAAAGTCAACTTTTTCCATAGCAACTATATTAGGTTCTTCTGCCCTCTGAAATAAACATGCCTTTAAAAAAAAAAAGAGAGAACCCAACTCTCTTGCAGCCATAATTCTTTAAAGATAGTATATTTTTAATGGGTAGTTTAAGAGATTTACAAGGATGATTTTGAAAAGAAACATGGTTGTCGGGGTGCTCAATGTCAAGCACTAAGCATGACTGGAGATGTGAATAAGAAAAGGTGACCAGGCCACGTGGGTAGTTCAGGGAAGAACCATGAACTCTGTTTATTGATGCTTAAGTTTTTAAAGATCCAAATGACAAAGATTCAAGTATCCTTATTTCAAACATATCCTGGAATATTATTACTAATAGAATAGTCTGCCATACCCAGGAAGTAGTTTGGATAAGATAAGGCTTGTTATCAAGGACCCAGGAAGTCATGGGGAAGGTCAGTTGTCTTTTATCAAAATGTATCTTACAGGACAAAAGATGCTGCCAGAGAGCAGACCACAATCTGAAAGATATTTGCATAGAAACCAGTCTCAAAGACATCTGTATGGAAGCCAGATTCCTGAAAATCAAGTATTTTGACTTACAATAGTCTTTAGCATAATATGATAAGGAACATATTCTTTTTGGTGCCTGAATTTTGGGGGTAAAGGTTTTGATGTCAGGATATCAGACATAAGTCCTTTTAAGTGTGCCCCTGAGGTTCTTTTTGGAAGAGCCAGCCTTCGCAAGCCACATCACCTGGAAAGGAATTAGGGTACATAATTAAAGTCTCTTATCTGACCCCTGGATCAGATCTATTTGGCTCCCCACACATGGTATGATGGACAGAGCCAATCTTAGGGGCCCAAATCTTGCCTTTGGTACATTTTGTCTGAGAAACCAAGAATAAGTCACTTAGATTCTCAGTGCCCCAGGCAATTCTCCAAGACTAAATTGGATAATAATTACATGTATTGGGAGATGAGAGTTTCCGGACTGGGAGTAAACTATAACAATGAAATCTCAGATCAGAACTACAAAATTCTGACCAAATATAGTTTTGTGCTTTCCTCACCCCCCACCCCAGACGCCTGCATATATATGACCCCCTTCGTAGATTATAACCATTCTGAAGGCAGAACTATGTTTCATTTATATTTACCTGCTCTTTTAGCATATTCTCCCTCCAACCATAGTAGGTACTTTAAAAAGTATATGAAATGTGAATAAGTGGATGATATGCTTCTATACAATAAGGATAGATCATAGATCTGTTATTTAGTCTGGAGTCTGACAATGAGACTTCTTCAGCAACAGAATTATGTGTCTTAGAACCGTGAAAGAGCTATGTGATGTGCCAGTTGATTTATTCTGTAAGGTCTTTCTCAGTAAGGTTTTGGCTTCTTTCAAGTAGATGTCTGTGTTAGTGAAGTCATGGGCACATAAATCCCCTCTTCATCTTTTGTTCTGGCAGGCCATTTGGCATAGGAATAGAATAGTTAGCAAAATGCCCAGGTCCCAGGCATAAAGAATTTGGGTCCTCCAAGCAAAGGTAGGTAAATCAATCAGAGCCATACCATCTTCAAAGTTTCCTTTTGATTCCAAACCCTACTTCACATCCTTCACAGTAAATGGATAGTGCCAAAGTAACTTCTCTGGTCCTCATGTTGTGGGGTTGTCTCCTCTGCTGAAAGGCACTGTTAACTAAAGCTAACAAAAGGGAAGATTGTGCTAAGAAAAGCAGCCTGGTATAGTGGAAAGAGCACAGGATTCTGAATCGAAGGGGCCTGCTTTTAAATTTCATTGTTATGTGACTATGTACACATCTCTTAACCTCTCTAGGCCTCAGTTTCCTCAGCTGTAAAATAAAGAGGCTGGACTGGATGATCCCTAAAAGTCCTGTCTAGGTCTAGATCCTATTATTATAAAAATTTCTAAGTAAAAGGAGTGTTTTCCTTTATCACTAGGCAACCAACATATTAATTCACCATGGAAGGGACAAATTCCTTAGGCAAGAAATGTTTATCCAGTAAACCTCAGGAACATCATATTCATGATCCCAGCACCTATAAAAATGCCTAGCCTTGCACGCATGATCCCAAAATTCACCTATATAACAGCAAAAGTTAAAAAAAAAATCAAAGCTTGTTAAGTGGTGGTAGAAGGCAATGATTCCTCTTGTTCTAAAGTTCTTTGCTTTGAGGACTCTCTGTAATCCAGGTAAGAGAAAAATGTGACTACCAGTAGTGAGCTGGTAAAACCATTTCCTGAGCCCTATTTGAAAACATTAGAGGCCACACAATAACCATAAATACCTTGCATTTATATAGTTTAAAGTGTTTACAATTTTTTTCTTTATATCCACTCTCTAAGGCAGGTAGAATGATGGCATGCTATTCTTCTCTTGGTCTTGGCAACACATGCAACATTTTTCAAAATCAGAAAAATTTTGCCTTTAGTTTCCCACTCTGTCTATCACTGGTGGTGCAGAATCAATCATCCAATTAGAGCCTATAAGGGCCAAGAAAAGCCCCTCCACCAGAAAATATGTGATTCTCTGATTTTAATGCTCTTCTGTCATCTCCAAAAAACAGTTTTGTGACAAAAGAAAGAGCGTGTCTCTATAAAGATGGAGGAAGGAAGATTCACAGAATGATAGCTTTGGGGATGGAAGGAATCTTAGAAATTACCTAGTCCCAACCCTTCATTTCACAGATGAGAAAAGCCCTTGTTCAGAGTCACAGGAAAGCACTGCAAAGCAGGGCTGTAATTTGAACAAGTACTGATCCCCCTGGATTAATTACTGGTTATCCTGTAAACAGAATGGCAGAATGAATGTTACAATGTTGCCCAACCTTAAATCATTTATTAAGCACCTACTGTGTGCCCCATCCTATGCCAAGAACTGGAGATACAAAAAAAGATAAAGGACAGTTGCTGCCTTTGAGGAGCTCACAGGAGTTAGAAGGAATATTAGAGCTCACCTTGATCATCATTTTACAGATGAGAAAGCTGAGGCACTGAGAAATGGTCCTTAAAAAGCACTTGAAAAAAACCTCACCTATATTCTCACGGTACATAATTTTGCTTTTGTGAATGTGTTATATCTCCCCTGCCCCCATGCTTTGCATAATAAATAAATAAATGGATGGATGGATGAATAAAAGAAAAAGCTTTCATTAAGCACTTACGCTCAGAACTGTGCTAAGTGCTGGGGGTACCAATACAGAATGAAGATAGTCCCTCCTGCTCCCAAGGAGCTCACTTTCTTTTTTTTTTTTTCTTTGCTTTCTGGAGGGGGGAAGGTAGGGTGATTAGGGTTAAGTGACTTGCCCAAGGTCACAGGGCTAATAAGTGTTAAGTATCTGAGGCCAGTTTTGAACTCAGGTCCTCCTGACTCCAGGGCTGGTGCTCTGTTCACTGTGTCACCTAGCTGCCCCCAAGGAGCTCACTTTCTGATGGGAGAGAGGACACATAAAGGAATGGTGGCCAGGGCAGGGCAAAAAGTTACCAGGCTGGTGAGTGGGTCCACAGGTGATCAGACTGATACAACATATTTAGTAGCAATGGCAGAAGTGATTTGACTATGGTTTAAAGATACAGAACTATAGGGGGAGGCTGGCAGTAAGGCCATCGTTGAGACTGAGGAAGAAGATGAGGTTAGGTAAAACATGCTGGCTGAGGCTGTCTTAAAACAGTAAACGAGGAGAGGAAGTCACTAGTCAGAAGAAGATTCTCTTCTCCTCCCCCCATCCTGACAGTGAAAGTTCTTCATATAGGTTATTCTAGTAGGTGATGCCACCCCCTGGGGATTACTGGAATGATTGGGGGAGGGGGAGTATTTTTTTTGAAATGATCTAATTTTTAAAAAAACAAACATTAAAAGGTTAAAGAAGGTAAATTTCCAGGGAGGTGCTGAGTAGTTTCTTTTTTTTTTAAAAGGGGGTGGTCGGCCAAATAAGTTTGGGAACCTAGATGATCTAGGAGCATGGTGTCTGGTATGGATGACAAGGGGGAACAGAAGGTGGCCACAGAGGAAGGAGTGAAGTGCTGTACATATACTTCTGTACCTGTATCTCATCCAGTCCTGACTCTTTATGACCCCACCTGGGGTTTTCTTGGCAAAGATACTGGAGTGCTTTGCCATTTCCTTCTCCAGCTCATTTTACAGATGAGGAAACTGAAGCAAACAGGGTTAAGGGACTTACCAAGGGTCACATAGCCAGTAAGTATCTGAGGCCAGATTTGAACTCAGGAAGATGAATCTTCTTGACTCTAGGCCTGGCACCCTACCTGGCACCATCTAGCTCCCCAATTCTGTATGTACATAGTGGGTGCAAAATAAATGTCTGCTGAATTGAACAATCTCAGGCATACATAGAGCAGTGCTTTTCTGATAGCTTTGTAAGTCAGTGGTCCAAGTCTCCTTCCCTAGTAGTACAGGCCCTCATAACCTTTCACTTGGATAGTTTTCCAATTGGTCTCTCTGCTTACCTTCCGTCTACTCTGTATATATCTTATACGTGCATAGATGTTTAGATGTTGTATCCCTCGTTAGAATGTGAGCTTTCTGAGGACAAGGCCCTTATTTTTGCTGTTCTTTGTCTCCCTAGTGCTTAGCATAGTGCCCAGGTAGATAGTAAGTGCCACTTAATAAATGCTTGTTGCCTGACTGTCAATAATACTAGTATCTCTGTTGTGCAATTCATATAATAAGCTTGCTGACTGTCAACATTACCATTCTCCTGTACAATTCATATATCTCTGTTTACATTTTTTCACTTATCAAGCATTTCCTTTCTTTCCTTTCCACTTCCCCCAAATGAAAAAGATCCTTGTAACAAACATGGTAGTCAAACCTTTCTTAGCTTCGGTTTTCTTATTTGTAAAAAAGGAGATAATAAAAGTATCTACCACACAGGATTATTGTGAGGATCAAATGAGATAACATGTAAAGAGTTCTGCAAACCTTAAAGCTCTATGCAAATGCTATTATTATCATTACTAATTTCATAGCAAAAACAACATCTCATAGTATTAGCCATGTCCAAAAGTGCATGACTCATTCCATAGCTTGAACCCTCTGTTAGGAGCCGAGCAGTATTCTCCATCATGAGTCTTTTGGGATCATCACTGGTCAATACACTGATCAGAATTCTTAAGTATTTCAAAATTGTTTGATTTTACAGTATTGTTGTTATAGTACAAATTGTTCTCCTGGTTCTGCTCATTTCACTATATATCAGTTCATTTAAGTCTTCTTAGGCTTCTCTAAAATTGTCCCCTTCACATTTTCTTTTAGTACAAGAGTATTCCTCTACTATCATTTGTTCCACCATTCTCCAATTGAAGGGAACGTTCTTTTATTTTCGGTTCTTTGCCACCACAAAAAGAGCAGCTATAAAATACCTGTGTATATATAGGACACTTTTCCTCTTTCTTTCGTTTCTTTGGGTTAGAGGCCTAGAAGTAGTATTGTGGGGTCAAAGGGTTTTATAACTTTTAAGAATTGCTTTCCAGAACAGCTGTACCAATTCATAGCTCTGTTGATGTCCCTGTTTTCCTACAGCCCTACCAACATTTGTCATTTTCCTCCTCTGTTATACTTTTTTGTGTGTGTGGAGGCAATCTGGGTTAAATGACTTGCCCAGGGTCATATAATTAATAAATATCTGAGGCTGGACTTGAACTCGGACCCTCCTGACACCAGGGCGGGTTTTCTATTCACTAAGCCAGTTAGCCGCTTCAACATATACTTTTTTTTTAAATGCAAAATGGATAATTTTTATTTTTTTTCTTTTTAAATTTTATTTTAGTTTGCATCATTCATTTCCACAAGATTTTGAGTTACGTATTTTCTCCCCATCTTTCCCCTACCCACGGCCCCAAAACAGCCATCCCAGTGTATCCCCCCTCCCCCAGTCTATTCTCTCCTATGT
>CM053585.1:446159252-446178242 GCA_028646515.1 Pseudochirops corinnae | reverse complement strand
ATAAGTATTTTACCTTAAGTATTTAAAAACATGACTCTGAGAATGAGTACCTAGGTATCACTAGACTGCTAGAGAGCTCCATCACAAAAGAGGATTAAGAACCCCTATTTGAAATCAATAATCTCTATGAATCATGGAACATCATGATCTCTGAAGAATCAAAACTGCAGTTGATACAAAGGGATTTAAGATCTACAGGTACTGGGGTAGAGAGATCCATCTTGCCCTACTGGAAAGCCAGAGGGCGATGGAGGAGGACATAGGAGAGAGCAGACTGGGGGAGGGGTTATACAGTGGGATGGTTGTTTTAGGGTGGGGAAAAAAGATGGGGAGAAAATTTGTAACTAAAAATCTCATGGAAATGAATGATGTAAACAAGAAAATAAATAAATTAAAACAAACAAACAAACAAAAAAACCCAAAAAAGACCTCCAGCATAGTAGGTAGATCCTCTGTGGAGGCTTTATAGAAGCACGAGAGTAAGAATTACACAGGACAAGAAGGTATATAAATATGGATGGGTTTCCATCTACATCAATGAATGAGATGATGGATCTATGGAAATATCTAAATATAATGGTGACTGACACAAAATTGTTGTCTTTGTTGAAGAAATAGAATAACTCACATTTCCATAATGCTTTAGAGTTTAAAATGTACTTTCCTCGCAACAACCCAATAAGTAGCGTGGACAGGGTATATGTATCTATCTGTTTATCTATCTATCCATGTATCTATTTTCATATGACCAGAAAAGAATGTGTGTGTGTGTGTGTGTGTGTGTGAAACAGATTGGGAATTTTTTTTTTTATAATCAATATGACAGCTAAAATGCCAGCATATAGAATTTACAAAGAACTGATATAAAATCTACAAGAACACCTACCCCCTCAATTCAAATTATATCAACTCTCAATTTCACAGAGTGAAAACATAAATTGTAAATAAAATATGAGAAAAAATTCACATCATTAAAAAATGACCTTACTTATAAAACTGGCAAATATGAATAAAAATCAGAAATCCATGATGGCAGAGCTGTGGGTAATAAGGTATACAGTATAATGGAATTGCAAGTAAGTGTAGTCTTTTTGGAGAATACACTGATTTAAAGGTAGAAGGACCTGAGAGATCAATTAGTTCAATCCTTTCATTTTACAGATGAGGAAAATGAAGCTCAGATAGACAGAAATGACTTGACCATTACTACACAAGTAGCAGGTATCAGCAAGAATATGAACCCAGGCCTTCTGTCCTTAAATTCAGTCTCTTCCATGATAGCACAGTTACTTAAAATCTATGGTAGCATACGATCATTAACTTGATTGGATCATTTGACCCCTTACACCAACCACAGGGAATATACTATTAAGGAAGTAATTAAAAAGAAATACAGAAAGATGTGTATATAGATACTATCTAAGAATTACAAACAACCTAAATGTACAATGGCTGAATATAACTGAACAAACCATGTTCTATTAGTATAATAGAATTCCACAAGATAATGATAGTGACTAGATGTTAAGCCCTTTTATATTCTTAAAAATTATTTAGCGCTTCCCCCAAAGAGCTTTTGTTTATGTGGGTTATATCTATAAATATTTACTATATTAAAAATGAAAACATCTTAGTGATATTATGAAGAGTTTTGATCTCATAGATTCACTGAAAGGGTCTCAGGGAACACCAGGGGTTCCTGAATCTCACTCTGAGAAACACTGGTATAGGGGAACTCCCATGTGAATAAACTACTTCAGATTGGTACCGTCTTTGCAACTAAGGATCTTTGAATACTAGAGCATTGAGAGGTAAAAGGTCTTTTTCCCTAGGACCATAGAGCCAGAATATATCACAAGCAGGGGTTGATCCAGGTCTTTCTGGCGTCAAGGGCAGCTCATTAATCTATTACCACACAACACTTTTTCTCTCTAATCTAATACTATATAGTCCTTTAAAATGACAAATATGAGGAATATGGAAAAGACCTTTACAAAATAATGCAAAGTGAAAAAAAGCAGAAGGACAGGAACAGTTATATACACAGGCTACAACTATCTTTAAAAAGTCTAAGACATTTGTACAGCCATAAAGAATGGGAGGGAATTTAAAGTTACGGATAAGGTATGTTAATTAGGACATTTAAGTATGATGTACATTTCAAATACAGTGAGAGCTTAATAGGTTTTAAAAATGTAAGTCAGCATCTTCTTTTAATATGCCCCTTCTACATGATCAAAGATTTTTTGAAGCATGGAGTGATGGAGCTTCAACAGATTTTATGGGTGCAGGGCCAAGGTAGAAATGATGGCTTCCACTGGGATGCTTTCCACCCTAGAGTGGGGGAATCTCTAACTATCTCCCATCCACCAGTAGAGGGCAGCTAGTAGCTAGAGAAGAAAGAACAGTCATTTGACATTGTGTAGGGTTTAAGAAAATTTTCATCAGTTAAGCCATGAAATAAAAATGGGAGTTCTGTCTAAATCTCAGTTAACCATCAATTCAATTAACTAGAAAAATGCATTTCACTATTATTTGGGATTAATAAGGATTTTGTTGAACGTAAAGGGCATGTTCACCTGGTAATGTCCCTTTTAGAGAAGTGAAGTTTAAGAAAAGACCAACTTGTTTCTAATACAAAAAAAAGAAAGGGACATGGATACTTCTATCTTATTCCCTACCCCTCAGTTTTCTGGATATTAGAATGTAGGAAGAGAGAACAAGAGATGGCTGACCCCAAAGGACAGGCAGCTCTGTTTTTTTAAAATTGTGCTCTATAATTCCATTTTCTAAATGAGTTTTTGTCAAATAGAAGCTTTATAGTACATCAGGTGAGGCTGAGTTTAATGCGACTTACTTGATTTGATCTGACAGGCAATTATTTTGGAGTAAATCCTGTAGTCAATTTTTGAATGAAATGGGTCAATAACTTGAAAACTGTAAATCACCTGTCCAGTGCTCCCTATTAAGTATAATTAGTACCTTTGATAGAAGCATAAATTTCTGAATTATGGGACAAATATATCTCTAAAACATTAAATAGTTGTGCCATCTCTCTAGGGTTTTATTTTACTTTCAAATGTTCAATGTTTTAATTATCAAGTACTTTCTCAACACATAAAATGACTTTGTTTCTATGGCATAGCTTAATGGTGATAGTTTTCTAGGCACATGAAAAAAATATATAAGCAATGTATGTGAGTATTTTAAAAAATATCTATAACCACCCCACCTTCTGCTCAAAACTTTCCAGTCTATATTCTAATTTTAGAGTATCTATACTTTGTAAAATTATATACATTAATGGCAAGAGGTCCCCTCTAAGAAATATGAGAATCTTATCTGTTCAATGAATGACTAGATTTTTTTCCTGCAAAAATAAGCTTTCTTAAAAAAAAAAAATCTTGTGTTAGACACAAATATAGGTTAGAATCCTTCTGCCTTCAAACTTTAGCTCGGGCACCATCTTCTAAATAAATCCTTTCTCGGTCTGCCCAGATGCTAGCCCCACTTTTCCCCAAAATTATCTTGAGTTTATTTTGTATATATACTTATATATGAACATGTTTTCTTTTCCTATAGAATGTTTCTTGAGGACAAGAACTGCTTAATTTCTGGGTTTTAATATCCCCAGTGCCTAGAATTGTGCCTAGTACACAGCTCTTTTTTTTTTTCCTTTCTTCTTTCTTTTTTTTTTTTTTTTAACATTGTAAAGAGCCCTGGCTTTATTGTGTTGATTCTGAACTTAACAAACACCACATAAAATGGGTATTTCCATCTACACAATAGAAAAGAAGAGAATTGGACATGAAGCTACAAATTTGCCCAGAGTTCTTAATAAATCATTATTGACTAATGGGTAGCCTTTTTTATTTTTATTCTTCTCATGGGTTTCAATGGTAACAAAAATTTACTACCTAGTGATCTACTTACTGTGGGTAAGTCTGTAATTAGATAGGCTATTTGGACAACAGATTAGGGTGTAGCCAATACCATATTGAAAGCCTTTCCAGTTTTTAAGAATCTACTGTATCTCCTGCTATGTGCCATACAGAATGAAAGCTCACCTCCACACCACAGTGAGGCACTAGAGTAAGACTCTGTGGAGGCCTTTTAGACATGATCAAGTGAATTGTGTATATGGAAACACCCTAATCCCCCCCCCCCCCCAATCAATTAGAGACTCCTTTAGAAGAAATTTTGATTTTTTGTTTTTGCTTTTTGGAGGGGAGAGGGCAGGGCAATCAGGGTTAAGTGACTTGCCCAAGGTCACATGGCTAGTAAGTGTGTCAAGTGTCTGAGGCTGGATTTGAACACCTAGCTGTCCCAACTAATGAATTTTCTTAAGGGGGAAAGATTATTGTTGTCACATAATTCTTTGTCATTCTTGTCAACAGCTAAGGAGTCTTCTGGCAATGGTCTAGCTCCTTAGATACTAAAGTTTTTGGTTCTAACCTTTTCCTCTTAATGTTTATGATTAAAATTATATTATTATACAGTGCAATGCTTTTATATCATTTACATTTAGTACTCGATGGAATCAAATGACTTAGCTTGAATATTGTCTCATTTGTTCACTATCTGTATAGCCTTAAGCAAGTCAGTTAACTTCTCTAGGCCCCAGTTTCCTTCACCGTGAAGTGAAGAAGTGTATTTGATGACTGCTCTGTGACCCTAATATGAGTCAGGCTTTCTGGCATTATGTCCAAGGGATTTCAGTTATTGAGATACCAAAATAATTTAAGACATTTCCATGAAAAGGCATGAACTCCAAGGTTGGGCATTATAACAGGGGTCTAACATTAACAATCAAGCTTTCTTTTAGTACTGGCATGTACATGGATAAAGGACTGGTCTTACAGTCACAAGATCTAGGTTCAAGTTTTGCTTGTGACATATAATAGCTCTATGACCTTGGACAAGATCGCAGGAAAGCCCGTGAGACTATAAGTTAGAGACAAGCTCCTGATCTGCATCCCTGGGGGAAGTTCCCTATACCAGCAAGATATGGTACAAACCAGGTGTTCCAGAGAGTTCACTTGGCTTTGCCAGGAGGAGGTTTATAGACCCAGAGGCATGTCCGAGCTAGAAAAGACTGTCCCTTGGATATTTTCCCGCTTCAACGCCTACATTTTACAAGTGAGTAAAACCGAAGATCAAATCGGGTCTTTTTACTGCTACTCTTGTGGATCTTTAATGTCAACGACCATCAACTCCCTTCCTTGACAGTAAATTTACCACTAACATCCCTCTGTCATGTTACCCAGGAAATATTTTCCTCCTTTCATTCACTTCAAACATATTTATTGACCGTCCTTCATATTCAAAGCATTGTGGAGGATTCCAAAATAAAAAAATTAAAAAGAAAGACAAACAGTGCCCGCTCATCAGAGACCATCAGGGCGGAGGAGACACTTCACTAAATAACTGTGACACAAGAAGCTGCATTGAGATGGAGTATAATCTAGCATTTCCATATGGGTTTATGTGTACACGAATGTCTAATTAATTACTAACAGAGACATTGAAGCATTAGATTTACTTCTTGGTTTCAAGTCACATAGCAGCCCTTGGGGGCAGGTGGCCTGGTCTCAGTCTGGGGTCCAGCGTTTGACAAATTGGTACTTCCACAGAGTTCTATCGTTATCCTTATTCTCCCAGCTGCTCTACCAGCTTGAATTCTAGTAGCTCTCTCTCTCTCTCTCTGCATTTTTTAGAAACAAAAAGATGTAATGAAGTGTTCTGGATATATTAAAATTTCTCTGTTTACTTGTACAATGATACTTCTCATTTCTCAATATGACAAAATTTTAGTTTCACAAACTGCGATGTTGCCATCTCTTTGGGGTCAGATCTCTTCTACAAAATGTTAATTTACTACGTAAAAGATTTTTTAAAACTCTATCAAATGATCACAGGAGAAAATATTGAAAAGCACTTTGCAAAACCTAATAGTGCTGTTGAAATGTTAGCTTTTAAAAAATAGATTAGAATAGACATTGATATTATTTATTTGTAGCTATTGCTGTTATGTATCTATCAACACCCACAGTTCAGTGCTGCCTTTTTTTTTTTTAGTGGGGGAGGTGCAGGGAGCTGGACCTTTGATTTCACTAGTATAGAGAACTCTGGATGAAGACACTCCCTTTACTAAGGTAGATTGGTACCTACTCTGCAAGTTTGTGACCTTCTAGGTCTATCTGGAACAAAGAAAGGTTAGTGCAGGGGTGGGGAACCTATGGCCTGGAGATCACATATGGCCTCTAGGTCACAGGTTCCCCAACTTTGGGTTAGTGGTTCCCTAAGGTTGCATGGCCAGGATATGCTTGAGGCAGAACGTCAACTCAGGTCTTCCTTCTCTATCTACTAGAGCATGTTGCCTTTCTTCATTCAATTACATGTGTATTTTAAAACTGCAAGGATCTGTGATTTCATTCATTTATGTTCCTTTCCCAGACAAAGACTGCAACCCTTCCAAGCCTTCACACTTTAGTATATGTTTTTTATGAGCTGCCATGTTAGAAAAACTTCTTTTGCTTGGAAGCTAAACATATAGAGCTGAACATTAGGCTAGGGCAGTGGTTCTCAACCTGTGGGTCGCGACCCCTTTGGGGATAGCCTAAGACCATAGGCAAACATATTTCCAATGATCTTAGGAACTGAGACACCACTCCTCTATCTGTCTCCAGGTGGGTTCACCCACATGCAGATACACCCACATACAAGTATTAAAGAGTCGTGGCATTAGGAAGGTTGAGAACCACTGGGCCAGGGTGATCCTCAGACCACAGGCAAGACTATATTTAAAGTTCACTTGACTTGGTAAGATTTCCCAGAGATTGTGCTCTACTTAAAGGTAAAATCTTTAAGAACACAGGGTCATCTTGATGCCAAGAGATTTTAGGAGACAAGATATAAAATGAATGCCCTGGGTAAGTTAATGCAATTGATGCCTACTATAAATCATTCATATAGGGCAGCTTGGTGGCTCAGTAGTTAAAGTGCCAGGCATGGAGTTAGGAGACTCATCTTCCTGAGTTCAAATCTGGCTTTAGACACTTACTAGCTGTGTGACTCTGGGCAAGTCATTTAAGCCTGTTTGCTTCAGTTTCCTCATTTGTAAAATGAGGTGGAGAAGGAAATGGCAAAGCATTCCAGTATCTTTGCCAAGAAAATCCCAAAATGGGGTCCCAAAGATTCAGACGTGGCTGAAACAACTCAACCACAACTATAAACCATTCACTATTCCAGCAAACAACAAGGAGGACAGGAACTGGGGAGCGATAAGAATGAGCTGATAGATATGTGACAGCAGTAAGAGGAGGCAAAGGAAAAAACATTTCTCCCTGATATCTGGTAACTCAATCACAGGGATCAGGAGAAAACGACGGGTGGCAAGTTTGCTGACCACAGTCAGTTTGCCAGTCAAGGAGTAGTGGCACTGTGCTAAGACTGGGGATACAAAAAAAGACAAAAGGCAGTGCCTGGCCTCCAGGAGCTTACAGTCTAACGGGGGAGAAAACAAGCAAGCAAATATTTACAAACAAGTTACATATAAAATAAATAGGAAATAATTAATAGAAGGAAGACACTAGACTTAAGAAGAATGAGGACCTGAAGGAATCCAGAGAAGTCAGGGGGCCGAGATGAGGAGGGAGAGCATTCCAGGCATGGGGAACAGCCAGAAAAAATGCCCAGGGCTGAGAGCTAGAGTGTCTTGTTTGTGCAGCAGCAAAGAGGCCATTGTCACTAGACTGAAGAGTTAAGTGGTGTGGTGTAAAGTGTAAGAAGATTTAAATTCCCTGAACCTTACTTTCTTTGTCTGTAAAATGAGGGAATAAGGCTAAGTGACCTCTAGAGTCTTCTGGCCCTAAACTCCTTGATGGATAAAAGTCACTGAAGATTCCCAGGCAATTAAATTTGGAGGAATGATTCATGAAATGAAATACCATTATCAAAGTGTTGGAAGGAGATCTTACAAGTGAGGAAATGATCTGAGATAATGAATGAGATTAAAACAAAATACTAAACTAACTGTTTACTTGAAGTCATTAAAACATAATCAATTTACCTTTTATGAGCTCCTAACCGGATGTTCACATAAGCCATATGAAACTGGCATACCTTCATTATCTTCATAAAATAAAGCCAAGCAACCAAGCTAAGGAAAAATTAGGGGCATGGCCTAAATATCATCATTGTAATCCATTCACCAAGTATGGGACACTTTGATCTGGAGAAGGTTAAACTGATTACAGAGATTTATTTTTTCCTGACCTCAAAAAGTTAATACAGATAGAACATAGAAAAACTCAGAAATGTTGAACTGTCTCAAAAGCCAGTCAGTGAATTCATCTTTTCTCTTTTTAATTAAGAAAAAGTGATAAGCCCACATTCCTAGTGTTCTTAAATTGATGGCCTGCTGATTGTCAGAAAGTTCCAGACAGGAAGGGAAAAAAAAGAAATAGTTCATGATAAATCACTGAAATACTCCATATACAGAATACAGGACCACAGATTTAGAGTTTAAAATGACTTTGGAGGTTGTCCTCTATCTCCCTATTTTATGGTACAATCCCTGTATTTAAAGAACAAGGAAACTGAGGCCTACAGAGATTAAGTGACTTGCCTGAAGTCACACAATTAATGAATAACAGTCTAGACTTAAAAGCCTGATTCAAAATCCTTCTCTCTTTACTCTAGAACCATCCGGATACCAGCGGGGATGAGGTCCTCACTCAGATGAATTTCTGTTTTTTGTCTTTGTGCCCTTGTAGCAGTGGTTCTCAACCTGTGGGTTATGTTCAATTTGTAACAATGAAAATACATCCTGCATATCAGATATTTACATTACGATTCATAACAGTAGCAAAATTACAGTTATGAAGCAGCAACAAAAATAATTTTATGGTTGGGGGTCACCACAACATGAGGAACTGTATTAAAGGGTCGTGGCACTAGGAAGGTTGAGAACTGCCACTTTATAGCCTAGCAGAGTGCAGTACATGTAGGAAACAGGTTCATTGATTTAGAATAAGAAGGCCCCTTAATGGCCATCCAGTACAATCCCCTCAATTCTACAGATGAGAAACTAAGGCCCTGAGAGTTAAGTGACTTGTCCAGGATCACACAGCTAGGAAGTAGCTAAAGTAGCCCAGATATTCCTGACTCTGTTCAGCACTCAATACTGCCAGTAAAGGTTTAATAGCTGCTTGTTAACCGATTTTCATTACTGGGAAAGAATTGTTCTTTTCGATGTGGTGAACAAAGCAAAAGGCTGTGTTTTGGATTCTGCTTTTTCTTAAATCTGTAACTAGCGCTAACTTTCCTATTGGGGGGTCGGTTTTTATCCTTTTATTCCTTTCTTACCCTTCTGTGTTTTCCTCTTGGCAGTTTCATTAGCCACAAAAAAAGAGCTGCAGTGACTCAGGATGAGTGAAATCTTCCTATGACTCCAATAAGGGGCCTTTAAATTAGGCTGTAAAGCAAATTACATATGCAGTATCTCTTAGTCCCACCACCCACCCCAGAAATATACAAACAAGAACCAACTCTTGCATAAAACAAGCAGATGAATCCATTTAGACTTATTTGAAGGGGGCTCAGACAAAGCTGGGGTTGTTACTTGCCTTTTCTAGGAAAGGAGCAAAGCAGTGCTTGCTGCTTAAGAATTTCAATCATCTGTGGGAGGTAAACAGTGAAAGCCTTGGAAATGACAGGTCTGGGCAAGCAGCCACAGCTGCTCATTGGGCTATTCCAAGGGTCCAGTTCTTCAGGTAGCCTGGCCAAAGTCAATGTCGGTAGGTGAGGGAATTTTATGCCCTAGGAATTATAATGTTTCTTTCTACAATCACTCTGCTTGCTAGTAAAAACCTTAGGTTTTTACACTAATGAAGGCTAATGTAAAAAATAAAAAGTGTTTTTCCTCCCTGGCCAGCTGGCATAATCACTAACTTCTACAATGGGAAAAACCAGGGAAGGGAGAGAAAGGGAAGTGGGGGTAGGAAGAAAGATGCTAACAGGCAAACTCACCCCTACTCAAAAGCAGGGAGTCTTCTTTAATTGCGTTCATACTCTCATCCCATCAGGTGCTGGGGCTTGTCATTTCAATCTCTACAAACTTCCATCAGACCCCCTTCTGAATGGAAATAATGCTGAATTTAGAGTTAGACGGTTTTAGATAACCTTGGGTTTCACCTGTCTGTCCTCCAAGTTTCGTCTATCAACTGATGAGTTTGGACTGTATGTTTGGATCTGATGCTTCTTTTCAGGTCTAAAGCTAAGATCCTATGATCTTCACTCAAGTCACCCTAAAACAATCAGTCAGTCAACAAACATTTAAGTGCCTACTATCAAGTCCTCATCACCTCTCAGTTGGACAAAAACTTCCAAGTTGTTTTCCGTCTCCAATGTTTGCCCACTCCATCCTTCATCCACCATGAAAAGTGCTCACTTTCTTTTCAAATAACCCTATGTTTCATTTATCTAGGTACATGTTATAGACCCTCAGAGAATGTGAGTTCTTTGAGAGTAAGTAGTGATCTCTTTTATGATCTAAATCTTGGGCCAGTGATGTGCACATAGTAGGTACTTAAGTCTTTTATTATCAACTATGAAAAGAACCAAGGGCTTTGTTGTGAAAAGAAGTATGTAGAGAAATTAGAGGATAGAAGGATGTGAGACTCATGAACTCATAGCTGGTCCATTCACTAGCTCTGAAAACAATTCTGATTTAGGCCTTTGAAGACAGGGGTTCTTAATCTGGGATCGATGAATCTTTTCTAAAAAAAAAAAAATCTATTTTAGCAATTGTGTTGTTGTTGTGGAATTGTTTCAGTCTAGTCCAACTCTATGTAATCCTGTTTTGGTTTTTCTTGGCAAAGATACTAGAGTGCTTTGCCATTTCCTTCTCCAGAGCATTTTACAGATGAAGAGACTGAGGCAAACAAAGTTAACTGATTTGCCCAGGGTAACACAGCTAAGTGTCTGAGTCTGAGTTTGAATTCAGGTCCTCCAGAACAGAGGCCTGGGGCTCTATCCATTATGCCACCTAGCTGTCTCAATTTCAAAGTAATTAATTTCCTTTGAAATCCTATGTATTTTCTTTTAAGCATCAGGTAATAAATATTATTTTTAGAAGGGGTCTATAAGCTTCACTAGACTGTTAAAGGGATTCAACAGATAAAAAGGTCAAGAACCCCTCTTTTAGGGAGACTCTTCAAGGGGGTAGGTATTTTGGGGGTAGTTTGTGATGTGGCTCTCCCAGGAGGCCTTCTTTTCTGGGTAGAGAGGTTAAGTACACAGTAATTATGGAAAAGGTTAGCAAGGCACTTAATAAATGCTTATTGATTGACTGAGATACGGAGAGGATTTTGAGTAGACAAACAAATGAAGATGTTAGGTTGTACAACATATGATAGACAGCATGAGACTAAATACTTAAGCACAAGGAAGGTATTGGAATTTCACTTTCTTTAAGGTAAGATGCCTATACAAGTATGTATTCCCTTTAGAGTATAAGCTTCAGAGTGGCAGCTATAACCTATTTATTATTATTTATTAATTGTTCCCTTCCCTCTCCCCCTTATCCCAAACAGCACAGTCTTATGGAAATGGTAGGGTAGCTAGGTGGCACAATGGATAGAGAGCCAGGCCTGGAGTCAAGAAGATTCACCTTCCTGAGTTCAAATCTAGCCTCAGACGCCTACTAGGAGTGTGACCCTGGACAAGTCACTTGACCTTGTTTGCCTCAGCTTCCCCATCTGTAAAATGAGCTGGAGAAGGAAATGACAAACCACTCCAGGTTTTCTGACAAGAAAACCCCAAAATGGTCTCACAAAGAGTTGGACATAAATGAAATGACTCAACCACAACAACATGGACACAGGGACTAGACCTGTGATTTCACTGGTGTAGGAAACTTTTGGATGAAGAAACTTTCTCTACCAATGCAAACTTCTCTGCAAATTAGTCTTAAGGAAATGAAGTGATTTGCCCAGGGTCACAAGGCTAGGATGCATTAGAGATGGGACTTAAATCCCAGGCTTCTAGGACTGATTTTTAGCCACTATATCATGAGAGATTTAGTAGACATGTAATAAATTTACAAACTGTCTGTCATGGTAGACTTTAGTTTCAGATATAAATGACAATTTTTTTTTAAATGTTCAAGGATATATATGTATAAGACACTGTCAGTGGCAAAGTCCCTTAGGGTTAGGTGGCCCTTTTTAGCTACAGTCCACTGAAGTAACTGTTCATGTGGTTCTCATTTTAACAAGTTTAATACAAAGAAACTTCTGGAAATGACTTAAGTGGTAAGCTCGGAAAAATTGTTTCAGAATATGAACAGTGATGACTTTCCATCATTTATTTATGCCAAAAACTCTTTAATCTTTCACTTTAATAGAACTGAGCATCACTACAATGTTCCCAAAGTGACAGATTTTTTTTGGTTCTATGGAGAGAATGTTGTAACATTGAGATAAAATGAAATATTGTCAGGGTGTACTTATATAGATCATAATACAGTGCTGAAGTGAAATTAACCACCAGAATTTTGCATTTACTGAAACCAGAGAACACTGTCAAAACAGAATGGAAACTGTCAATAAATTATTTTTAAAAATTCTCCCCTTATATAATTATTTGTTTAAAAAATCATGTAACATAGAACATGGATTATTAGAGTCTTGATTATAATATAGGGAACCAATGAGATGGTTAAATACAACTAGTTCACATCTCAATTCAGGTAAGTATCTACTGTGTACAAAACACTAAGTCAGGTAGTAGGAGTTGCCAAGATGAAAGCCAATTGCCCTCTTAAGATATACAGGCACTGGGGTAAGGAGATCCATCTTGCCCTCCTGGAAAGTTGGAGGGGTGAAGAGGGAGGACACAGGAGAGAGCAGATTGAGGGAGGGGGTAAACATGGCATCGCTGTTTTGGAGTGGTGGGTAGGGGAAAGATGGGGAGAAAATTTGTAACTCAAACACCTCCTGGAAACGAATGATGTAAACTAAAAATAAAAAAAAGTTAATTAAAAAAAAACAATTGCCCTCAAGAAACTTACAATCTAATAAGGAGATAAAATGCTTATATGAATAAGGATAATATCAAGTAGGATATAAAGCAAAGAAAGGAGACTGACAAAAATCCATAAGAGTTTTGAGGAAAGTGCTTTATCCATCTTGAAGCCCTGATAAATGATATACTTAATTGTAAATGTGAGTTAGTATTAATTTAAGCAGGGAATTATTTATAAGGAAGAAGAGAAAAGTTTCAACTGAGAGGTGGGAGATAGCAAGGATGAGTAAGTACCTAAGCTGGGCCTTGAAGGCAGAGATTGTAACAGAAAAATGTATACGGAAGTTCCTTTCAGTTTGGAAGTCTAAGATCTTAAGAATCTTCTCAACTGAATGTAGCCAAGAGAAGACAGGATAAGATTGAGAAGAATAATCCAATTTAATGAGGTAGCAAAGTAAAATTCTTAGAGTTGGAAGGGACCTTACAGAGGAACTGGTCCAACCCATTTTATAAACTCATTTGAAAACAAGGAAAACAGGTGTGGAGAGGTTAACCTAGCTAGGTAAATAAATGGCAGACCTGGGCTTCACAAACAGCTTTTCTGAACTCGCTACTGGAGGTGAAGGCAGCTCTAGTTTTCAGGATGGATCTAGGGAACCTATCCACATAGACGATAAGGTTGATGCATACACTGCCAAAGCTAGCTCAGCATATGGGAGGGTTGGAAAGAAAGTGGGAGAGAAGAGGTATTAGGTTGCATACCAAACTGAAGGTGTAGAGAGCTGTCTTGCTTACTTCACTGTTGTATACCTGTTAAGCCTGTACAGTATACGAGTGCCATGCCAGAAAACTGAACTATTTCCACTTGAATTGTCTTAGGAATATTCTGAAGATTGCCTGGCAAGATAAGGTACCAGACACTGGAAAGACTCGAGTACAGGCTTGGTGACAGAATGTAGAATTCTTTCCCAAGGAAGTTCAAAGTGCTCACCATTAGGATGAATTTTTCACCCAGGGAACTTTCAAAGATCATCTATTAAGTCACAAAGAGGTTCAGATCATATTTGCTGAGTCATAAATCCCCCTCTCCCAATTACAGATGCACAAAATCACAGACTGTGAGCACTAGATGGAATTTCTGCAGCCATCTAGTCCATTTCATACCACAAAGGAATCCCAATCTAACCAACAAGTGTTGTCTAGCCTCTGCTTGAAGACCTCCTAGGAGGGGGAAGCTATCTTCTTTTCAAGTATCCCATCACACTTTTGGAAAACTCTAATTGTCAGGAAGTTGTTCCTTAGACCAAGTCTAAATCTGCCTCTTTGAAACTTCCTTTCATTGCCCCTGAAGCCAAACAGAGTAATTACAATTCCTCTTCTACATTGTGGCCCTCCAGATAGTTGAAGAAAGTTGTCACGGTCTCCTTGAGCCTTCCCTTCTCTTTGCTAAATATTCCTTTAACAGGCATCCCTCTTATGAGATGGACTCAAGGCACTTCCCAATTCTGCATGCCCTCTCTGTACACTCTGCTCCAAATCCTCATTCCTAAATCACCCTGAGCAGAATTGAACACAATACTCCAGATAAGGTCCAATGAGGGCAACGTACAATGAGACTGGCACCTTTCTGCTTCTGGAAATTGTGCCTCTATTAGACTCATTTGTCTCCCTTTCCCTTCCCATACTCCCAGTAATTCTGAAAAAGGAACAAGCAAAGAGGTAAAGAAATCTATTGAAATGTCAAAACTAGGGTAGTAGGCTGTAGAAAGAAGCACAATTAAACTGAATAAGACTGATAGTAATATAAGGAACTCATTGTGGAGAAATAGAAAACAACGAGGCTGGGAACAACAAATTCCATCAAAAATGAATACCCCCTTGGAAGTCACTGGCTCTAAAACACTGAGCTTAGAGGAATAAATGGCTAGTGGAGGATACAATTCCAAAATTTTTAGCTCACTGTTTAAGAAACAAAATAGAATTCGAGGATGTTTATTACCCTGGTTTAAGTCAGAGGATGTTATTCAAAGACTAAATAAGTGGAGTTATATTTGGAACAAGGGTGATTCAGGTCATCTTGCTATAAAAGCAGTTGGTTTTTTTTTTTTTAAAACAAGTATAGAATATACAGCTAAGGGCAAAGCAGAATGATAGCCAGGCTTTGACTAGAGGCTTTGTTATTCAAGAGGATTAGACAAATGAGGGCTGAAGTCTTTAAAGGAGAGAAGATTATGAAGTAGCCTCATAGAAATACACACAATTCTAGGGGGAATATGAAAACTGAAAAGATAATAAGGATTTGGGGGTAGTGTTACATGCAGTCACATTCAGACACAAGGGAGTATGAAAATAAATTAGGGCAGAGGTTAGTACTAAAGAAACTGAAGACATTTTCCCCCTCCCTACTTCAATACAGAATGTCACCATTATTATTTCACATGTACACAGGGTCTTTCTTTCCAGAAATGCAAGGAGAAATGGTTAGTCTCTGAAACATAGCCTTATATAGAGCTCAAATGGATTATTTTCACTAACTCTTTCTTTCTTTTTTTGAAAAGGCAGAGCATAGATACAAATTGGCTATTATCATCCATATGAAATATTAACTCACGCCATTTGTTAGCCCTTTTGAAATCCAGCGAATTTAATTTCCATAATTTCATGCTTTTTATGGACAAAATGTTCTGATTCGGGAAAGGAGGGAATCTTTGGCTATTAAAATTAAGTAGGTTGGACTTAAAATAGTGATGAAGAGAGGCTTAGCATAACTTGAGTTCCAGTTTTGAAGCATGATTTCAACCTGTAGACTCCACTGATGTGACCCAGACTAGCTGACTGTGGCTTTGCAAATGAGCACCATCAGGAGATAGGGTTATCCTATATGGGTTATGGGCCATCAGTTTGGAATGTAAGCATGCTGAGAGATCCCTCTCAAGTTTAGCAGATGAGGAACATTAGCCATCCTTGCTTTCCTGGCTTTCTCTAGCTGTCTGAATGAATCATTAAAAGGAGTTCTTCTAGAAGACAGCTATGAGAACCTTTGGATAGGCAGCTGAAATAAGCTGCAGAGAAATTGGCCTTTGCCACCTTTCAGCTCTTCTCCTCCATGGCGGGTATTGCTCAGTGCACATAGATAGGTTGACCCCTGTGCCTTTCTTGGTTACTAACAGGCTTCACACCTATTTTAGTACTATCTAGAACCTCACAATCCTCAGCCTCGATTTTATTTTTGAGATGCTGCTGGGCCAGAAGTTAGTGGTACAGACTCAGAGGGTGTGGTCTGACCTCAACACATCCCTTGTCTTTATTCTTCTGCTCCCTGTCATGTCAAGTACTCCTGTACTGAGAACAAAAGAAACCAAACACCTGCTCCTGTTGGACTTATGGAAGGATGGATGGGACCCACTGCTTCTTAATAAACTTTAGGTGAGCTGTCCTCTTGGCTATCAAAAATAGCAAGGCCTACCTTGCTATGAAAGAAAACCATCTAAAGTAAAATGCTGACAACCTAGAATTGAATCCTGAGTGAAAAACTCAATCAAAGGCACGGAGATGACTTTTTGTGATCATCAGGATTAATGAGAAAGATTTAGAGCTAGAAAGGGCCTGAGATGTCATAGGGTTCAAGCACTTCAACTTACAGATAAAGAAAATGAAGCCAAGAAAGATGAGATTTACCCAAGGGTATGTGAGTGCTTTTCCCACTGAATGGCAGCTGCCCCTCTGGTTGGCAGCCTATAGACAAATGTGCCACAGAAGGTGTTCAAGAAGACTCCCCATTTCCCCATTTTTAAAATGAAGGGGGCACATTAGAGATTCTTATCTTTTATGTGTCATGGACCATTCTGGGGAGCTGGTAAGCTTATGAATCCTTTCTCACAATAGTGTTCTTCAATAATTAAATGCTAAATTTTAGTGAGATGTTAATGGAAATGCCCATTCAAATTCATAGGCTGCTGAAATCTATCCACAGACCCTTTAGCAGTCTGTGGACTCCAGGTTAAGTATCCCTTGTTCTAAATGATAATTTTGTTATTTTAAGGTGTATAATATGGCCTTAGAATATTTTCTTCTATCTCCTATAGGTCTTTTTTCTTGCCTCCTAACTTACCCCTACATTCTAGGTACTTCATCTTGGTCCTTAGGAGTCTGTTTAGTGTGTCCCAATATGAAAATTAAGGTATGTTAATTGATAACTGAGGCTGACCCCTCCTAGACATATCTTTCTTTAAAAATTGAAAGCAAAGCAGTTTTCCTTTCCCTCCTTCAACTTCTATATCTTTGATTGATTCCTTATCACATTCCCACATTTTCAAACCATGTTCTTATTCCTCAGTCCAACTGTACCCTCACCAACTCAGTTCTTACAGATGACCTTCTTAACTTCTAATGAACTTCTTAACGGGAAGATCCATGGCTCTTCTGTTGTGGGCCTCTGAACCTTCCTCCTTATTTCAGAACCTTCGGACTCACTCAACTTCTTACCTTTCCATGTAGTTTCAGAGCATGGGGTAGCCCACTTCTAATTCATCCTTCACACAGTTCCAGGAGAATCCTCTGAATGCAAAAGCTTGACTCATTTTCCCATTTAAGAACCACAATGTTCATTTTAGGATAAATGCAAATTCCTTAGATGACCCTCAGTTATCTGGCACCAACGTACCTTTATATTATTTTACAGTTTACATGTATTATGTTTCAGTCAAACTGGACTATCAGGTATTTGCTGATTTCTTTCTTCCCATTCCTGTCATCTTAAACGTATGCATGATGTTTCCATCCTAGAATATGATCCCTACTATTGCAATCTCTCTTACTTTAAGGCTCAGTTTAGGGGCCAGTTCCTCCACAAAGCTTTCCTATATCCTTCCCCCTCTCCCCACACTGAAAGTCAACTTTTTTCCCTCAAATTTTCTTACAGAATTCAAATTACAATTCAAATTCAAATTACATTTGTCTGGATTTCTTTCATCCTTATCATATTCTATTTGGTTTAATAATTATTTGTGTACATGTCTTATCCTTCCATTAGACTGTAAGCTCCCTGAAGGCAGGTGTTATATTGTTTTTTAATCTCTGTAGTCTACCTATAATTGACCACATAGGCAGGTGTTTAATAAGTATTTAATGAATTGAATGACTGCAGTCCTGGAAACCTGTAGAGAGTCTCCTTGTGAAAGTTTTTAATCCCTCCTTAAATAGTTCAGATTAGCACAGTGAAAATACGCAGAAAAGTGAATTTTATTTCTATCTATCCATCTATCACTATATCTATGAACCAGGTGTGGTTCATAGTATTCTGTTCTTTGCAGTGCTATGTTAATTACTGCTTTAGCTCTCCCTCAGAGATGGGAAAATGGCTAAAGGTTTCTCAAAATTCAAAAAGGAGAACTGTGTTAAACAAGTTTTACTGACCCAGAATCATAGAATTTGAGAGTTGGAAGCCATCTAATACAACCCAAGCATAAAAAAGAATCTCCACTATGATATAGCAGTCTCCATTTAAACAATTCCAAGGAAGAGGAACTCACCACTTTTAGAAATATCCCATTCTACTTCTGGACAACTTTAATTGTTAAGAAATTTTTCCTGATGATAAGTATAAATTTCCCACTTTGAAACTCCATCCATTGCTCCTGCTTCTTCTGCCTTCTTGGTCCAAAGAAAACATGTCCAATTTTTCTTCCACATGACCATTCTTTAGTTATTTAAGGTCAGCTATCATGTCTTCCCTAGAGCTTTATTTTCTCCTGTGCTAAACATGTCCAATTCCTTCAATAGATCCTAATATGACACAGGCTCAAAGACCTTTGCCATCCTGACTGCCTGTTATGGGAACCTGAAGATCTTCCCTGCCCCTAGGCCCTTTGCTAAAGTGGCTACGTGACTCTGAGGACCCTTGGATATTTGAAAGTATACTCTGTTCCCTAATAGGCTGAATGTGATCACGTGGAGCCTGTG
>CM053585.1:446139531-446158752 GCA_028646515.1 Pseudochirops corinnae | reverse complement strand
TTCCCCCTGAACTAGGTAAATGATATGTTTGATTAAAGTAAGATTGTTAACCCATTTTGAGTTGCTTTCCTTTAGAAAAGCAGATCTAAGAACCTGTGCTAGTAGCCGCCCTAGGTACACTAGGGTGCTTGTTGTTACACCTACCCCTTCATTCTACTTTAGTTTCATATAAAGATGATCATTTTCTTGATCTTGACACCATTCACAAGTGTTCTGCTTCCGTCCTCTCAAATTATTTTGTCTGGTCATGATCTTTCATTATTGCATCTCTTCCTAGATAATTTTCCTACATAGTCATAAGGCTATGACTCCTAACCCTGGTATTTGTCCTTAAGATCCATCTACCTCTCAGTTCTTTCGTAGGTCATCATTCCTGCACTGGCTAAACAACTTTTCCTTCTATTCATCCCTTGATGAACCAGCTCAACTCTGTGCTACTGTCTCCATGTGAATCTCTTGCCTCCTTGACTTAAAGCTTATCAAGCCTTGCCACATTCCAGCTTTGGATTATTCCCACCATCTACTTCTTTAATTCCTATTCACATGCTACTTAGCAGAGCTAGAGAAAATCATGAAACAGTGCTAACTGGGTCCACTACAAATTTATGTTCTCTAATTTCTCCTGGGCCCTCACTTCATCAAGGCAATCTTTTAAACATCTGCAATCAGTGTGTTATCCTACTCACCACAGCTCTTTCTCCAAACATTCTCATCTTTCAGGTGCCCCATAGCATCACTGCCCCATTACCCAACCTTCTCAGTCTAGGATTTTGCCACATACTTCATTGGGGAAAAAAAAAAATTGAGGCTCTTTGATGAGAGTTCCTTCTCCTCTGTTCTTCATCTCATATAAGTCATATTTCTTCTTCCACTACCTCCTTCATCCCTGCCTCAAATGAAGAGATAGCCCCTCTTGCCAAAGCAGACCATTGAAGGTGCTTTAAAAACCTCTCTTGATCTCATCATCCTTGTCCTATATCTTTCCTCTTCTCAAAGATCTCATTCCTCTCTAACCTGCTCTTCTGGTCCATGTCCACAGGACTTTCTCTACCATGCCATAGGAACCTCTTCACCTTGAAGACTTTCTCCATCCTTGGGCTGCTTCTCACATTCATTAAAAGTATCTTCCCTCTGCTCCCTCAATAATATAGTCTATATTATCATTCTTGGTACTCTCATCAGCTTCTCTGACTTCTTTTGTCACCACTATGCCCAGATCTATATCCCAGCTCAGTTCTCTCTTCACCAACTCTCATCACCAACTTACTTTTGGACGACTCAGACTGAATGCCCTGTAAGCTATTCAAATTCAGAACATTTAAAACCGAACCCATTTTTGTTCTTCTACTCCTTCCTCCCCTGCCAAAAAAAACCCTCTTCATCTCCCCATAACTCTCAAGGGCACCACCATCATCCCAATCGCTAAGGTCTGCAGTGTATATGTCATCCTTGATCTCTTAGACTCACATTCTGTGTCATAGCTTATCAATCATTGGACCTAGAATTAGGAAGATCTGAGTTCAAATTTGGCCTCAGACATGTACTAGTTATGCAATCCTGGGCAAGTCACTTAACTTCTGTCTGCCTCAGTTTCTTCATCTCTAAAATGGAACTAAATTGTATCTGTCTCTTCAGGTTGTTATGAGGATTAAATGAGATATTTGTAAAGTACTTAAGAAAAGTGCACAGCACATAGTATTGTGTTTAATAAATGTATATCTCCTTCCTTTCTTTTCTTCCTTCCTACCACCTTTACAACATCTTACAGTGTGCCTTTTTTCTCTAGTCACATAGCCACCACCCTAGGGCAAACACTTCACACCTGAACTGCTGCAGTAGCCTTCTGCTTGGTGTCCCTTCCCTCAAGTCTGTCCCCATTCCAATTCATTCTTTACTGAACTGTCAAAGCAAACTTCCTAAAGTGCATGCACATGCGCATGTTCACGCACACACACACACACACACACACACACACACACACACCAATTGAGTAAAGTACAATGGATCCCCATTACCTGAAGGATCAAAACAGAAGATAGACTTTCCCTATCTTGTCTAGGCTGGAAGTTCAGCAACTAACAATTCATGGGCTAGATTCCACTAGTGATCTACATGGGAGCTAAGACCTGTTATATTTTTTAATTGGGTCAGTTCACACACACACACACACACACACACACACACACTCTCTCTCTCTCTCTCTCTCTCTCTCTCTCTCTCTCTCTCTCCTTTCCCCCCCTGCATGTTAGGCAGCCTACTGGCCCTCCACTCCTGGGGGCTTATCCTATTGGTACTGAAGTTAGTACAAACACCTAAATAGCTTAGCCTAGGGCATCTCAAAATTCCTAAGCTCAGTTCATCCAAAAACCTAAGCCTCCCCTTTGACAGGTATTACATGTGTGCTAACACACCCAACAAAACCCTGGTCTTAAGTCACTAAATCCTTTGCTCTTTCCATGACTATTTTGGATGTCAAGTAGGGAGTCAGGACTGAGGCAATAAGACAGCCTTCTCTTTGACCATTAAGTATCTATAAGACTGACCCCAAAAGCTAACCAAATTTAACTATTCTAAGATTCTTGGGTCAGGGGACGAGAGAGGAGTGGTTGAAAAGGGGACCTTTGACCAAGCAATACCATTTCTAGGGCTGTATCCCAAAGAGATCATACAAGTGGGAAAAGGACTTGTATGTACAAAAATATTTATAGCAACTCTTTTTATGGTGGCAAAAAACTGGAAATTAAGGGGATATTCATCAATTGGGGAATGGCTAAACAAGTTGTGGTATATGAGTGTAATGGAATACTGTTGTGCTATAAGAAATGAGGAGCAGGCAGACTTCATAATAACCTGGAGAGACTAATATAAACTGATGCTGAATAAGGATCACTTTGTACATAAGAGAACTTTGTACACAATTATACAGATACACATCGTATCTGTGACAACTAAGTTTGGTAGACTGAGCTCCTCTCAACAATGCAAGGTTATGAGACAACTACAAAAGATTGGTTGGAAAGGGATATCCACATTCAGAGAAAGAACTAGAGTCTGAATGCAGATTGAAGCAAACTAATTGCTCTCTCTTTTGTGTTTTGTTTTGTTTTGTTTCATTTTGTTTTCATTTTCATTTTGTTTCATTCCTTCTTTCTCACTGTTTACTCCATTGGTTTTAATTCTTCTTTACAACATGACTAATGTTTAATGTGAAGAACCTACTTCGGATTGCATGCTACCATAGGGGAGGGGAGGAAAAGATGGGGGAGAAAATTTGGAACTCAAGGGATTGTGGAACTAAATGTTGATACTTGTCTGTCTCTCCAATGCCCATGAATAACCCACCCCTTTATTCCTTTGGAGAGTGTGGTATTCCATGACTTACAGTCATATATCATTATTGGAAGAAAACTGATGTCAAAAATATGGGACTTTGTTTCGGGAAGATGCTTTAAAAGAAATTCACAGCTCTCTACTTTTTCAATTCTCTGCCCAGTTCATTGTCCTTCTGTTGGGTCTAACCAAGATATGTAGATACAGATGACGGGTAGATGGATGAATAGATAGATACTAATTGACTGTCTCTTCGAGGTCTCCATTCAGCTACATATCACAAGGCATTCTTTATCCACTTGATTTTTTCAATGTGGACAGTTAGGCCAATTTTTAAATTAAATGTTTTACTAAAAAAGAGAAACATCAGTAATAAACTTATTGATTATTTACATAAATTGATTTGAACACGTAGAATATCATAATATGCTTTTAGTCCCTCCAAATCCCCATTGGGATTATTTGTTCATTTTCATGCACTTTTCCTCGTGTGATCATAGTTTGTTTGTATTCCATTCTCCTGGCTCTGCTTTTTTCGTTTTTATTCTTAAAGTCCTTGGTTTATCTCAATTGCTTTATAGTAGTCCATTACATTAATGTACTACAATTTATTTAACCATTCCCATTTTGTTGGACTTAGGCTAATTCCAGCTGTGTGTGTGTTTGATTACATATAATTCTACTATGAAAATCTTTGAATAGATAGCCCATTTTTTTAATAACTGTCGGGAAAAAAAAGATTGTCAGATAATATTCCCAACAATGGAAAAACAAGCACACAAGAAAATTAAGGATCACAATGAAAAGAAAGGTTGGTAAAGAGGGCCTTTTGAAATCTTAATATTTTAAAAGCATATTACAAAATAGTTACCATCAAGACTATTTGTTCCTTGGTGAGAAAAAGGGAGGAAAATCAATGGAATAAGATAGAAACATCAGACATGGAAGCAAATGTGTACAAAAGATGAATGTTTTGACAGACCTTTGGAAAACAAAAACCTAAGTAGGTTTTCATTATTAACAATTATATTTGGAAAAATTGATTGTCAATTCATTGGGGAAATAATTGGGACTTAAATCTTAACCCCTATAACGCAAAGAATTCTAAGGGAGTAGGAAACTTAAATACTTTTTTTAAAAAAACTATAAAATATAGGACAAAATAGACAAATTTTTTCTATTCAGCAAATGAGATATGTGAAGTTCTTCTGAGTGATTATGGATTTCGTTTACAAGACTGCAATCAGCACAATGGAACCCCAAAATTGTAATCCTTCACATTCCATAGGGAAACTCTCATTCATTTGTCCTTGGTAGGAGAGTCTTCCATGATGACAGCAAACAACTTTGTGAAGCATACACTTCTTTGTGTTATGTCCCACTTGATAGCTTATAATCAGAAAAATGTCAGAGCTCCCTATTCCATCTTTCAGGAATCATAGTAGCATATATTGAAAGGTAGAAGTGTCATTTATTATAACTTCCTAATTTTATTAGAGGAAATGGAAGCCAAGAGACATTGTGTCTTTTCATAGGTCATACAGGTAGTTAAGTAGAAGTACTTAGATTCAGATGCAAATTATCTATCTCCAAATACAGTATTCTTTCTGACATACCCCATTTCCTCCCAATTTAAAAGAAAATCAAAACCCCGGCAACAAATTCCTGCAAAACAAATTCCCACACAGGCTATGTCCCAAATGTGGAAAACTTAGTTGAAGAGATCCTTTAAAGCAGTATTTTGCTCTACCAAATTGAGTTCTTTTTATAGTCAAACAATGACCACAGTTGCATCTTGTATTCTTTGCACCATTTGGTCAATCATGTAACCATAGAAATAGTCTTTGGCTGACTGTCATCTGTAAAAAGCTTGCACAATAACATCTTATACTTCCATGAAGCATACCCTCCATGTGGATGTAGATTATTCTCATAAAAATTTTGTAGATTTAGGAAAGTAGGCATATTGATCAATATTTATTCCTATTGTCTCAGTTGTCTTTATTTGGGGAGCAATAAATTCTTAATATTTTTTTTTTTTACCATTTAGTGTTTTCCCTCTTTTTAGATGCCTTTAAAATCAGTCCCTCAACTCCCTCAGAACTCTGTCACCTCCAGCTTAAACTTGGGGTATCCTGGACTGGTATAGCTAACTCTCCTATTTTTGTTGTCTTCATGTAGCACATATAGCACGTTCTGATTTGTGTGATATTAGAGTCCAAATGTAGTGGTTCCACTAAGAAAAGAGTGTGTTTCTAAAATCCTAGCAGATCTTTTCCCTTTCCTATCTCTTAAAAGTCCTTGGAATGACTACTTACCTGGAACTCCCAGCAATCTTTCTGCAAAGTTTATTTTTTTAGAGTGAACCTTATATTTTAATCTGTCTGGGAAACTCAAGACAGAAACTCCCTATACTAATGCAGAACTGTACCTTCTCTGTACCTCAGTTTTAGTAAGTTGCTAGAGCAATAAAAGGTTGACTGACTTGGCTAGGGTCATACAGTCACTATGTATATGTAGAATCAAATAAGGCAAGACTTGAACCCAGGCCTTTATAACTCCCAAGGACAATTCTCTGGCCACCATAACATGTCGCCTCTTAGTTATACTTCCTTTTTCTCACTACTCCTTCCTTGCTGTCTTATGAGGCAATAGTGCTCAAAATCTTCTACCATCCTCCTCTGTAAGATTTTGTAATTAGTTTGTAGTCTAAATGAGTGCTATGCTTAGCTTCCATAGTTCAGTTTGGCAAGGGCACGAAGAGTTTTCTTACTGAGACAGGTTTTCTGCTTTCTTTTGGTCTCCTCATTGTGAGAGCTGCTTTTTATCAGTTAACATTCTTTAGAATGTTATGATAGTCTATGTTATCATCTCTTTTTTTTAATAAGCTTCCCATTTGTTGGCATCAACAGTTTATTCATGTAGATCATATTGAACTTCCTTTCAGTGTATTTTGATTCTTCTATATTCTAGATCTCTATTCTACCAGGTTGGCCAAAATGGTCTTACAGTACCAAAACTCCCATATCAAGAACCATGAGTTTCCTGTCTACTAAAATGTTCTGTTTTGTTTTCTTTGTGTGATCTTATTTGGTGTTTACCAAATCCAGCAACTTAAGACTCTTATCTTCAAGGAAGTATTAATGACATAAAAATGAGTCCTCTGTATAAATTACAAGACTTTGACAATCTCTTTTTATACCATGCCACAGATTCCCTTCCTAATATCCTAGCAATCATAAAAAATAACTATGTTCCTAAATCTAGATTAGATGACCAAGCAATACCATTAAGTATTAATTAAGTATTAATTATTAATACCATTAATATTCTAGGGTTGTATCCCAAAGAGATCATAGAAGTGGGAGGAAGACCCAGATGTATAAAAAATATTTATAGCAGCCCTTTTTGTGGTGGCAAAGAATTGGAAAAGGGGATGCCCATCAATTGGGGAATGACTAGATAAGTTGTGATATATGAATGTAATGGAATACTATTGTGCTATAAGAAATGAGGAGCAAGTGGACTTCATATTGTCTTGGAGAGGCTTATACGAACTGATGCTGAGTGAGAGGAGCAGAACCAGAAGTCTGTACGCAATTACAGATACATCATATGTGTGACGACCAACTTTGATAGACTGGATTCTTCTCAGCAACGCAGGGTTATAAGATAACTCCAAAAGACTCACGATGGAGAAAGATGTCTACATTCAGAGAAAGCTCTAAAAAGAACAGAGTTTGAATGCAGATTGAAGCAAACTACCTGCTCTCTTTCTTTTTCTCATTTGGTTTTGTTTCCTCTTTCCCATTGTTCATTCCATCTGTTACAATCCTTCTTTATAACCTGAGTAATGTCTAATGTGAAAGTATTTGCAGATCCTATACTTGATTGCATGCTGCCATGGCAGGGGGAGGGGGGGCAGGGGGGAGAGGGAGAAGAGGAGGGAGAAAATTTGAAAGTCAAGGGATTGTGGAACCAAATCTTGTAAACTAAAAGTAAACAAACAAATTAATAAAGACAAAAATATTTAAAAAATAAATCTAAATTAATGAAATAAGATGAAAATGAGGAGATAATCAAATCTGAAGAGAGGAAAGTTGAAGAATTGAACTTAGGTCACTGAAAATCTTCATTTAATTGCCAGTTTCTTCCATTCACAACAGAAGTATGACAGTGGGAGCAAGAGCCCTGATCATCTGACAAAGTAATTATTTTGCTAAAGTACCTGGTTGAAAATTTAGATGGAAATTAGGGTTTTGGTTTTATTTTTTTTGCAATCTTCTGAGTCTTTTATCTATGAGTATTCACTGTTGGGTCCAGTTATGATGAAAATCTTTTCACTCTATTGCTTCCTAAAGATTTGTAATGGGTTTTCTTTAAAAATGAGATTGTATGTAAAATGAATCCTCTTGTTACCATTTGGGCTACATCTCTTCTATTTATACTAACTGCTCCCTTGCCCAGCTCTTTCAAATATTACAAAACACTTTTGTGCGCTGTTTGACAGATAGTAAGTACTCTGAATGATAGGGTTTTTTAGACTCACCTCACTGGTGCTTTAAAATACTTTTATACCTTAGCCTTTCAAAAGCTGCCTGCTGAGCCTCCAACCCCAGAGCACATCAAAAGAAAGGCAATGGCCACAGCCTTTTACTAGAGTGTACTAATGAGGAGCATGTCCTTGAAATCTTGAAATCTGTGTTTTAGCGAGCTCTTTTAAAGGTACCACTCCTGTAACCTCTGCTCTTTTTTGATTCACGGTTTAACAGGTCAGTCAGTACAGGTGGGAATTTTCTACTAAGTCAAAATTCTTGATATACCGGGTTGACAGTTTTAGAATGAAGAGAGGAATGCTCGTGATGGAAGTAGGTGCTTTGTTATGGTTAAGGGCCAAGATTTCATTGTATCTTAGAAATTGCTACAAATTCCGTTCTACTAATAATCATTCTTTGTTTCCTGTCTTTAAGGACTGAATATCATGTATAATTTTTTAAATTTTTAAAAATATTTTTTTATACCTTTTGTTTCTGCATCTCTCACTCACCAGCACTTTTCTAAAATAAAATTTGATATCTTTTGTTTTTCACGTCACCTAAATTATCCCATATAGTTTCCTCCACCACACTTCCCAGATAGCCATTTCTTATAATGAAGAATTTTTTTAAATTAAATTTAAATAGGAAGAAGAGAAAACATTAGAAAAACCAAAATCATTTTAAAATAGGATAATATATAAAATGTTCCACACTTGCAGATCCCACCTCCAAGGCAACCCTACTTTGGAGCAAAGGCAAATCATTAAGCAAAAATAACTAATACTACTGTATGCAACATTCTGCCCTCAGTTATCCACCTCTTTCTTCTCTTGAAACAAGGTTATTTATTATAATTACTCAAGAGTTTGACTTCCTCTTAGCATTCTTTTCATTAATATCATTTCCATCATTGTGTATAGCATTAAACAATTCTGCTCATATCATTCTGTATCCATACAAAGTGTACCATGTTTCTCTGAATTTTTCATATTCACTGTTTTTTATCACCCTCAGTTCCATTACAGTCATGTGCCATATTCAGTTGAGCCATTCTCTCTATGGGCACCACTTGGTTTATAGTTTTCTGGTACCACAAAAGTGCTGCTGTATATTTAACCATTCTCTGTCCTTGACATCCTTGTTGCAAATCAATATATGATATTTTAAATTCATATCCAAAAAGCATCATTGATTGAAAATACTGCTTCCTGGATAATCTTCTGATTAGCATCAAATGAGATATTTTACAATGAGATATATGTTCACTAAATATGTTTACCAGTAGCATTCATTCATTCAACAAGCGTTTATTAAGCCTCTACAATATGACAGGAACTTTAGGCTTGGTACTGAAGATACAAAGACAAACCCAACAGTTCTTTCAATGAGGGAGGTAGGAAACAGCATATGAAGAAATACAAAATAATTTCTTGGGGAGACTCTAACAACTAATTTCTTATGTAGGAGGTGGTGCTTGAGTTTAGGAAGTTAGGGATAGAACTGAGGAAGAACATTCCAGAAATGGAGGCTAGCCCATGGAAAGGCACAAATATTGGAGATATAATGTGACATATGGGGGAAAGCAAGTAAAATAAAATCTTGCATGATATCTTGTTTGAAGGCTAAACAGAGGAATGATTTTTTTCCCTTTAATTGATGAGGATGTTCTCCACAAATACCAGAAAGCCTCCTTGGTGAAATCTGGTAATGTGAATGAGATGGGACTGATTTGTTATTCTTAAACACAGTGGATAATGACAGATAGCTGAATGGGTAACCTGTCAGGTTTGTCCATCAATAGTTGTCTCCTGTTCAAGCACTTCAGATGGACAGTGATGAGCCTTTGTGACAGGAATAGTGCCAGTTTTATGTAGGATGGTCCGGCTTCCCTTTAAGGGGGCAGGGAGCTATCCCTGGTATTTGGCTGACTTAGTAGACTAGGGCTTAAATTACTGGCTAGTTTTCCTTCTCCCTGAGCCATAGCCTATGGTGAATGAGCACTCCTCAGGTTTTAAAAATGAATTCTTATTTCCCTTCACTTTTTTGTTGCTGACCCAGTTTGCCAATAGGAGGAGGCAGCTAGGTGGTGCGGTGGATAGAGTGCTAGACCTGGAGACAGGAAGACCTGAGCTGAAATCTGGCTTCAGGTACTAACTAGCTGTGTGACCCTGGGCAAGTCACATAACTCCTGCTTGCTTTAATCCACTAGAAAAAGAACTGGCAAACAATTCCAGTATTTTTGCCAAAAAAAAAAAACCCTGGAGAATATTAGCATAATGTGGTCCACAGGGTCACAAAGAGTTGGATATGACCAAATGACTGAACAACAACAAATTGCCTGTTGCTGTGGCAAATGAAAGAGTACAGTGGAGTAGACTTTTAGTTTAATTTAGTTTAAAATTGTATTTTTTTTTATCACAAAACAAGTTGGGGATTGTTTTTTTTGTTTTGTTTTGGTTTGGTTTTTTATGGTTTATGAGTGCCTTCTTGCATTCTAACAATGAATCTGATTCATTGAATTGGCCTGATCTCAGTGGGGCTGGTCTCAAATTGCCTAGAATTGAATAAGATGAAGAGAGATAGTTTAATATTTGGGAAGGTTCAAAGTGCTTTCAGAGATTCTAAACTGCTCGCTGCTACAAATGACTCTCTTTAATATAATATTCTTATATTGTGCTATCTTCTTGCTGAACCAGAGTTGGCTTTCTTATGTTTCTGAGTAGGAGTACCCTGAACTTCCATATAATTTGGGCTAAGCAATTATTTTTAAAGAAAAATTATTTTCTTAATTAGACGACCATTAGAGAATACCTAATATAATGTTTCTAGCATCTCCTGGTTCCCCTATCTGTTAGTAAAGAATCTAGATTGAAACTATCAGCCTTGTGAGTTTCTACTGTGTTGCTTAAACCATTAACCCAACCTATTTGTTTTTTAATTCAAAGTGTGTGTGTGTGTGTGCACTTGCATGTGCGTGTGTGCGTGAGAGAGAGAGAGATACTAAATTGGATTTTTAACTTGGTATGTTCTAGTTCCTTATAATGATACGAATTGGTCTATTTCCAGAATCAAGACAAAGTTAATTTTGCTTAGTTTGAAGCTGTCTTCACAGGCAAAGAAAAAGTAGAAAATTATCTGGATAACTAATTAAAGTTGAAAAGCATGTCTGAATTGTCTGGAAAATTGCTTCAGTTCTCCATTTTACTAATGAAGACAAAGGTGAGCTGTCTTTTCACATGTATGATGCAGGGGCAGTTTGCATGAAATAGATATCTATAATCCTATTTGAGCCTTCATAATCTCAATTAATTTATATAACGCATGAAATGCTGCTAGAAAAAGGTTATGAACTACTTTTTTAAGCCAAGATATAATATATTGTCTAAGGAATTTGACCCACGTACTGATAACATTCAAATCCCAGAGTTTTTAGCCACGGATCAGGACCAAAAAACAGCTGCAGAAAATACCATCAATTAATAAATTGTCTTTTCTCTCTATGAGATATTAATACTCCATGCTTACAGAGGATTTTTTAGGCTTTCTTATGAAAAAAAGTAAAACAAAAATACATACCTCACGAAAAAGTGACATGGTATAATTCAATTCTATAAGCATTTATTAAATAGAATTATCAGGTACATTGCTAGGTTACTAGAGATGGAAATGGAAAGACTCCCAGATTACTAATAGTCAGGAGACCTGGGTTCTAGTCTTGGTTGTAGCACTCCCTACCTGTATGATCTTGGGTAAGTTACTTGATTTTCTTGTAAGCTTCTTCTTTTCCATATATTAAGCTGAGGGGGTTAGTTCATGCTGTAATGGTTCACATTTCTTAGCTTCTAGAGCTTTTATTTACGCTGTTTGAGGTTAATATCAACAGTGTGGAGAAAGCACCGACTATGAAATCAGATGGATCAGTCATCTCCTCAGTGATCTTTGGTCATGTGACTCTTGTCTTTGTCCTTGTGTAAAGTTATACTTTGGAGTTCAACCTGACATGCTGGGGGCCTCCTTCCCTTGCTATTTTGGTTTTCTTTTCAAGTTTTACAAAGCACTTTCATGTATTAGTTTATCTGATCCTTACAACTCTGTATGATAGATGTTATCACCATTTTACACCTATAAAAACTAAAGCTGAGAAAGTTCTAGTAGCTCATCTAGGGCCATACAACCAGTGATTGAATGACAAGGCCTTCCAACCAAGTGTAGAACTCTACCTACAGCCAGCCTTGATGTCAGGAAACTTGACTTCTAATGCTTACTCTATATGACAACTGTCTGATAGTGGGCATATCACTCAGTCCCTACTCCTGACATCATGAGGACAATAATGGACACTACAGGCAGTCTCATCATCTTCTCCTTTGCTTTTACTCATGACCAACTCATCTTCTTGTCTCTCATACATTTCATTGATGACATCCGTTACTAAAAGTTCTTGAAGGCTGTGTCAGTGGTTCAGGAGTTCTGGCAGGTTCTATTCTACTGGAAAAACCTCAGGTGCAGTCCCAGGAACTGAATCTGCTCTCCTGCATATGAAGGACCAATCTTACTAAATTCAGAGGCTCATTATCCTATGAAGATTGACTACTGGTGATGAATTCCTTAGAGATGAAAACACATGCCTGACTATTAACATTACTGTCTCTTAAACTTTCTCTGAGCATTACATTCTATAAACCAATGAGACCCACAGAAAATAAGAAATTCCATTGTGTAAGCAGCACTTTAGACTTTAATGTCTTAGCAGTAAAAATCTATCAACTTACTGGTAGTGAGAATAAACAAGAGAAATAGTAAAAGAAGGCCAAAATAGATATTTACCCTACTTAAAACTTCATTTTTGAAAAAATTCACTATATCAGGTAGCAAACAAAAATACAGGAATGGTATTTGTGAGTTGTGTTTTTAGGCAACTTATGCTTTTTCATTATTATCACATCCTCTTCTAGGAATAGAAAGAGTATGAAGCAAAGCCTAAAAACAAAGCTAGTTTTAGTATTTTTTCTCATTGAAGAGTTAATTCCCAATTATCTGGGGGCATTGCAGAGCAAGGATAGTATGGATAGTTTAATTCCAGATACTTCAACAACTATTTTACATTAGTCATTTTCATGCTATTCATAATAAGTATTCTCAGATTGCCAGCCAGTAACCAATGGTACCACTTAAAGTTTCTTCTTTGTTTTCTTCTTATTCTCTTTATAATGAAGCTTTTAATGAGAGGAAAGGCAGTACCAGGGAAAAAAAAGAACAGCAATTGGCCAAAATGATCCATAAATTATATCAGCAATCTCAGAATGCTCAGGAGTTGGCTTTATCTGAAGAGAAATAACAATTTTGCAAAACCATAAAATTATGGAATCTAGAGTTGGAAAAGATCTTACAGGTCATCAAATCTAATCTTCTATTCACCATAGGCACTCCCTTTAGGACAGGAGTTCATATCCTAGGGTCCATGGACTCCTAAGGGGTTTGTTGATAGATTTAGGGGGCCTGTGAATTTGGATGGGGAAAAAATTACAGCTTTCTTTTCACTAATCTCTAGTCTATAGTATTGCACCAAGTGGTCATTTCCTCTCTGTTTGTGATCCTTTCTTGTAATTGTCTACCTTGTACGAAGGACTGTGCTAGGAATGGAGAATATAAAGACAAAAACAAAGTCACCCCTTTCCTTAAGGAGCTCATTTAGGAAATAAAAAATAGGTAGAAACAGAAAAGTAACTGTAAAATATATGCCAAGTGTGAAGCCTGGTGTCCTGCAAGGCAGGTATTTCCTTTGTTGGACAACTCTGAGTGTTTTTTTAATTTGTTTTTGTTTTCTTTTTGTTTTTGGAGGGAGGGAAGACTTAGACTTATTCTGTGAAGCTACTGAAATATGTTCATGCCTCTTCCTCATTTTAGTCCTTCAGATATTTATAGATAACTTCCTTATCTCCCCTAAGCTTTCTGCATATGAAGGGTTGTTCTTCAATAGTTCTTACTTTGCCATGTTCACAGTCTCAGCTACCTGGGCAAGCTCCAATTCATCATTGCCTCTCTTAAGTGTTACCCAGGAATTCAAATGTGGGCCAACAAATGTTTTTCTGGATGTTGTGTATTTATTAATGCTTCCTGAGATTGAATTGGCCTTTAAAAAAAATTGTGGGTTTTTCTTTTGTTGTTTTACATCACCTTCATTTCCCAACATTTCCTTCCTTCCTTCCCTGCCCAGAGAACTTTCCCTTATAACAACAAATAAAATGGGAAGAGTAAAGAAAGGTAGTTCAGCAAAACTAATCAGTAATTCAATCAAATCTCACATTATGTTATGTTCTACCTTGGTAGGCCCCCACTATATCATCAGGAACCCCAGGGTTCCAGTGCTACTTCTGACAAGTCTGGCTGTGTGATCTTGGGAAAGTCACATAGCCTCTCTGAGTCTCATTTTCCTCATCTGAAAACTGAAATTATTGAATTGTGGTCTCTGTGATCCCTTTCATCTCTAGAACTATAATCCTATGATTTTACATTTATTTGTATTAAATGTTTATCTTGGTAGAGAATTAATTTGGGCCTTTAGTCCGAAGCTTTTTTGAATGATGATTTTGTCATTCAGATATCCCTGTAAACTAGATTTATGTCATCTGAAAACCTGATAAGCCTTCTAATTATTATCCAAGTCATTAATTTTAAAATTCTATCTACACACGCACACACACACACACACACACACACACACAAACACATACCCCCCAAAGGGTCAACTATTGAGCCTTGCAGTTTATCAGTAAAGATCTCTCTTCAGTTTTACATTATTCATTAACACTCTTTTTCCTATACACTTGTTCAAAACAGCTAACATGATCTTTCAGCTAGCAAGAAACATGTCATCTTCCCAACATACCTCTCCTACTCAATAGAAGCCCTCTGTACTCTGGCTCCAAACTCCCCTTGCTGTCTTATTTCCTGCTCTAGATTGTAGCCAAAGTGAACCAATCTCCTAACTACCATAGTCTATTGAAAAAAGATGTTTTCTTTTTTGGCTTTAATGAATTTTAAAATGTAGAGCAGTGATGAAGTCCTGAAGCCCAACCTGCTATTGTTGGTTTTATTTTACCACACCCTTCCTCCCTCCTAAAAGTATTACATAGTCCTAAAATTAAAGTGAATTAGTTGAGCAACACCAGTGAAAGAGTGGAGACTCCCTGTTATATTGCATAAGCAGAGTTGAGACTCACTGATACAGTCTTACCTTTTTATTTCTTATGTGCTAATGGATCTTGTACACATTTATCCTGAGAATTAAAACAAAAAACAAAAACCAACCTTGTTACTGTATTCAACACATGATCAATATTTCTATGTTTATTTTTCATTGTAAATCATTGAATGATAAATACTAAGAATAATAGCTAACATTTGTACAGGATTTTAAGGTAAACACTTTACAAATGTTAACTCATTTGATACTCCCAACAGCCCCAGAACACAGATGCAGTTATTATCCCTGTTTTAAGATAAACAAACTGAGGCCAACAGAGATTAAGTTACTTACCTGGGGTCAAATAGCTAATAAGTTCTGAGGCAGGATCTGAACTTAGATTTTCCTGACTCCAGGCCCAGGGTTCATTTTAAATCATAAAGCTGCCTATAGGGGGCAGCAAGGTGGCGCAGTGAATAGAGCACCAGCCCTGGAATCAGGAGGACCCGAGTTCAAATTCAGCCTCAGACACATAACTCTTATTAGCTGTGTGACCTTGTACAAGTCACTTAACCCCAATTGCCCTGCCTTCCCCCCTCCAAAAAGACTAAAAACAAACAAACATAACACTGCCTATTAAGTACCTACTATGTGCCCAGCAGTGAAGTAGGCTATTGTAGGTAATTCAAGTTAATATGAGACATGATCCTCGACCTTAAGAAGCTTATAGTTCAGTTGGAGGGACATGACTAATATCTATGAACCAATATAGGATAACATAAAAGAATAGTATAGAATAGAAGTTGTAGTAACCAGTTGCCAAATGATATAACGTAGATTATTAGTGTAATAAGCTTACAGAAACTAGGAAATCTGGCTTCATGAAGGGAGAAGGTGATCTTAAAGTACTAGTTGGATTTGGAAAGGCAGAGAAAAGAAGGGAAAAGTGTTTCAGGTTAGAAAAACCAAGTACTTATTAGGATAGAGTACTTATTAGGATTGCATGTCCATGGGAGGACATGGATTAGAACTCTGAGGTTTTCAACTAAAGCAAGAGTGGTAAGAACTAAGGTTAGGTCAGACAATGAAAGGTCTTTAAAGGGAGACCGGGGAGTCAGCATGCAGTAGGCAGTGAGAACCATTATTAGTTTTTGAGGAGAATAGTAACACATTTAGAAAAAGTTTTCTTGCAGGAAGATGGATTATGAGTTAAAATAAACCTAAGATTTCAAATCAAAAGGCACTTCAGAGGTCATGAAAAAACTGAGACCAAGAGAGGTTATATGAATTGCCTAAGGTCACATAGTTTCTGGTATACCTGGTACTCAGGACCAGTTCCTCTGAATCCAAGTCCATTTGTGCCATCTGACTTCCTGAGGAGTCAAAGGAGTTTGTGTTGAGTATGGAGTTAAAGCAAGGTATCAGATATGCAATTCTCTTCCAAAGAGAGAGCTAACAAATTACTTCAGAGACTTCTGGATATTAGTATGTGTGCCTAGGAAGTCACAAATCATACCCCTCATGTTCATATAAAATTCTTCTGTTTTTTCATATCATCTTTATTCCCATTGCTCTTTATATAACTTGATCAGTCCTAGAGTTCTATCATTTACAAAACTCCTAACAATATCCCTGTGAAGTAGGTAGTGCAAACATTATACTAATTTTTGCAAATGAGGAAATGGAGACTTAAATAGATTTATTATTTTGCTCATAGTCATTCAACCTTCATTCATTAAGCATTTCTTTGCCTACTATGTCCCAGGCACTGTGCTGGGCTCCAAGAATACAAAGACAAAAAACTAAACTGGCCCTGACCTCAAGGAGTTTTTATTCTTTGTGTTGAAACAACATGTACATAGGCAATTAAATATAAAACATATCCAAAATAATTTCTTCTGCAAAAATCATCAGGTATTGGGGGATCAAGAGAGGCCTCCTGTAGGAGGTGATACTTGGCCTGACTTTGAAGGAAGGTAGACCTTGAAGGAAGGTAGACCTTCTAGGAATGAAGGTAAGGAGATAGATTCCAGGCATCATGTGCAGAGTGTACGAGGCAAAGAGACAGAGAAAATGGTCCACATGAATGGCAGAGCCTGGATTCAAACTCATTTCTAATGCCCAAGCCACTAGCCATTCTTGGATATATAGTCTGTATTTGCCTCTAAGTCCAAAATATATCCGATCCTCAACAAAGTATTCATATAGTAAAATAAGTGTATGAGTATCCCTCTCTACTCAAAATTGATGACCTAATAGTCCTAAGTATGAGACTGTGATGTAAGTGCCAGATGTGTTTCACTTGCAAAGAATCTTGGTAAGCAGGGGAGGAAACCAAGTTGCCATTTGTCTAGAATGAGAAAAAATAATTATAGTTTACATTTATGTATTACTTTAAGGTTTACAAAATACTTTTATTATTTGATAAGGTGAGGAAGGACTGTATTTGGGTGGTGTCAGTGAAGGGTGTAGCAGTCACAAGCCTACTTCGCCAGCCTGTGGAAATCAACAGTATATTCACATATAAATAAGCAGGTCTGGCCCAAGGCAGTGGCTTGAAAGAGACAAAATTTCAAAGTACCTTTTGAGGACATATATGGTAGGTTCTCATTTCCCCTTTTAACATATGAGAAAACAGATGCAGATTTAATACTTTTTTTATTCATCATTAACATCATCAATAAAACACAGTCCCTGCCCCTTGAGTCAATTATGGTCTAGCAAGGGACAGAAGATATTCGAACACACAACACCTAACTATAGTACCAGACAGGATATATATGGTAAGTGCAATAGTAGAGGCTCATAGTGCTGCAGAGCACAGGAAAAAGAGAAATCACTTCCATGTGTGGAGTAATCAAGGAAGGTTTCACAGGGGATATGAAATATGAACTATATTGTTGAAGGAAGAATAAGTTTTTGGATGGGCAGAGATGAGAAAGAAGAACATAGTTTGACCAAATACTTAGAGGAAACATGAAATTCAGGAGAACATTTTAGAAATGATACATCTTGGCCAATAGCATAGTTGTGTAGACATGAATGCCACGATAGAGATAAGGCTAGAAAGGTAGATTGGATCAGTGTTACCGGAAATGCCAAGCTAAGTAATCACTACTTGTTTCAGAAGCAATGGAGAGCCATTGAAGATTTTTGTGCAAAAGAGTAACAGGATTTGACCGAGCACTAAAGAGAATAATATGGAAGCCACGTATCCCATAGATTTTAAGAGGGAAGAGACTAGAATTGGTTTAAGTGATTTTAAGTATCAGTGGCAAGTCAAGGTAAGAGAAAATGAAGATATAAGTTTAGGCTAGTATTGCTGGAGATGAAGAAAAAAGGATGGGTACAAAAGATATTGTGGAGATAGAATCAAAAGGAATTGATGAGTGAGCTAAGGAGATAAGCAAGGGAAAAACCTAGATAACTGGGAGGATGATGGAACCATTATTAGAAATAGGAAAATTAAAGAGGAATTACAGAAAGGTTTTTATTGGGGACATCAGGCATAGTGGGAGAAAATAATTCACGTTTTGCAGGTGAATTTGAATTGTTTTCAGTGTGTGTGTATATACATATATATGTGGGGGATAGGTGGGGTAAGCATTTGTTAAGTGCTTACTATGTGCCAGGCACTGTGCTAAGTGCTAGGAATATTGTTGTTGTTGTCACCAGTCTCACTTTCTCCCCTGGGAGCCATCTGGGTCCAGAGGCTAGATCTGGAACACTGGAGATGGCTCTAGATGCAGTAGGGACCTTGGCCTTTTCGGATCTTTAACAGATCTCAGTTTGACTCAGGCATCACCCATTCAGTGATTAAGGCTAAATAGGAATATGAATACAAGCTGTAAGAAAGACTGTCCCAACCCTCAGGGAGCTTACTCTCTAATGGGGAAAGCCTACACATAAAAGGGAGCTGAAAAGCAGGAGGAAGGGCAGTATCCCCCAGAAGTATCCAGAAAACTACGTATGTGGCACTGTTGGAAAACATGAAGTGAAGCTTAGTAGCAGATGAGTGCTAAAGATCTGGGGCTGAGTGATTTGGACAGAGATAATAGCTGGAACCATAGGAATGGATGAAATTCTTTGAGACTCATGTAGTCTAAGAACAGAGTCTTGAAGGATGTTTATATTAAAGGGGTGGCGGGGGGGGGGGGGGGGGGGGGG
>CM053585.1:446129098-446139431 GCA_028646515.1 Pseudochirops corinnae | reverse complement strand
ACAAGAAGTAAAAGCATGTAAATTTCTTTCTTAGAAGTTTTGTAGTAAGAGGAACTAGCAAGGCATAACTTGAAGGAATGGCAAAGTTAAGGAGAAGGTTTTTGTTTGTTTGGTAGACTGTGGTAAGGATTAGATTGAAGGGGAATGACACGGGGATCCTATGTGACTTCCCAGCCACAGTAAGGCAACTGAATAAGATTTTTGTGAAGGTACATAACTATATATCCTTTGACTTCACTGGTATAAGGAACTCCCAATGAACAAATATTACTTGCCCATCAAGGCCAGTCAGCAACTATTCTACAATTTAGAATCTTATTAGATTGTCTGGGGTTGTTCAGATTGGGAATTGCCCAGAATTAAATAGCCGGTATTTATCTGAAGCTAAACATGAACCCAGATCTTTCAAACCCTGAATTCAGCTTTCTATCTACAAGAACTTCAAAGAGCTTACATTCTGTCTAGGGAAACTATATATACCTATCCAAGCAAATACGTGTGAATAAACCAAATACAAAGTAATGAGGAAGAGGGAGGCACTAGCATCTGGGGAAAACCATCAGGGCATAAAGTGGTATCCTTATTCTTACTTCATTGATGATTTGGTAATTTTAACAGCTTTTTTATTTGGTCATTAACAATTTGTATTTTCACCAAGATAAAGGTAGTTGTTACTCAGTTGCTCAGTGTATCTGACTCTTGGTGACCCCATGGACTGTAGCATGACAGGCCCTTCTATCCCCCGCTATCTTTTGATGTTTGTCCAAATTTATGTTTATTGTTTCCATGATGCTGTGTATCTATCTTATCCTCCACCATCTCCTTTTCCTTTTGCCTTCAAACTTTCCCAGTATCAGGGTCTTTTCCATTGAGTCCCGTCTTCTCATCATGTGGCCAAAGTATTTAAGTTTCAGCTTCAGTTTTTGCCCTACCAGTGACTGGCCTGATTTAATTTCTTTAAGTATTGACTGATTTGATCTTCTTGCTGTCCAGAGGACTTTCAGAAGTCTTTTCCAGCACCATAATTAAAAAACATCAATTTTACAGCACTCAGCTTTCCTTATAGTCCAACTCTCATAGCCATATGTTGCTACTAGAAAAAAAGCATAACTTTGACTATACAGACCTTTGTTGGCAAGGTGATATCTCTGCTTTTTAATATACTGTCCAAATTTGCCATAGTTTTCCTTTCAGGGACCACGTGTCTTTTAATTTCATGGCTGCAATTGCCATCTACAGTGATCTTTGAGCACAAGAATGTAAAATCTGTCATTGCTTCCATCTTTTCTCCCTCTATCTGCCAGAAAGTGATGGGAACAGTTGCCGAGATCTTAGTTTTGTTTTGTTTTGTTTTTTGATGTCAAGCTTTAAGCCAGTTTTTACACTCTTCTTTCACCCTCATCGGGAGGCTTCTTAATTACTCTTTACTTTCTGCCATCAGAGTGGTATCATCTGCATATCTGAGATTGTTGATATTTCTCCCAGGAATCTTAATTCCAGCTTTTGATTTATCCAGCCTGGCATTTTACATTATGTACTTTCTATATAAGATAAATAAGATGACAACATACAGACTTATTATACTCCTTTTCCAATCTTAAACTAATTAATTGTTCCATGTTCAGTTTTAACTGTTGCTTTTTGGCCCATGTATAGGCTCCTCAGGAGACAAGTAAGATGGTCTAGTACTCCTATGTCTTTGAGGATGTACCACATTTTGTTGTGATCCACACAGTCAAAGGCTTTAGTGTAGTTAGTGAAGCTGAAGTAGAAATTTTTCTTGAACTCCCTTGCTTTCTCCACAATCCAGTGAATGTTGGCAATTTGGTCTCTAGTTCTTCTGCCTCTTCAAAAACCAGCCTATTCTAGTAATTCTCTGTTCATATATTACTAAAGCCTAGCTTGAAGAATCTTAAACAGTACCTCACTGGCATGTGAAACGAGTATAATTGTTTGGTAATTTTAACATTCCTTAGCATTGCCCTTCTTTAGTACTGAGGTATCAATTGATTTTTTTCCAATCCGGTGGCCATTGTTGTGTTTTCCAAATTTGTGGGAGTATTGAGTGCAGTACTTTAACAGTATCATCTTTTGGGGTTTTAGCATTTTATTTCATCACCTTCACTAGCTTATTTTTAGCAGTACTTCCCAAAGCTCATTTAGCTTCATTCTCCAAGATGTCTGGCTCTAGATCAGTAACTACATCACTGTGGTTATCAGTGATATTAAGGTCTGCCTTAATATAGTTTGTTTATGAGGAAGAGAGAAAGAATTTCAAAAGATAAAATGGACAATTTTGATGTCATAAAACTATGATGTTTTTTGCAAACACAAAATTAATCACACTAAAGATTAGAAAGGGAACAGTTAAGTGAAGGGGGGAAGAATATTTTCAGAAAGTTTTCTCTGATAAAGGCCTCATTTCTCAAATATATAGGGAACCGAGTCAAATACTTAACAATAAGAGCCATCTCCCAATTGGTAAATGGGCAAAGGACTTAACAGGCAGTTTTCAAGGTTAGAAACTTAAGCTAGTAATCACTAGTAATTAGCAAAATACACATTAAAGCAACTCTAAGACTGTACCTCAAACTTATCAGCTTGGTAAAACTGACAGGAAAAGAAAATGACAAATGTTGATGAAGCTGTGGGCAAACAGATACATTAATATACTGTTATGCCAGACTTTCAATGGCCTTCCGTAATATGTTCCCCACTATTATCCAATAAATGTCTTTTAATATAGTCAAGCAAGTTTCTTCAGTATCTCCTGTACAAGCTGTGAGGTCTAGTATGTCTGCTTATCTAAATACTGATCTTCTTTCAATTACTTGCAAATTGTATAGCCATGCCCAAAATGGCAGCATTTGGAATGAGGACCCAAGTTCAAATCCTGACTCAGCCATTATCTTGTTGACCTTGGTCATCATTTAACCTCATAGGACCTGTTTCTTTCTGTATAAAATGACATAGTTGGACTAGATAGTCTCTAAAGTGTTGTTCAACTCTAAATGTATTGTTCTCTCTTCCACCTCCTTCAACTAAAATTTAAACTTTTTAAGGGGTGGGAAGCCTGCTCCCCATCTCCCTTCAAAAGAATATAAACTTTTTAAAAGCAAAGCCTACAATAGTTCAGAGCTAGTACCTAGCAGCAACTGGAACTTGGTAAGCATTTAATAAAAGTTTAATGAATTAGGCTCTCCTGTACTCCTCTCCCCCACCTTGCTTAGCACAGTAGGAGGCTCATGGCATTTCTAGAAAGTCAGGAGATAGGTTCAAATGATAGCTTTTGAGCTCTCTTCCAGCTCTAAAGCTATGATGCTATTTGTAGTAAATACTTGTTGGTTGCCCTCATTTTTTCCAATTTGATGACAAGTGGTCTCATAAAACTAAATCACACTCAGGTGTTAATGGCATAATGCGTTGACCTTTTCTTTCTCCCTCCTTCAGGTAAAAAAAAAAGTGAGTAGCTTATTTGACTATAGCTCTTCCCCATTCTGTTACAGACTAAATTTAATTGATTTGTTTAGTAGCAAATACAGAAAATCATGTACCCCAACTATGAGCCCTTAGCCCCAGCATCATTGTGGGTAACAGTCTCTTGCAAAGTCTCAAGCTTTTCTCTCTCATTTTTTTCATTTTCCTCATTTTCTTTGCCCAGTCACCAATTCTTCCATCCCCCTCCCCCTACCTTGAGAATCTCACAGAAATAAAAATCTAGAAATCAGAAAGGAAGCCTCTGCCATTAAGAAGAGTTAATAAAGGTGGAATAACATATCAGTTGATATGACAATTATTAACAATGTCAACAAAATGTTCTTATACTTAGTTTAAATATGTTCTCAAGCAGTAGACTGTTGGGGAAATGGGCAGTATAGCTTTGTTTTATTTACTTTTAACAGTTATATATATATATTTTTTTACTCCTCAATTCCCTTCTTTTCATTCACTTGGGTACTGATGATTCCACTCTGGTACCCATAGCAACACTTGTTAATGCTAATGAAACAGCAACATCTTCAGCTCTCCTACAGAGCATCTCTGTTAAAATGGCCATTAAGCACAGTGGCATTTTTGTGATTTCTTCCCCTGAAAAGATACCTGCATCATGGAAGCTCTTTCCCAGATAACCAAGATTTAGTAACGTCTTAGATCTGTCCGATTACTAGAAGGGAGTCTGGGTTTCTTTGGGGGGGAGGGGAGGTAAAGTTGTGGTTTTTTTTCCCTTAAGCTTTGGGGGTACCATTAAGTATGAGCTTAGATATATAAGCCCACACTGTATTTACATGAGATATCCCTATGACTCTCATTGTTAGAGGATAGAAATAATTACTCATAATCTGTCAGGTTTCTCTTTACATAGTTATATTTAGGGGAGGCTGTGATTTTAAAATATTTTACTGAATTTGTTTCTATATCTCTTAGGCTTAGCAGTATTTTTTTTGTTTTAAACTTAAATACAAAATGAGAAAAGAAAAAAAAACCACATTGCCATGTACACAGCAAACCACAAGAGAGGATTCAATATAAAACAATAAATTTCCATTTCAAGAAAACCTATATAATAAATATTACACATTGTTTTCAAAACTGCCCAGCTTTTCTTTGCTCCCTTCTTGGTTTTCTTTTGTTCTCTGCTGAGTACTTTTTACTTTATTTTTTCCTCTTCCTTCTCCCTCCTACCCTAAAGAAGGTTACAATTAAGCAAGAATACATATACATAGATATCTATAAACATACATATATACACTCATACACATATCTGCTTATTTCCACTTGTCGTCTGTTTCTGTGGAGGTGGAAGGCATCTTCCTTCAAGTCTTTCCATGTTTTTCTAAATCAACCAGCTCATCATTTCCTACACCACAGCAATATTCCAACCCAATAACATCCTATCTGAGACGTTGTCTAGGAATTTTTTCCTCCAATTTTCTGCATTCCTTCTGTTTCTGGCTACATAGGTTTTTATTTACACAAGAAAAATTTTATTAAAAAAATCAAAATTATCCTTTTTACACTTCAACAATGCTCTTGCTTTATAATATAGTTTAAAGTCTGATACTGCTGAATCTACTTCCTTTACATCTTTTTTCCCTGGTTTCTTTGAAGTTTCTGACCTTTTATACTTCCAAATGAATTTTCTTATTTTTTTTAACTCAGTAAAATTTTTTTTTAGTGATTTAATTGGGATGACATTGAATAAATACATATTATTGAATTCAAATTTTTAATCTGCAGTCCGTTTCTGTTTTATGGGTAAATTCATCCCGTTCACATCCTAAGCTACAAGCTTAGCAATATTTTTAAAAATACAAGCAGGAATATTAATTTGCATTCAGTGTACAATTCAGCAGCAGGGAGCCAAGTTATTGATCTTTGGATACAAAAAGGAAAGTTACCTAATCCCCATTTTGTCTGGTAGATGTTTTTAACAAGCAGAAGAAAAAGCTAAATAATTGTCAGTAATTCTTTGCTGATAGGCAATGACTCCGGCTCTTAAAAATGTCATCACCCTTTTCTCTTTTTTTATGGTTTCTATTGTTTCTTATATGGAAATGAGCATAATTTGATGTGTGTGGACGCAGAGACTCTGTCAGGATTGTGACATATAATGATTTGTTCTTACATCATATCCTGAAAAGCAAAGACTGCTGTATATGGTTCAAAGAAAAAAATCTGAAGGCTCAATATGAGAAGACTGTTGAATTGAGAAATGATGCAGAAGTGAAAGAGAGAAAAACTGGTTTTTATATATTATGTCATCTAAGGACAACTCAGGAATGGTCAGGTGGGGTAGAGACTGAGAAAGCCAGGCAGACTGGGCAGAAGGATTTGGATCCCACTGGTGTCAGACTTCAGGGAAAACGAGGAGGGTGGAAACCAGAGACCCAGGCCAGAGGCCAAGGGAGTTTCACTTCTCCATAAAAAGGGGACAAACTGAAGGGCTAAAAGGTCAGGGAGTCTATAAAGCAACAGAGTCAAAAAATCTAGAAGTTGAAGTGTTTAGGAAGATATCAGTGAGCATTAAGTCCAATGTGAACTTAATCCTAGATCAGGGACTGTTTGTTCTCTGCACTTTTTTGGGGGGGGAGGGAAATGTTCCTGTTAAATGCAGGCAACATACTTCAAGTTTTAGAGAGTCATAAAGCCTAAGTCAAAAACCCTTTTTTCTCATTTGTAATTTGAGGGGACTGCAAAAGAGATCAAAGAAAGGAAAAGGACCTATTTGAACAAAAATATATGTGGAATCCCTTCTTGTAGTGGTACAGAACTGGGAACTAAAGGAATGACTGAACAAATTATGGCATATGGATATAATAGAATATTGCATAAGAAATGACAAAAGTGACAGTTTCAAAGAAACCCGAAAAGTCCTGTATGAACTGATACAGCATGAAGAGAGCAGAACCAGGAGAAGTTTATTGAATAATAACATGTTCAAACAAATGACTTTGAAAGACTTAAGAACTCTGGTCAGTGAAATGATCAATCCTGATTCCAGAGAATCAATGATAAATATCACCTACTTCCTGAAAGAGAGAAGGATTCAGGATCCAAAATGAGACATACATTTTTTGGACGTGGCCGATGTGGACTTTTTTGTGCCTGACTATGTAGATTTGTTACGAGTATTTTGTTTTTATTTCTGGGGTTTGAGGGTGGGAAGGAAAGAAAGTATGTTTCTTCATTGAAAAAGAATTTAATTTAAAAAATAAATTGAGGGGGTTGGGTTAGATGGCTTCTAAGGTTCTTTCCAACTCTAGCTTTGGGATGCTGTGAGCCATGCTCAGATTCTGACCGTAGCCCAGACAGAGGAGCTACTGTACTGTAAAAAGGGAAGTTTGTTTTTTGCATCTGTGAGAGCTCATGAATGTAGCATCTCACCTCCCTTTCTGCCCCTGGGCAGAACTGAATTTATACCATTCCACAAAGATAGCTGGTTTACCCTATAAAAAAAAAAAATAACTCTCAAGGTGGTGAAAGAAACTGTACAACCTCCCTTTCTTTGCTACTGCTGGTGGAGGATGGGAAGTAGGGCCATGAGGAAGAGGGCAGGTATGAATGAGGCTTGGTGCCATTCTCTCAGTTCTGAAGACAGATATTCTAAAATGCTGTCCTGTTATTCCTCTGTCTCCTTCCCCTGCCCCAGTATATCCCAGACTGAAAGTGCTGAGCCAGTTCTTCTTACCATCATCCACTCTCCTTCAGCCTCTCTCTAGTTGTGACAGATTATTTTGGTAAAGTATTCCAACACTTCGTTTCTCCAGCATTGTCCGGAAATGGTGTACTCTATCATATCGGTTAATTTCTAAACGCCCCAATATTTATGTTATTCATTTTGCACAATTGTTATTATGTTAATCATTTTGCATTTTATGGTAATAATTTTATAAAACTTTTAAAATTGGATTAAATGATTCTCTGGCTTCTTAGATAGAGATTAGGGGGAAAGGAGGAGGGGAGAAGAGGTTGATATCCGCACCTGTAATTTCTTTGGTACCAAGAACTAACTCCCAATTAAGAAAGTCCCTCCTCCCAACGCAGATCTACACTTGCATGGGCAATTTATAGGTTTAGTTGACTGGAGCACCCACAGGTTGAGTGACTCGCCAAGGGTCACAGGTAAGGCATGTTTCAGAGGCTCGGCTTAAACCTAGGTCTTCTTACTCTGAGTTGACTGTCTAATACAGCAGTTCTCAACCTGTGGGTTATGTTCAATTTGTAACAATGAAAATACATCCTGCATATCAGATATTTACATTATGATTCATCACAGTAGCAAAATTACAGTTATGAAGTAGCAACAAAAATAATTTTATGATTGGGGGTCACCACTGAGGAACTGTATTAAAGGGTCGCAGCTTTAGGAAGGTTGAGAACCACTGCTCTGATAGACACACTGCACAATGCTGAGAGTAGTGAACATCATATAACCTTTCTTAATGACTCAGAGCCACAAATTTGAGTTGCTGTATTGTGACACCTTCAGGAATAATAGAACTGTGTGTTTGCCTCCATCTGACACAGCACGAAAATACTATTCTCTTTTTCAATTCTCATGTCTGCTTTTAGAGTTATTCATTCTTTTTCCCTGACATTGGGCTACCAGCTGTTATTTCTTGCTTCCGTCAATGTGCCTGCCTTAAGCAGCCTCCTGACATTCATCTGATTTTGTCCTTTAAATACATAGCTGCCTGGGAAATCAGGTTACTTTACTTAGTAGAATTTCATGTCAAATAAAAGTTAATAGGCTTTGAGAAAGGGCCTGGGGTGGGGGTAGTAGTTCTAGAGTGTAAAAAATCAAAACAAAACAAAAATGTATTATTGATTTTGTGACATCTTACAAAAGGTTGTTTAGGGCTCAGTCCTAGGAGTCCAGCTGTGTTCCAGAGAGTTGAGACTGCTGGGTAATTGACCCCTGAGTAAGTGAGTTCACCAGTTTCTTAGTCTTTTTTCTCCCTGGTTTGCCTTCACTGGAGAAAGTCTTTAAAAAGGAAATTTTAAAAAATAATGAATTCTTGGTCTAAAATGGGGGTGCGTTGGTTAAGTTTTAAAATAAGTACAAGCTTCTGCAAAGAATGCCACTGTATTTCAATTTCATGGTGTATAATAGATTGTTTTGCCCCTGGTGTTAAATGAGCTTCATTTGTATCTGCACATTCATCACTATGCTACAGATTTCCTTGTACTGTATTTTTCCTCCTGTTTTTACCTATCTTTTAAATGTCCTCCTTTTTCATGTTAAGCAAATTGACAGGAATTCTTAATCTCTGAAAAGCCAAGCCCTGCACCCTTTGTTTCAAATAGTGTTTTTGCTTCTGAACATTTGACTTGGCCATTGTCCTGCACTTTTCGAAGTTCTCGGATTCTTCCTTTTCCTGATATTAACCATCTGTATTAATGAGATAATAAACCAGGCTTGTTGCTAATGAATTGATTCATTCAACTGCTGAATTTAATTAGAAAGACATTTAACATACTAGCAGATGTTCTGATTTTGTTTCATTATCCCCCAAATATAATGAAGCAAAACACAATGAATTTATATGTATTTTGCATAAATTAAACTCAGCCAAAGGTTGGTTACTGTTTCATAAATTATAGATGGATAAATCGGTGGGGTTTGTTACCAATGTACTCTAAAAATAAGGGGTAAAGTAATTTCCTTTTTAAAACACCTAGTTAATGATAATTGGCAGTTGCTAGTTAGATGGTTCCAGGAGTAGAGAGATGACATGGCTACCAATTCCTTAGGAAGAAAACTAAGTCATAGAAGCACCCCAAATCTTATGCTGTGCGTTTTTGCAGCCTCCCACTAGCTAAGTACTTTTACAACTTAGAAAACACTTATTTTCCACAAGCAAAATGGGCTACTTAAATTCAGGAGGCAGTGAGTCCCCTTCCTTGGATGTCTGCAAGTAGAGGGTAGATGACCACATGTAGGATATATTTAAATTGAGGATATCTTTTCGGGTATTGGGTTGGCCTAAATGGCCACTGAGTTCCCCTCTGATTTTAGAATTCTGTGATTTCCATGGACCAGTTCTAATAGTACCTGAATCCTATCTGGTTTTGTTTGTGGTGTTTTTTGGGGGGTTTATATTCATCTGTGTGATATGATTTTTTTTTTTTCTTGAAATATAGTGGTATGGTTCATATTCTTGCTTTTTGATACTGGTGTCTAGGTGTCATTCATTGCCCTACAAAATTTGGGAGTTTTGTTAAATGGGTTGATTTTCAGGAATAATTCTTGAAGACATTTCATGTGTGGTAAGGGGTAGGCTAGATAGATTATCTAGTTATAAGTGGTTCCTTATACATATAAAAGTTATTATTAATCAGTGAGGTTAATAGTCAGGAAAAGTCATGCTATTATGTTCTTATGTTATATTAAGAGAGCCATAGTTTCCCTGAAAAAGGATCCCTGTATTCTCCTCTCATGAGATCTCATCTAGTGTATTTGCCAGTTTATGAAAAGGAAATTGATAAACTAGAGAGTATTCAGAGGAAGGCAGTATAACAGCAAGCGCCCTAGCCTACCTAGGGCGGCTACTAGCACAGGTTCTTAGATCTGCTTTTCTAAAGGAAAGCAACTCAAAATGGGTTAACAGTTTCACTTTAATGAATCAAACATATATCATTTACCTAGTTCAGGGGGAAAAGTCAGCACCCTGAACTTCAGAGAATACAAACAGAAGTTACAAACAAACAGAAAAAACAGATCCGCAGACAGCTTCCAGCGTCTGACCATTACATCAGTTACCTAGTCAGTTACCAGAGAGGGAAGCACCAACATCTGGGTTTTTCACAGCCGGGGGGCTCAACGGCTGCC
>CM053585.1:446074816-446128598 GCA_028646515.1 Pseudochirops corinnae | reverse complement strand
GGGGAGGGGGGATACACTGGGATGGCTGTTTTGGGGCAGTGGGTAGGGGAAAGATAGGGGGGAAATTTGTAACTCAAAATTTCGTGGAAATGAATGATGTAAACAAAAATAAAATAAAAAAATTTAAAAAAAAAAAAAAGAAACTTGGCTCCAGACTGCCTGTCAAACCCTGTATTATTTCCCTTTATATCCTTCATGGTCCAGGTGAACTGTCCTGGACCTACTGTTCCTCCCACAAGATATACCATCTTCCATCTTGTGACTTTGCTTAAGCTATTCCCTTGGATTGCATTCCCTTCTCGGCTCTATATCTTAGAATTCTTGGTTCCCTTCAAAGCTCAGCTCAAATGTCATGAGGGATTTATTGATTCCCCCAACTATTAGTCACCTTTACTCCCCAAAATTAACTTGTATATTTATTTTGTATGTACTTATATATGTACATACTATCTCTGCCAAAAGAATTAAGGTCTTTGAGGGCAGGGATAGTTATCTCATTTATTTTTTTCCTTTGTATTCCCATAAATACTTACTAATCGACAGCTTTTCCTGGATTGCTTTTTGAAGATGATATGCATCTTCCTGTCTACATATACCTTCGATAGAACTCCATTATCTTTTGGGTGACCAGTAACTTAAATCTTTCATAAATCATAGTATTCCATTATTTGCATTGAGACAGCATCCCCATAAGAATAACAGCAATAACGTTGCATTAAAAGCACTAAGCCACACCCTTAGATCCAGCAAAACCACTGCTATATCTATATCCCAAAGACCTCCAACAAGAGAGAAAAGGATCTATATATACACAAATATTTATAGCAGCTCTTTTTTGTGGTGGCTAAGAATTGGAAATCGAAGGGATGCCCATCAATTGGAGAATGGCTAAACATGCTGTGGTATATGATTGTAATGGAATATTAATGTACTGTAAGAAATAACAAGCAAGATGATTTCAGAAAAACCTGGAAAGACTTACATGAACTGAGCACAGTGAAGTAAACAGAAGCAGGAGAACATTGTACACAGTAACAGCAATACTGTTTAATGAAGAACTATGAATGACTTAGCTATTCTTAGTAATACAATGATCCAAGACAATCCCAAAGGACCAATGATGAAGCATACAATCTGCCTCCAGAGAAAGAACTGATATTGTTTGAATACAGACTGAAGCACGCTATTTTTCACTTTCTTTCTTTCTTTTGAGTAAGACTAATATAGAAATGTTTTACGTAATTGCACATGTATAACCTATATATGATTGCTTACTGTCTCAGTGAGGAGACAGGAGAGGGAGAAACAGAAAGAATTTGGAACTCAAAATTTTAAATAAAAAAAGTTTAAAAATTGGGAAAAAAAACCCCAAAGAGCTCCAGTTAAAAAGAATAAATTAAAAAATAAAAAGACACAATATTCAACCTGAAAAAAAAAAGCACTAAGCAATTTCTTGGATGCAATCCAGTTCCATACATTCTGGACACAGATTATTATCCATATACAGTATCCAGCTGAGATGTGTATACTGATGGATCAACTCTATAGACTGTTCTTTCAACCTTGAATCAGTGTGGAAAGTAAGAATTCTTTATCTCTCCTTTATCTATTCTGTGTAGTTGGCAAGGCAGAGCTCTTTCAAGTGGTTGTGGATCTTTGTGTCTTTTTTTAATGAGTAGTCTCATCTTCACAAAGTCCTACTTGGATGTCTCAATGTAGTATGGAGATGAGTCTAGGTTCTCAAAGGCAATTCCAAAGAAGCATAAGCTCTGGTAGATTCTGGTCTATTGGAAAAGCTTCTGGTAAGGTCCCTCCTGGAAACAAAAATGCATTCTGAGCACAAACCTTGTTAAGAATACAGAGACCCATCACCAACAGGCTGATTCCAGAGCCAGGGCGAGCAATCCCTCTAATTATGAGTTACAACTAAAACCTGATATCTACTGTCATACAATCAAAGAATATATCCAAGATGTGGAGATGTGTAGTTTCTATGCAGATTACATACTCCTGGATGAGTTGTTAAGCTGTCTGTTAACATTAGCTTATTCTATTTGTAAGAATTTATTTGTGAGAAACCAATGAGTGGACACACTACAGGAGAAACTGAATCATATCAATTTTAATGCCTTTGTTGTTAATGAAAGTAGAAGTCGAAAGAAAGCTATAGTTAAATGGAATAATGACTCACAGGTTCTCCTTGGAGACAAATAAAGGAATTGACAGTTGGTTTTATTGTGTGGCCAAAGGCAACAAAAATATTTCCTGAGCTATTTGGTCATCTAATAATACAATCATATACCACAGCACGTTTAGCCATTCTCCAATTGATGGGCATCCCTTCGATTTCCAATTCTTAGCCACCACGAAAAAGAGCTGCTATAAATATTTGTGTATAAATAGATTCTTTTGTCTCTTGTTGGAGGTCTTTGGGATATAGACATAGTAGTGGTTTTGCTGGATCTAAGGGTATGGCTTAGTGCTTTTAATGCAACGTTATCACTGTTATTCTTATGGGGATGCTGTCTGAATGCAAATAATGGAATACTATGATTTATAAAGGATTTAAGTTACTGGTCACCCAAAAGAAAATACCGGTCAGTATTTTCAAAAAGACCATCATAAAAATAATAATAGCTTACATAGAACCATCTGTTGCTAAAGATGAAGTAGAGGAATTTTAGGAAGAATTTAATAAGACCCTCCAAATTAAATAAAAATTTGACAATTTGGTGGCTTTATTACAAAAGTAGGAATAGATATAGATGGTGAAAAATATATTGGAGAATATGAATCAGGATTAAGGAAGGAAATGCCAGCAACTTATAGGATACATAAAGACTTCACATGCATATATCATGGAACATTCTTTGTAAATACTAGATTTATAGCTATAACTTTTATTAGTATAAGAAATCTTTACTGCTTTAACTACTTCAACTGTTTTTTAATTAGTGATTCATCCCTTTAAAAAACTCCCAGTGGGAAATTTCCCTTCAGTAACTCAGATCAGCAACTCATGTGTAACTAACTTATAGTCTCAGGGAGTTGTCAGGGTCCTGTGAGTTGTTGGGGTCCTGAGAAGTTGAGAAACTTGTTGACCATCATCCAGACAAAAATGTCTGAGATAGGGCTCAAACCCAAGTCTTCTGGACTCCAAAGTCAGTCCGCTATCCACTATTCCTTGCTGCCTCTTAAGAGTGATATAATATATATTAAACTTTGCCTAATATCAAGACTTCCTAAAATTGTTCTCTGTCTAAATTTAACTTCCTTCAAGCGTTAGTTCAAGAACTAACGACGTCTTTCCTAGTTTCTCCAGTTACTAATGTTTTACTTTGTCCCAAGGAGATTTTTGTTATCTACTTTGTGTGTGTTTTGTATCCTAAATATGTTTATTGTGCATCTCCACCAAAAAGCAGAAACCTTGAAGGCAGGTTTTAAGTTTTGTCTTTGTATTTATAGTACATAACAAAAAGTAGGCACTTAATAAATGCTAGTTGAGAAAAGAAGGCATTGAACATGGCTACTATTACTACAACCACCAAATAACATCACAAGAAATGAAACGGATTCTATTTTTACTTGTAAATTTTTATATTGCATAGGAAATGCTTCATTATTGATATGGGATTCATTTTTTAACTAGATATCTCTTTTTTTTTTTTTGTTGCTTTTTGGAGGGCAATTGGGGTTCAGTGACTTGCCCAAGGTCACATGGCTAGTTTTTGTGTTAAGTGTCTGAGGCTGAATTTGAACTCAGGTCCTTCTGACTCCAACGCCAGTGCTCTATTCACTGAGCCACCTAGCTGCCCCTTAACCAGATATCTCTATAATAAGACCACTGACTTGTTGGAGCAAAGATCAAAGTTAATACAAAGGTAGAAGAATAAAAGTGAGGGGGAGAATATGGCAAACAAAATGAACTCTAATGTGTACTATCTAAATGAGGTTTGGATATAAAAAATGGAAATGGAATGAGAAAATTCCATTGCCACCGATTTTATAAATATCATGCAGAAGTTTAACTGTCATAACTTAATGACCATAACAAGGAGACCAAAAGAGTTAAAGGCCACCTTACTGAGCAAACATTTGATTTACTCATTAAGAAATACATGCTAGCCATGTATTGAGACTGAGAAAAGTTAAGTGGCTTTCCAGTGTTAATGAGCTAGTAATCTGGGATCTGAACCTAGTTTTTCCAGACTCTAAGGCCATCTTGCTATGCTCCTTCCACTGGGACATAAAACAAGGATGTTCATCACTGTTATGGAGGAGGCCTACTAGAAGTTAAGTAAAGGAAATCCTCCCAAGAGATGCTAAGGTTCTCTGTTTTCATGAAGATAATATGTTGATTGCATCAAGGAACATGGCAAAACCTTGTAAAGAAGAGCCACAATATATTAAAATAACTATACCAGAAGACCCAGATGGATGAAGAATACCTGTTGTCCAGACCAAGATTTTCAAGTCAATGGGCAACCTATAGAGCCTTTCCAATAGCATATATTTGGGAGACATCTTGCAGGCTGATAATAATGTGGGCTCAGTGATGAACATTAGGAGGAGAATAGATTGAATTTTCTTTGGAAAAAATGGAAAAATTCTTTTAATGAGCTTAAACTTCTCCATGAAATAAAGGCAAATCTTAATACTAATCTTCTTCCAGTGATGGTGTATGGCTGATAGCAGCTACCATTTATATAATGCCCACTATATGCCAGTCATTGTGCTACGTGCGTGCATTACAAATATATCCTTCGATCCTCACGAGAACCCTGGGAGGTAGCTACTATTATTATCCTCATTCTACCACTGAGGAAACTGAAGCAAACAAAGGCTAAGTGATTTTCCCTGGTGTTAAACAGCTAGTAAATGTCCGAGGTCATGTTTGAACTCAGTTCTTCCTGACTCCAGGCTCAGCCCTCTATCCACTGTGCTACCTCACAGCTTACGAATGATGGAACACTAGTTTTAAAATGAGGATCATTTGAAAGGCAAGGGATATCCACATAAAGGCTTTAATCAGGCTAGAAAACATTAAAAAAAAGAAAGAAAAAACATGAAATGGTATAAAGGATGTCATCAAAGAAATATATGCGTGACAAATATGGGCTGGTCTCATATTAAGAGCAAGGGAGGAACAGCCTGAGTGCTCTCTTGGCTTCCTTATGCTATTAAGAGAAAGCAAGGAAGGCTCCCAATACACTGGGCAAACCTCCAGTGGTGAACTTATGGGAGGAAATGAGAAAGAGTCACACAGGATAGGTAGACATTGGACAAGTTGTGATCTGTATCCCTGGAGAGAATACCACTATTAATGAAATTACAGATCCATTTGTGTAAAAATATCATCTCACTAAGTAGTGAAGAACAGTAGAGGGAAAAACACAAATGACCATTAGCTAACAATCATGTCACTTGACGTTCTATAAGGATGTTTTCATTTTTGAGAAGGGACTTAGCTCTAGACAACACTTTCAAATGCTTACAGAAATAGTAAATTTCTTAAGCTAAGAATCAATAATCTTTCAGAACAGAGGTATACACAGAATCTGATTTAAGAATGTTCTAATTGTTTTTCTTACAAAAAGACATATACAATTTTTTTTAAAGGTATCAGAGAGAAGAGTATATGAGTTGATGAGTTGGGGGATGGGAATGGTCTCTTAGCCTTGAACATGTCCCTATATGAGTACACTGGAGTAGGGAGATAAGGAGATAAGAGTAGCCACCATAAAAAGACCAAGACTCTGGAGAAACAGAACCTGACAAAAATCAGTTCCTTCACCCTCCTTGCATTTTTCATTCTGCCTTAGCATTCATCTCTGCATTCTGAATCTTTGCTCTGGCAATAGCTTTTCCCATTTGCCTTGGATTGTTACATTTTGCCTCTTCACGTCCTTGCTGGTATTCCAACTCAGACTAGCTTTTTGGTTTACTCTTGCTCCCTTCCTAGTTCAGCCACCCTCTCTGCTACTCCCCCTCCTTCAAGGAGTCACATCCTCACCCATACAGCAGCCTTGCTTTGGCCAGAATCCAACAAAGAGTAAAAATGTTTGCTAGACCTGTGTCAAAACCAGCCTCTTTCCATCATGCTTTCCATGAATGAGCATCCTGAAGAAACGGAGGTTTGTCCAGTTAGCCCTGAACATTTTAGTTCATCCTCAATAAACATTAGTTGGATGAAGCAAATTAGCAGCTTAGAGAAGGCGCCATGAATCATTCCTACGCTCATTTATAAAACAAGAAAGGCAACACTTATGGTTGTGGTACTCAGGAGGTTTGGGTTCTATCTCAGCTCTGCCACTCAGAGGGGTGACTTTTACCAAGTCATTTGATTTTTCTGGGTCCCCATTTTCATATCTGTGAAATGAGAGGGGGTCTCTTTACTTTTCTGACTCTATAATTCCATGATCCTATGCTTCTTAAACAAACAACAAACAAAACAGATCAGCAGGTGAATTTCTCACCTGTGACACACACAGAACATGTATGATTTTATTGACAAATAATCATTTAATCACTGACTGTTTCTACCTCTCCCCAACTTTTCCAACAGTGGTCCCATAGACAGTTTGAAAAAATTCCACCATACTTACATTCTTGAAGGAAATGAAAACTGATCGAAGAATGTAAATTAAATTTTTATGACTCTAAATAATGCATTAAATAGCTATGGTTACCTGAATTAATAAGAAGCCTAGGCCTGAGTACTTTGGAACAGTATGTCAGAGTCTGGTTATTTAAGAACATTGTCTTTTTGTTCTATTTTTTAAGAAAAAGTCCTTCTATTTCAAATGTGCTAAGGAAAGGGCAGTGTAATACCAGAGAGACAGATACTGACTTAAAAGAGAGAATGTTTCCACAATGCGCTAAATTGGAACGATTTTGTATAGAGAGACATTTAATTTAATGCAAACATACTGTAGAGGATTTCAGAAAAATCTTAGTTCCTGATGTTCTGAAATGAAGTCCTACTTCTTGGCCCATACTGGGATCATCCTATGGTATTATTGCCTCATTGGAGGAAGGTGCCAGGCAATACTTATTATTAGGAAGGTGCCTACTATGTACCAAGCACAGGTCACTGGAGCTACAGAGACAAAATGGAAAGAAGCTTACTCTCTACTGGAAAACTATATTTTGTACCATTCTATTTGACTATGGGTTGTATATTAAAAGTGCCCTAACTCCACTGTGAAAATCAGGAGAGATGAGGATAGATTTGAGGATGGGAGGGATCTCACTTTACATTTAAGGAAACTCAAGCTCAGAGAGAGTCACTTGCCTGTGTTTACACAGCTAAAAAAAATTTGAACTCAGGTCTTCCTATCTCCAAGTCTACTACTCTATCAATTATACTATTTAGCTGCCTATATTCAAGGGATAATTCTCTGCTAATATAAACCACTGAAATTGGTTATAGCCTTATCAGGAGGTTTTTGAAAATAGGATAATTTCATATTATTACCTATAAAATGAGAAGGGTTGGACTAGATGACCTCCAGAGTCCCTTCTAATGCTAACTCTACATAGGTTGTTCTTTGAAAGGATGACTTAAATGCATGGGTGTGCTAGAGTATTCTCTAACTGGCTGGAGAATGCAGGTTATTAAATTTTCTCAGTGAGCATTTATACTCTGGAAATGGCAAACTACAAATCAAGGATGGATTCCTTGTTTTGTTAATTGTCTAGATTTAAAAAAGAGACAGAGAAAATGTTAACAATGCAGATTAAATGTAAGTGTTCTGTGCTGCCAAAACTCCCCTGCCTCAACCTAGTAGATTTCTCAAAGTCCCTACCTATGCGTAAAGCATAAGATTTTTACTTTCAAAAGGATAAAAAGCCACCAAATTTGCATTGACAATGCCCACAATTAGTAATGTTCCTAAAGAATCTCAGAGCTCAAAGGGGATTCAAGCAACATCTAGTGCAACCTTGGCTCAGAATTTGATACAATTAGGATGATAAATTATTGATCTAGAAAGAAACCCAGTCATCACTCCTAACCCCTTCATTTTGTAGGTAAGGACTTTGAGGCACAGGGAGAAATTAAAGGAACTGTCTAAGGTCATGGTTCATATGGCGGAGATGAACCCAGGTCCTCTAAAGCCAATGTCCTTTGGACTGTACCATTCTCCCTGCCTTTCCCCTCTATATCCTCTCTCACTAGACACTCAGTCTTGAGCTGAAGACCTCTAAAGGGGAACCCACTAAGGTAATCATTTTCACTTTTGGAAAGCACAAATTGTTAGACAAAGCTATCTCTCTCTAATTTTCACCTAAGGCTGTAAGTTTTGCCTTTGGAGATCCAGCTGAACAAGTTTAACCCCTTATCCTCAAGGCAGTATTTCAAATTCCTGCAGACAGCTATCCTGTCCTGGCTAAGCCTTCTTTTCCGTAGGCTAAAATATCCCAATCTTTTTTTCCCTCGTATGACCCTTATGTGCCATGCTCCACAAGGCTCTTCTCCCCTCTTATCGGCATCCAACTTTCCCCACACAGCACAGCTAAGAGAGTACACATTCCAGTGAAAACCTTCCAAACGCAAACAAGGAAGGGAGTTTATTTCTTTTAGGACCACTGCCCAACATTCACTGGTTATAGCGTCTGCATGATGGGAAGTTAAGGTTCATTGACAGCCCCTACAGTGGTTAATACATGGAGGTGATTAGCTGCCTTCATCTTCCCTCAGCTCACAAAAAGGGCAGCCACATAAACAAGAAAAATACATCAGCAAAACAATCCCTTGGATTGCAAATACTTTTCTAACATTAATGCAAATCTAGAACTATATCTTCTTTGCTCTCTAAAGTATGTAAAATGAGTAGGACCAGGAATATCCTTTCAGGGATATCCTATCCCTTCCTGATACATTCTACAGTGGTGTTGGGGGTCATGAGGAAGGAACTGAATGTTAGAATGATGTTCAGTTCAGTAGTCTGGTGCTAATAAACCCAAAGTCATGAAATTTATGCCCATATTCAGAAATATATTCTATTGGGTAGACTTTCAGGGTGATACAGTAGAAAAAGCACTAGCTCTGACTGAGTTCAAATATTACCTCTGATGTTTGCTATCTGTGTAATCTTAGGTGCATCATTTAATATTCCTAGGTCTCAGTTTTTTTACCTGTAAAATGAGGAGGTTTGGCTAGATGGTCTTTGAGGGCCCTTGTCGCTCACGGCCTATGATTCTATGAAGTCAGCTCAAGAAACCCTGAGGGCCTGAGCATGTTTTTGAGGTGCTAGGTCATATAGCCCTTAGTGTGTTGGTCTCAGAGTCAGGATGACCCAAGTTCAAATCCTTCAGAGTTTACTAGTCAAATACTTACTATCTGTGTGACTCTAGGCAAGTCACTTAACCTCTCTCAGACCCAATTTCCTCATCTGTAAAACAAGGCTTTTGGCATTAATGGTCTCTAATATCTCCACTAGCTCTAAATCTATGATCTGCAATCAAGATGGGGGATTGATAGAAACAACAGAGTTATGAAAGCATAAGAAAGAACGGTAGTTTTATAACCAGAAGGAACCTTCCCACCAAGAATCATCATCTAGAACAACCTCTTAATTTTAAAGATAAGAAAACAGCCTAGAATATTTCTCTGGCTTATCAGTGGTCACAGAAGCTCTATACTGGCCTAGAACTCCAATCTCATGATTCCCAGTCCAGTGTACCATGGTATTGTGTAAGACGGACCACTACTAGAAAAAGAACTGAAAGCACATCATCTTCTAATAGTGGGTTTTCACAAATGAAGGACAAATAAATTTTATGAAAAACCAGATTACAAGAATTACCCTGGTCCTCTTCCTTTTTTTTCCATTATCTTCCCCTCTAGCCATTTTGAAGGCCTTTTGTTACAGTGTTTTTCAGTAAGAAGTCTGATTGATGTTCTATTATTACTCAAATGATTCCTACTATTAATTAGTTTAGAGATTTAATCAGGATCAGGATCAGTGAGTACAAGATATTTTCTTTTCTAATTGGCTATTACTGTTGAATATCAACATGTTGCTTAACAGAGCATTGTGTTAAATATGCAACCAGTTCAGTCTTAGAAATTAAACATCTATGCATATTTTGATAAACACACTCAAAATAATTTATAACAGGTGCGGCCTCTGTAATTACAAGGTGACTCATCTTTCATTGCAGAAAAATTAAAAATCAAGCCTGAAGAAAGCATGAGGCTAAGCATGAACTTCTCTTCTTTGTAAGAATGAACATAATTAAAAACTCAAGCTTGTCCATTTCTGTAATAGGCGACTATAGATTTTTTTTTTTTTCTGTCCTAGACTTGTAATTTTCTAGAAGGAATTCTCCAACAGAGGATTAACCCAAGCAGATACCTACTGCATAAAGGACAGGCTTAGAGACTTGCCTGGAGTCATGAGAGGTTACTTCCTTGCTCAAAGTCACACAGTCAAGATATATCAGAGGCAGGTCTTGAACAAAGTCTTCCTGATTCAGTGGTTAGCTTTCTTTCTACTGTGCCACACAGCATCACACAATTTAAAGCTGTGTACCTGCCTACTGCTATAAATCACTGAATTAAATTTGCCTCCTTCCTAGCAGGCTAATTATACCATATGATAGCCATTATAGAATATCACAGGCAACACATATATATGTTGTCCCTTTAGGTAGACTGTAAGCTCCTTGTGGACCATGGCTTCTAATTTCTTTTTATCTCATACAACATTGGGCATGTAACTAGTAGTTCAATAGATACTAGTTGACTGATTCATCCTATGGGGATAACCCAGTAGTAGCTCATTTCTCCTAAATGTCATTTAATGCTTATTCAAGCCACTCCAGTTATCATGAAGTCCTAAATGTTTTATTAAGTGAGTGCGCCACATACCATGCTGACAGCTTGGGGATACAAAGAAAGGCAAAGTGTTCCTTCTTCTCAAAGATGTCCTAGAGGGGTGGGTCAGTAAACTTTGCTCCATTCCATGGCCACAAAGTTACTTCCTAACCTTAGGGAGCAAGTTTTCAAATATATCTCCTATTCACAAAATGAATTAGATCAGTGTATTAATGAATGGGGCTGGTGGAGTGTGCGAGCTCATCACCCAAATCAATCATCACTCCTGGAAAAAAAATATAAAATATGTGACCTACTGATTATGGCTCAATGGTGTCATCTCTATTTACCAAGGAGAGCACACTTCATTCTTGGAGAGGAAGCAGCCTATATTCTACACCTCGAGTACTGATTCATTTCAGGCTAGCTTAGTTTATAGTGTCTGATATAGGATCTGCAGAATAAAATAACCCATCACTTTGTGATAAGAGTCTAAAAATGCATAACTAAGCACAGACACTTAGGGACTAAACCAGCAGAAGTGAGAGAGCTTGTTCATTTTGTAATTTCCTACTCATTCTTAGATGGCTGCTGAATTACACTTAGAAGGAAGCTTGCTAAATCATGTATTTGGAGATGTCGCAAGACTTTGCCAGAACTGTATAAACTGAGCGGCTCTACCATTTTTTTATTCAATAGGATCAGTTACTTAGCCAAAAAGGGGAGCTATGGAAAAAGATCAACCCCTCTGCCTATATCATATGAAGTTCAACACAATTCAGTTACTGAGAAATACAGCAGAAACCTATGCTTAAAGTGACCATACTGACACAATGAACCATTAAAGGACAGTGTTAGCCACAATTACTGGCAGATTTCTAAGGCTCTAATGACTGTGTCACTGTGTGGACAATGTCAAAGACATTAGTAGTGGCTAGCTGAGCTAATGGCTCAACTTTAACTTACAGCCAGAATTATCTTGTACTGGTTCAATTACTCTAAGTGTAGAAGCAGGCCTTAACACATATGTAGATAATATCTCTAATATCAGATCTTGGGCACAGACAGGTGGGCAAGGGAAGAGAGGTGACAACAAGGGCACCAAGAAAAAGTAAAAAAAATCTTGTTCTGAGAAGTAGAAAAGTGACAAAGATAAATTTCACCTAATTCACAATTCTGCCAAGGCCCTCCTCATAGCCTAGAACAGGGGTGGGGAACATGTGGCCTTGGGGCCACATGTGGCTTATCACCCCAAATATCCTTCCATCCTTGTGATCGGGTAGAGATTCACCCACTCACCCTTCTCTGATTGGTGAATGCTTCCTACAACCTCCATTTTGAGAAAGTGCCCAGGCCAGCCTTCAGCCATGCTCTTTCCTGGTCCTCACTTCTCTTACCTTCCACCCTGCATTTCAGTTACCTTTTATGTGTTGTCTTCCCCTGTTGGAATGTAAGCCTCTTGAGGGAAGGAACTGTATTTTGGGGAGGATGGTTCTGTATTTATATTACCAGTGCTTAGCACACAGTCTTTTGATTCCCACATAAATTAAAGTTAGGTGGAACTGCATACAGTTCTTGGCCTCACTCTATCAGAGTCATCAAAGTCATGTGGCAAGACAAAAATCAAAATGACTGTTGATGGCTAGGGATGCAGTGGATGATCTCCTGTCTTCAGTGTCTAACCAAGCTCCAATCACTCCACAGCATCTGCTTCTAACACCTTCACGGTCCTTTGGAACAAATGGTTCACATCCTCCCATTCCATCGGGGAAGTCTTCACATACTTGAGGCAGATACCCCGCTAAGGTTGGATGCCCCTTGGTCACCCTCAATCTGGTTTAGCCTCTCTGCAGAAAGGGTTTACAGGAGTGCGACCACTCCTCATGGTACCTCTTCTTAGAGCCACAGGTGAGAATTGTGTGGCAGGTGGACACCACAGGTGGAAAGCAGCTCTGAAAAGGGCTCAGCAGCCATCACTCCAGAGGTAGTCTGTCTTCCTTGACATCTGTACACCCTAGCAAACAAGTAAATGCTTGTTGACTAAAAAGTTGGCCAGCTCTGGCTATAAGGTTTTTTTTTGGGGGGGGGGAATTTAGAATGAAATTTGTTAAGAATTTGGTAATTTAAGTTTTGAGTTAGACTCTATGCAAATGCAATTAGTTATTCAAGTACCAAAAAGACTAACAAAAGCACTGTAAGTTTTAGCTATAGAGGCATTCTTTTGGCCTGGCTTCAGTATTTTTGGTAGAGAAGTTAAGAATATTTTTTTGTCATATATATATATATTACTATTATTATTATTTACATGCAACTGGGAATTAAGATATACAGGCACTGGGGTAAGGAGATCCATCTCGCCCTACTGGAAAGTCAGTGGGGTGATGGGGGAGGATATAGGAGAGAGCAGATTGAGGGAGGGGGTATATATACAGTGGGATGGCTGTTTTGAGGTGGTGGGTAGGGGAAAGATGGGAAGAAAATTTGTAACTCAAAATCTTGTGGAAATGAATGATATAAACTAAAAATAAACAAAAGTTAATTTAAAAAAAAAGAATATTTTTCTGTCTTTCATTCCCATCTCACCCCAAACACTGCAAGAGTAGCGTCATTCTACCTTCCTTCATCTCAGCAAGCCCTCCCTGGATCTCTTTTAGCATGCACTTTGCCACATCAAGCTCATTCATCTCAGTTTCTTGGAGACTGAGTAGTATGTGAAGGACATCCAGAGAAAGAATTTAGGGAGGACAACTTTCAGAGCCCACGAATATTTTCTCTCTCAGACTGGAAATTCTAGAAATGTACCAACTAGTAGCAGAAATCATAATCATCAACACATTTCTGACCTTTTTCAGAATTATTTTGCAGAACCTAAAAATTCAGGATACTGCAGACATTAAAAAGAGGAGAGCTGATTTCCTTTTCTACTGGTTTTCTTCTCCTGCCCTCCCCCCCCTGAAAGAGAGAGGCACTAAAAGTAAATGAGACTTGGCTTAAGTCAGATCTACAACATGTAGCTTGCTGATAGCATGTTGCTCCACAGATAGTTTGAAAAGCTTAACTACAGCCATCCAAGTCCCAGCCCATCTGGACAAGAGCCCCAAAGACGATGACACAGGGCCCTCAAGGACAAAGTGTGGCAGGACATTACCATAGACTGAATACTGGACAGGTCAGCCTTAATGTATTCTTTTACAAAGCTAATTCACTGTGGTAGAGTGAAGTACTACTCTCCCTAAAATGGTATCTCCATTTAACAAGGGTACCAAAATAAGAGATTCATTCTCTATTTCCCTATTTAATCTACCAACTTGTTTTGCCTTTTATGTGCCTGTAATCTTGTTTTTCTGGTTTTCCTGAAAAGCTTGCCTTCCGCAGCTCTGAGGAAGAAGGAGATAAGATAGCAAGTCTGGTTGTATTAACTGATGCTCCTGGAGTTATGATGCCTTTGGGATGCTTTTTAAAGACTGGAGCATTTTCTTTCCCAACAATATCAGCATTCATCTGTTTTTCCTAAGAGACAGACTAAGATGACTTTTTTCCTACATGTCAACCAGATAAGAATCATAATATCTTCGATATATAGTGCTCTTACTCTAGAAATCTCTTATCTTATTTGGGCTCCATTATCTATTCCTATGAGGTGGATAAAGAAAGTGGTGTTGTCCTGTAATTACAAATGGAGAAACTGAGGCAACAACGAAGACTGTCACAAAGTTGCCTGGTAGTAAAGTCAGTACTAGAGACTATGTCTCCTCACTTATAATTCGGTGCTCCAGACTGGATTTTAAAGGGCATGGAGACTTCCTGGTTGTGGTCCATATGCACGGGGAGGGCATGATGGTGAATTGGTATGACCCCACCCAGTAATAAACCACAAAATGTTAAGTTAGCAGAGACATCAGAGATCATTCCTCTAACCCTCTCATTTCACGGAGGAAGAAACCTGGGCTATGAGAAGGAAATGGACTTGCTTGGATCACATAGCTAGCATGTAAGTGAGAAAAGCTGGCCTGGAAGATAAGTCTTCTGACTTTAATAAATCACTGTGCTGTTATTAATAGCTTACTATGTGTGAGGCACTGGAGTAAGAGCTGAGGAAGCAAATTCAAAACTGAGATCGCCCCTGCCCCTTTCAAGTCCAATCAGTACTATGTTCACTGCCCCAAGAATACTAAACTGGGGGGTCAGAAGATACCAATGTCCAAGTCACTAGCTGTGTGACCTTGCTAAACTTCTTTCCTCATCTTTAAAATAAGGATAAGAGGAACACTTAACAGAATTGTTCCAAGACTGGCTGAGAATGAACATAAATCCCTCTGTAAAACTTGGTGCTATAGAAGTGTCTGCTAGCATCATCATTATTACCTGTGGGATCTGCCCTGACCTCTCCATCACAAGAACGATCACCCTACCCTTGCAGCATCTTGCCCAAAACCTTACTTACAATGGCTCTTGCTTGTATCATAATTGTTTGTGTACATGTGTCCTCACCCAGTCCTCAGTTCATTAATCTCCTTAAGAGAAAGGTAAGGCCTGTGTGGTATTTATAAATTGGAATTTAGATCTCAGAGATCATTTATTCCGATCCTAGACATCTAACATAGTGTCTCACACATGGTAGGCATGTACAGAATTGAACTGTAATTCACAAATTCTCCCTGAAGTAGTAGATGGTAACACGAGAAATTTCTGGGATCCTCGTAGTCCCAGTCCCATAGTTTCTCAGATAGCAAGTTTTCATCAGACTTCTCACAGGACTGGAGGTACTGCTGAGAGACCCATCCTAACACCTGCACCTGTTGCTAGGATCAAATGTAAGGGAAGCTGAATCTGAGGACCCTGGGGCTCTGTCCTGAAAAGGAGTTCCAGAGAAGCACCTGGTGTAGAGGGCTAATTTCATGTGCTTTGTGTGGGAGGGAGTGAATATACTCAGGTGTGGCTCAGGGGAAGCTTACAAGTATACCACTTGAAGCTGTCTGGTATTTCTGCCAGCTTTCCTCCGTGTTTGTTCTGTTCTGTATGTCTGATAGCTGAATCTCTGGTAGAGGCATCCTGGGGTGGATGTGACATCTCCATGTTTCTCCAAGATGTTTTTGGCTGTGGATCTCCAGCAGAGTGCTATACTGCTCCAGGATCCAGATACCAAATATATCAAAGAAGGAATCTGGGCAACAATGATGTGCCCTCAGACACTGAGCATAATTCCCCATTCCATAGGAGTGGGCTTCATACTAAAATATTAGCCTGGGCCTAAAAAAACTTATAAGTACTAGCTTAGCTTTATATAGCACTTCATAGTTCTAAAACCTCTTAATGCACAGTTCGTAAAGTACAAGTATTACCTCTATTTTACAGATACATAAATGGAGTCTCAGAGTAGTTGCTTGTTGTTGTCTCTTTTAGACTGTGAGCTCCTTGATGTCAACTGACTGTCTTTTGCCTTTCTTGGTTGCCCCAGGATTTAATATAATGCCTGGCACATAGTAGGTTCTTAATAAATGTTTACTAAGTTATCCAGGGGTACCATGTTAGTAGGAGCTGGAGCCAGAACTCAAACCCAGGCTTTCTGATCCCCAAATTCAACATTCCTTCCATTATGGCATGCTACCTTTAGAATTAGAAGGCTCCTCTTGAAGGAGGTTGTTTTAGATCAATTCAACAAGAATGCTACAATAAACAGGCAAAAAACACCATGTGTGATTCATTAGCCTGGGTTTTCACTTATGAAAAATAGAAATCTGCTTGATAACAATGCTCCTTTAAATTCTGTAGTGATTTACAGTTTTGAAGTATAGTCTAGAAAAATTTATGTAATGCTATGAATTGGTTACTAAAGGGGAGTTTGGGGGTAGAATGCTAAACATGTGGTGTGACATTAATTACAGAAGTCAACCAATATAAATGTGACATTTATGCAGTAAGAAAGTTTGTGCCTCATTTATACATATTATCTCATTTGACCCCATAATAGCCTTTAAGCTAGCAATTATTATTCCCATTTCATAGACGAAACTGTGGCTAAGAGGTTAAATGTCTAGTTAGGGTCACAGAATGTCTTTCAGGTTTTGTTGATTCTAAGGTCAGTATTCTATGCACCCGTGGCTTCTCTATAAAACATCCCTTTGTCCACCTCAAGAAAGACAACAGGGTTAGTCTGATCCAGCATGGCATCTTCTGTAATTTTGTAAACTGTCTTTGGGGAATGGTTTCAAGTGCATCTTTTTGGCAGTCCTTCATTAGATTATACTGTCCTCTTTGATACTGACTTCAGAAATTTCTAAATTTGGACTACTAATGGCATTAAAACAATCCAAACAAAAAAACAACCAAAAACTCTGATTCATGAGTTACTGAGGGTCAGCTTTACATTCAGCTTTCTTTTTTGGTCCATTTCCATTATAAGAGCCTCTTGCAGGACCAAATGCCAGCTTGTTGACAATTCTAAATGTGACATCTCTGGGTCTTAAATAACCTTCTTGAGATGCTAGCATTTAGAGAACTTTAATTATATGTTTCCCCCCAAATGAGAGTTGGGTCAAGCACTTGGTCCACCAAAATGAATACCAAATAACTCAATAATTAACTGTCTAGGATGTGGAGGTGGATAAACATTTGACTCAGCAACCAATTTAAGAGATACAGCACTGACAGGGGTACTTTTAAAAAATAATTTCAGGGTTAGGGAATTTTGATAATAGAAGTGGTTGGTAACAACAATTTAACTTTGTGGTGATGAGATGAACTCAGTTTTTGACCACAAGGTTATTAACTGTAAAAGCAAAAAAAAAAAACAGAAACAAGAAACAAACCTTCAGCAGAGATGTACTAAACCTTAGCCAGGGCAAAAACAACTCTTCTCCCTTGAAATGGCAACTTCCAATCTACTATTACAGCTCTCTATATTCTTTGCCCAGGGAAAAGGAGGAAGAATCCAGCCAGGAAGCAGGAGAGCAGTCTAGAACTTGTGAGCAGAACTGGAGGAGACACTTACTACTTGTGTCTCCTCAGGAAAGTAATTTAACTCGCCCCCACTCCTTTTTTTGTGGTGGTTGTTTCCTCACCAGTAAAAAGGCGAGGCTGGATTGAAATGGTCTCTGATGTTCCTTATAATTCTACACCTATGATCCCCGAAAAGACTCATCCTGGAGGCTCCTCCCTCAAATTTAGTTTCCATCCAAGAAGCTCCTCCCCTAAATTTAGCTTCTCGTCCAGAGTACTTTTCCCTCAAAGTTTAATTTCTTATTTCTGACATGATACACAAGTCGTCCAGAGACCCCAAAGCCATGGAATGGTAAAACGGAGACTGCCAAGACACAAGCCAAAAGAGTGTCCCTGAAAAGTCCAGAGCCCTCTGTCTCGTCTCTGAAACAAGGAATGCAATCTCTTTTCCTCTTCCCTTCCTTGAAGTCCTCGGATCTCTAACAAGACTTCCAGCAGCAATATCCTCCTCTCAAGGGTCCTTTGTCAGAGAACCAAGAGAACTCAGCCGACACAAACTTCCCCCCAGGGGGGAAAAAACTGCAAGATATCGCGACACAAACGTCCAGGAATGAACCTTTCATACCTGGAAGACGCAAGACACAAATAAAACAAGTTTCTTGATGCCAAACAAAGTACAGAAAGAATCAAGGGTGAGAAAAGGGAGGTGGAGAGAACTTGCTAATTTCCAATGTCATAAACATACGCCCCAATAACAATCCAAACCAACCCAAAGCGATTGAATGGGTGGGAGCGCATGACGGGCGCTACTTCAAAACCGGAAGGGAAGAACGGAGAGAGGGTTCCCTAACAGCTCGCGGAGGGGAGGTGGCATTTCCTCCTTCTTTCTCCACCCACTCTTAGACAAACAGCAGCCAAACATGCGCCTCCGCCTCCTGCCCTCCCCCGGTTCACAGCGCCATTCCCAGGGCACACGTGGCTACAGAGAGCTCAGCTTTTAAGGCTCTGGCTAGCTCTTTCTGGAAGTCAATTTGACTTGAGGGTTTGTGTTACAGCAGGGACGACTGAAATAGAAGGCAGGAAAGAAAACTAAAACCTCTGGCACCAAGGGCCGTGCTTCAAGGGGTCTACCAAACTCACCTGCATCATTGAATTTGCGGCTGCTGCTGTCAGCACCATCTTCTCCAGCTGCAGCTTTCTCAGTCCCAGGAGAAGCCATTCTACTGGGGGTGGGGGGAGAGAACTGAGCGGGTGGGGGTCTAGTTCTAGTGAGAACCTAGGAGCCAGTTTACACCTCACCCCACCCCCAACTTCAGCCTTTCCTCCACTCCCAAGCGTAGCCTCAAACTGCTCTTATTCAGCAGAACCGAACAAGAGGGAGTGGGAGGGACCTCCATAAGCTCCACCCCAATCGCTGGAGTGTCCGGTCCCTTCTCTGGAGCGAGGTGGAGAACTACAGTCCCCATCATGCATCGGGAGGTGCAGAGGAGGGGGAGGGAGGAGGGAGGAGGGAGGAGTGGAGTGGAGGAAGGCAGTGGGGGCGGTGCGCCCGAGAGTGCCCCGGCGTGTTCGCTTAGTTCAGTGAATCAGAACAATGCCTGCGCGTCTGAATCCCCGGGAGCGCGTCTGAGGAAGCTGCGAAGAGGTGCAGCAGCAGTAGCAGCCTTAGCGGCGGCAGCAGCCCCAGCTACAGCAGCTTAAGCAGCCTTAGCATCAGTAGGCAGCGTTGCCCGCGCAGTGTCAGCGCTTGGGCAGACTCCAGTCCTGACCCTTCTCCCTCTTGCTCAAGGACTGAGTGCGTTGAACTGCCTTTAGTTCTATTGCTGCTGCTGTTATTCTGGCCTCTGGTTTATTGTTTTGAGCTCCTGAGAGGTGTGAGAGGGGAAAAAAAGAAGAGAAATAGAGAGGGACAACAGAATCTTCCTTTAGCCATGTGGATACCTACAGAGCACGAGAAATACGGCGTAGGTGAGTCTTTCTCCGGGCGAACTTTTATTCTCTCTCCTGTGTTTGCAATTTTCCTCTATCCCCTCTTTTCTGCTCTCGTTATTTGCCCCCTATGTTTAGGTGAGGCTGGAAATGGATAATTGTAGCACAATATAGTTCGCCGTTTGCTTCCCTCTTTTGCCCTGATACGGTGCTGTGCTATGCAGATCATCTCAAAGCGGGGAGAGTCACACACATCCCCGCCTCCCCCCCAGTCGCTGGATTGGGGGCTCGCGCCCGCCCCAAAGAAACCCCACGCACCGTCCCCCTCCTTCACTACCCTCCCCTTCCAGATCCGCTGGCTTGCTATCAGCCGGTCGATTCAAAGGGAACGGATCCCTCAGTTCTGCTTTGCCTACTCTCATCTCGGTCTTTGGAGTTTGGAAGTGTAGATGGGTGCATGTGTGTGTCAAGTTGCAAGGGAAAGGGCGAGCCCCTTTCCTAGTCTTCCCCTTCTTCGTTCTCCCTTCCCCCCAAACCCTAGGATCTGAAACGACAATCAGCTGCAGAGATTTCCCGGGAGGAGGGTTGGGGAGAGAGAAGAGAGGAAGGGGAGGGAAAAAAAAACCCCGAAACCAACAAAATCAGAAAGGGAAGGCAAACCCTTCCTTCTGGCTCGCATCAACATCCCCAGAGTGCAAAATGTGCAATAATCTACAAAGGAGCAATTCTGACAGGAGACTGAGCCCGCTCTATTTCCTTCCCTAACGCCCTTCTCCTCCCCCCCTCCCCGCATATTTTTTGTTTGTATTTTGTATGAAGTGTTTTTGAGGGGTGGGAGAGTTTCTCTGTGAATTTCAGTTGAATTGCTCCCTTTCCTTGTCATTTGAAAAGGAACGAGGACTTGGTTGTGTTTCCACTTCTGGCTCCTGCGGCCGGTCCGATCCTAGGGTCATTGCGGGGAGCGGGGAGCGGGGTGGGGTTTTTTGGTGGGGGGACAGCTGGAAAGTGGATTTTCAGTTCTGGGGAGTGAGCTAGGGATAACCGTAGGTCAGACCTAGGCAGGAGGGTACGTTTTAAGAAAAGACCTGTCTGACTTTGGCGTTTTGAGAAAAAGGAAAACACTGAAACACTCGCTCCTCTGTGCAAAGGTGAACAACAAAGGACATTAATGTTGACTGATGAACACTGGATTCTCCCTTCCTTTCCCTCCTCCCATTTAATACGGACTAGAGTTCCCGTTCTTGTTTGAATTAAGCTGGGTTCTTCCCTTCTCCCCACCCCCTCCACTCCTGGGTTTTCAGGGTTTGCCTTTAAAAAAAGAAAGAAAGAAAGGAATGGGGCTTGCAGTGAAGGTCCTGAAACAAAAATGGGCTAACCACGGCCCTAAAGGTCTCACTGAGATCCGAACATTTATAGAATTTATCTATTATCCCCTTATTTCTTATCTGCCATCTACTGCCGCCAGGCAGTGCTTTTGAAAAGGGCAGATCTCTGTAGATGTGGATACTGTGGAAAATCTGCTTTCTTCCCTTCTCATTCGTTTCCTGCAATTAAAAAAGGAAGATCAAAGTGCTGTTTGTGGGAGTCATTTTCACTGGGGACCCTCTCCCCCCCGCCAATTTTGCCTGGGGGAAGGACCGTGGAGCCCTCTGAACTGACTTTGTGAAGTGATTAAACAAAGTCATCTCGTCTTTTGCTTGACCTATTAAAAGCCTTCATTCTGCATTCTGCTGTGTTGAGTGGTTAGCAAGACAATAGTTTCTTCTAGATGTGTTTGGAATGTGTTTGACAATCTTTTTTTCCAGCTTTCTCCTTTCCCTTCGTCACTTTTATATTTTTTCCATGTTTAGATAGAAGCCTAAAGAGTTTGTCTTTGTTTCTGAGCCTGAGGAAAGAGGGTATCATCTCAGTATCATCTCATTGCACCGGGTTTAACAATTAGTGCAAGAAGCCAAGACCCATTCAGGGCAACCCCGTCCCATTTGGAGTTAATCCCAGATGTTGCTTTCTTCCAAGTGTTAAATTATAGAGATTATCGATGGGATTCATTTTCTTTATTTTTTTATGTGCCAGGTCACAGCTGGGTTGCTAGTATCGATTAGCTCTCCTACTCTCTTTTCTTTACAGCTATAGGCAGGGTCTGATAAACCACTCTGGGGTTTCCTGGAGTGGCAAACAGGATATTATCAGTCAAGTATTTCAAGCTGCAGCAAAACCACTCAGATTTGTGTGGTGATAGTTGTGATTTGGAGGCCACTTATCTGAGTGGGAAAAGGTGGCAAAGGAAGGAGGAGAGTGGAAAGATGAGTGTTTCTTGCCAGAATTATTGCTTCTCTTTGTCATTTATACTGCAAACCTTTGAGGGCTAATAATATTTTTTATTATTTTTCAAGCATTTGGCTTGTGGTTGCTTAGTTGTTCACCATCCATCTGTTAGGGTTTTTTGGAGTGCCGAGAAAAATTTGCTAGGATACTTCAGCATGCAGAGGTTCTTTCTTCACCATGGAGAGAGAACTATTTGTGGCTGTTGGTGCTTCAAGGCTTTCCCTCCTCCTCCCCTTTTTTACCCTTGATATATGTGAGTATGTTCTGTAGTTCTTACGAACACCAGGGAAGAGTATTTTGTGATTATTAAAGTTTTGCAATTCTTGGTCCAGTTGTCATTCAGTTTCATCGATAATTGAAATAAATTGATTCTTTACAACTTGAAGTGTTCAGTCTTTGATACCTGTGAAAATCTTAACACTTTTACTGTGGGACTTTAAAAAAAAATTTCTAGTGATCTGTATGTGTCCACAGAGAACACATTTGTGCCTTTTATATATCTGTGCTGAGATATCACAAATATAACCCATGTTCTCCATTTTATTTTATAATAAATAGTCTATGTTTCTATATGTGTATGTATGTATGTATTTCAAAATGCATTGGAAATGTTAATTCTCCTGCCTGGGTAATAGGACAGCCTGTAATGTTTAAGTGATGAACCATCTTTCTGTCAAAACAATCTATCTTTTGTCATGGACTTGAATTGTCTGAAATTGGAAGATTATGGAAGATAAGAATCAAGCTAAATTTCTGAGTATAATATAATTCTACCATTTTAGTGTGATTAAAAAATTAGTCTTGATGAAATGAGGATGTTTTTTTACATTGAGCCATCCTGGTTATTAGCTCCATGAGTTAGGAGAGTGGAAAAGAGCTTTGGACTGACATGCCAGAGACCAGTTCCAGTTTCAGAATTTACCATTGACTAGCTTTGTGACTTTAGGCACAAGTCAGTCACTTTGCTGGTCCTCAGTCTCTTCACTTATAAAATGAAGGGGTCAGACTACATAATGATTTACATTCCTGTAAGCTGTAGCTAGTGATCATATGTACCCTTTAGAAAGAAGAGCATCTACATTTTGCAAAGCGTGCTGTGTGGTATATACTTTTCTCCTGGTATGCCAAAAATGATTTTTAAGCAAGATGAAGAGCTAAGCAAAAGCCACCTGGTTTCTTGGAGGGACTGCTAGGAGCCAGGTGGCAATTGCTCACTTTCACAATCTGTCTGATCCTTCCAAGAGGAGTTCCTCTGATGGTGAGTAAAGCATACTCACCCCCCTCAAAATGTTTTCTGATTTCCTGCAGACTGAATAATTTTACCAAGAATAAGAGGTCACCTTCCTTCTCTGTGTAAGTGGGGATTGCCCACAGAAATAGTTCAGAGCTTTGAAGGCATGACTGCTTCAAGATTCATTCAGCAGGTAGTTGTGTGGTGCCTACAGTGAAGAGACATGCTGGTATACAACACAGAAAAGAGGCCTGGACTGCAAATGAAAGAGGCTTGAACTTGAAGAATGCTTTGCCATTAAACTAGCCCTGTGCTCTAGGGCAACTTATTGTTAACCTTTCTGAGCTTCAGTTTCTTCACCTGTAATATGGGATGGATAAAATTTGTCCAGCCTATCTCATAGTGTTGTAGTGAGGCTCAAGTAAGATAATAGATAAAAATACTTTATAATCCTAAAGCACTATATACAAAGGAGTCATTTTATTGTCTCTAATATTCCCAGGTGGATTAGTTATTTTTTTCTGTTCCATGACCATAGACAGCACTTCTAACTTTTGTCAGCTGTCTAATTCATAAATGCACACTCTTGGCTGGGTAAGGGATTAGGGATGAATGTGCAAAGCCATTAACACAACAGGTAAAACAACTCCGAATGCATGCTGTACGTACCAGCTCCGAGTTAATAGTATAATCTTCTATGTAAAGGATCTATTCAGTACTACCTCTACTATTGTACTGTTGAAAAAAAAAACATTAATGTTATTACTAGTCATTCATTAATTTAGCAAATACTTATTAGGTCAGCCAGGGGATAGGTACAAAAAAAAAAAGATAAAAAGACCGAAGGAGCTCAGAATCTACTGAGAAAGACAACATATAAACAACTATGAGCAAACAAGCCATATACAGCATACATTGGAAACAGTCAACTTAGAGAATTCACTAAAATTATGGGCTATATAGTCTGGGCATTAGGGGAGATAAATATCTAAATTAGATGAGGTATCTGCTTTTGAGGAGTTCATAAATGTACTCAGTCATCAAAAATACCTCCGTGTATTTTCCAGGAAGAGGAAAGTATGCTATCATGCAAAGAGCTTAAGATTTAAAGTTAGAAGATCAGTTTTGAACAGCTGTGTGGTGGGTGTGTGACCTTGGACAAGTCACTTATTCCCTGGGAAACTCCATTTTTCCAACTCTAAAAAGGGGATGATGACCTCAAAGGGGGTTGTTGGAGTGAAAATACTGTATAAACTCTTAAACACTATAAAAATGTAAGTTATCATTTTCTAGAGATGTTTTGACTGAATTTGACTGGTTTTTCTTTTTAAGGTCTTTTTTATTGTAACAGAGAACTAATACCTGCCTCTTTATGAAAGTTAGTTTAGAGTTGTGTTTCCTTCAAAAAGAAAATGTAATTGTACTCTTTATAATTAATTCATTTTTAGTTTTTAACATTCACTTCCATAAGATTTTGAGTTTTAAATGTTCTCCCCCTCCCTGTCCTCCCATGTAATTGTACTCTTGTCTGGGAGAGAGTGAGGAGGGCATGATTTTTACTTTTAGTTTTGCTCATTGCTATTGCAATTTTTAATTTGAAATAATTAAAAAATTATTTCATGACTTTTTTTAGTCTACAAATAATGTGTGATGGTAAGTACTGTGAAAGTAGCATTCAGAAAGAGCCCAACACTGGGTGTATAATTTTGAATTTGTTCTTAAGTAGTTGGAGTAAGAATGATTTCTGTCTCTTGGTAAAATACCACTGATTGGTTTGAATACATTAGGAAGGTGACAGACGTATCCGGTTTAGTTTGTTGTCTGCTTTGGGATTATACTATTGATTTTCTTTTGTTACAGCACCTTCCCAAGTGACAATTCTTCCAGAAGGACCGAGTTAGAGATACTTTTCATACAATAGATCAATAATTGTGCCTTCCTTTACTACTTGGTTGTAGGTTGGTTCTTGAAGTGTCAAAATTCTAGATGATTATAGGCATTTAACTTAACCTGTTGGTTAGCAATTTTAATAATAAATAATAGTGACGATGATCATCATTATGATAAAAGCTTAGATTTGTATGACCCTTGTTGTGAATCAGTTTCACTTGTATTCTGTTTTGATTTCCACTGCAACTGGATGAAGTAGGAACAGCAGGTGTTATTATCCCTATTTTACAGAAAAAGAAACTGAGCTTAAAGAGGTTTTGATTTGTTTTAGGTCAATGGGGTAGAGTCACAGTCTCATAGAAGACTTCCTACAAGGAGACTAAAATAGAAATCCTCTGTTAGTCCATTCATTCATTCATCAACAACTACATGAACGACAAGCTATGTTTAGTGCTGGGAGAGCTACAAAAATGAATACCTTGGTCCTTGCCCTCCAGTGTGAGGTAGAAATTGGATGTGAAATCAAAGAGATCTGACTATGACACATACCAGCTGTATGACTATAGGCAAATTCTCTTTTTTTGAAAAATTTTATTTTCCGCCCAGTTAAATGTAAAAACATTTTTTAACATTGGATTTTTTTGGGGGGGGTTTTGAGTTCCAAATTCTCTTCCTCCCTCCCTCCTCTTCCCTCTCCCTGATACAGTAGTAAGCAATCTCATATAGGTTATACACGTGCAGTCCTGTAAAACTCATTTCCGTATTAGTCATTTTGTGGAAGAAAACTTCAGCTCCTAAAAAAGTGAAAAATAATATGCTTCAGTCTGTACTCAGACTCTATCAGTTCTTTCTCTGGAGGCAGATAGCATTTTTCATCAGTCCTTTGGAATTGTCTTGGATTATTGTATTGCTGAGAATAGCTAAGTCATTCAAGGTTGTTCATTGTACAGTATTGCTGTTATTGTATACAATGTCTTCTTGGTTCTGCTCATTCTACTCTGTATCAGTTCATGGAAGTCTTTCCAGGTTTTTCTGAAATTAGCTTTCTCATTATTTTTTGTTGCACAATTACATTCCATTACAATCATGGAATTCAGTCATTACTCAATTGATGAGCATGTCCTCATTTCCATTTCTTAGCCACCACAAAAAGAGTCCCTCTAAGTAATTTTGTAAAAATAGGCCCTTTTCCTTTTTAAATTTTATTTTATTTTAATTTCTTTGGTCTACAGACTTGGTCAAAGAGGATGCACCATTTGATTGCTCTTTGGGCATAGTTCCAAATTGTTCTCTAGATGGTTGGATCAGTTCACAAGTATACCAACAGTGCATTAGTGTCCCAGCTTTCCCATATCTTTTCCAACAATTATCATTTTCCTTTTCTGTCATATTAGCCAATCTGATAGGTGTGAGGTAGCACCTGAGTTGTTTTAATGTGCATTTCTCTAATCAGTAGTAATTTAGAGCTTTTTTTATATGACTGGATAACTTTGATTTCTTCTTCTGAAAACTGCCTGTTCATATCCTTTGGCCATTTATCAAATGGGGAATGAGTTGTATTTTTATAAATTTAACTCAGTTCTCTATGTATTTGAGAAATTGGGCCTTTATTAGAGAAATTTGGTGTAAAAATTTTTTTTTGCCCCAGTTTTCAGCTTTCCTTCTAATTTTGGTTTCATTGGTTTTGTTTGTCCAAAATCTTTCTGATTTAGTATAATCAAAATGATCTATTTTGCATCTTATCTCTTATTTGGTCCTAAACTCTTCCCTTCTATAAATCTGACAGGTAAACTATTTCATTTTCTCTTAATTTGCTTATTGTATCACTCTTTATGTTTAAATTATGTAGCCATTTTGAGCTTACCTTGATATATGATGTAAGATGTTGGTCTACTACGGGTGGGGCCATATGTGACCTTCTGGCCTTGAATGCAGCCTTTTGGCTGAGTCCAAGTTTTACCAAACAAATCCTTTTATTCAAGGCATTTGTAAAACTAGGTGACATCTATTTTCTGTTCAGGCAAATTCTTTAGCTTCACTGAGCCTCAGTTTCCTCACTTGTAAAAGTGAATGATACTCCCTAACTCATAGATTTGTTATGAAGAAAGTTATGTTCCAAACAATGAAGCTGAATACATGAGTTATTAAACTAGTATAGGGAGTAAGAAATATTATATAGATGAATATAAATGCCTAAGTATGTATACAAAATGCTATTTGATAGGAAAGTACACCACCTAAATTCCAGGAATTTAGAATCTATTAGGAGAGATAAGAATGAATGTGCCAGATACCTGGCACAAGAGTTAAGATGTTTATTGATTGATTTTTGTACATACAAAATGGAAGCAGCACCACGTGGTGGAATGGATGAATGCTGGATTTGGGGTCAGAAGGCCTGGATTAGAATCTTGGCTCTATTACTACCTCTGTGACCTTGGACATGTAACTTTACTGCTATGGGCATTGATTTCCTCATCTTTAAAAGGAGAATTGGTCTAAGATCACCCCTAAGGTCTATGCAGGCTCTAAATCCATGGTTCTAAGACTGATAATTACAAGTGAGGAATCTATAAGGTGCTATGAATCAGTTAATCAACAAGTATTTATTAAACACCTAGTTCCCAGACACTTACCCTCAGTACTTAGCCTAGTGCCTACATTCGATAGGCACTTAATAAATGTTTACTGACTTACTGACAAGTACAAAGAATGAAACAGTTCCCACTCATCAGGTGTTTACAATCTAATGCAAAATAGTTTAGAGAAGTGGGTAGGAAAGTTTTTATGAGTATTAAGCATAGGATATTTGTTCTCACATTGAAACATTGTTTGTCTTAAACTATTTCCTTACCATTGTGAGTGGAGGAGATAATTAGAGGCAGGGGCTACCTTGTTTTTAATTTTCAGCTCTAGCATTGCATAAAGCCTTGCTTAGAGAAGATCCTTAAATGTTTGTTGGGTTGAAATGAGAATTTTAAAGATATAAAATAGATTTAATTGTGAGCTTTCTCATTTAGGGTTAGAAGATGATGCTTCATCTTTTTCATCCTAAATTAAAAAAATTTCAATGAATCCTTTCTCCCCACCCCACCCCCACCCCAAAATCGAAAGAAAACAAGAAATGTAACAGTACGAATTTAGGAAGTTTTAAGCTGAGCTATTTTTTTGGAGTTTAATTTTCTATAAAAGACATGATCTGGGAAAGATTCTTGGAGGAAGTTGCATGTAAGCAGGGTAAGATTTTAAGAATTTCAGTGAACTTAACTCTTCCAGAACTCTTCTGAGAATCAATCCTCTTTTTACCCCTGCTATCATCCCTGGGAATGTTCAAATACTATTAGTCACAATTACAGATCATTTAGTCAATCAGATTCTGTAAGTGGAGGGGCATTATGCCATAATGGATATATTGCTGGATTTTGTAATTAGGAATCCTACCTAGGTTAAAATACCACCTAACACTACTGTCCTAGAAGATCATGAGCAAGCCTCTTAACCTCCTGGTGCCTCAGGCATTTCTATGACTCATCTGCCAAGTTATATATTTGTTGCCATCTTTATGGGTGTGGGATGTAAAATCATAGATATTTGACATGCAAACATATGCCCTAAGTATTCATTTCATTCAGAAGATATGGCCCTCAAATATTTACTCCAGGTCAGTAGTCATTTATACAAATGATATTAATAGAAAATGGTTAAAAATGTTTAATAGTAATACCACTTCTGCCTTCAGTTCATTGTATTATCTGAGTCACATTAATGAGAAAGCTTTGTGCATAGCTGATTTGACAAATTTAGAGATCAGATGACCAGATCAAGCTTATGACAGCATATGACAAGTATCCTGTGTTTATACACTTTCTACTATACTTACAATGCCTTCTAAACATAAACTTGGTTCTGATTTGAGCCAAAAAAAAAAAAAAGCCCCAAACCAAATAAACTGTTATTTCTTAAACTTGGGACAGATGTATTTCTTTCTCTTCTAAGTTGTAACTTTTAAGAAAAGGTGCCTCTCTAATTTCTGGAATCTTTTTCCTTTGATTAAAAAAAAGGAACAAGATCAATCAATTACATATTGATCACTTATTCCTAGACTTCATTTCCATGGCAAAAAAACCCCCTTCTTAATGACCTTAAGAAAGGAAAGCACAATCTGTTTCCCTGGGATGCATTATCAGTTGTAGGACTCCAAAGGAGACCATGCCACTTGGCACCAGCTCCTCCATTTGACCAAGTCTGTTGATTGTAATTAAAAGGAACAAGACGGCTTTATGTGATTTGTTTTCTAAATAAGCTGGAGTGGTAAACTCAATTGTCCTGATTACGGCACAGAAGTATTGTGAGGATCAAATGAGGATAAAGTTTGTGAAAGAGTTTTTGTAAAGTGTTCAAGCTGGGGTCAGATGACCACTTGTTGGGATGTTACTTGAGGGGATTTAAGCTTCAGGTTGCTGTTGGACTCTCCTTGAAATTCTGGGTTTGTTGCTTCTATGACTATGATCCTAATCAGGCCAAGATCATGGATTCTATCCCTATAAAGGGCAGTTAGTCATGAAAAACTACTCTTTTGCCTTCTGACTGGTCCTCAGTAATAAGAAAGACCAAGTGAATAACACCATGCAAAACTGAAACCATTACAGGAAAATTAATTAATTCAAAGTGAATGCTCTGTTGACTGTGGGACAGCAGTGTCACCTTTGTATACAAAGGATGACAAGCTCATTAGTCATTCACTTACTGAATTGAATTATCAAAAATGTAGATGAAATACAATCAGATTTATCTTCAGAGTATCAATTTATCCTTCCTTTAGTCATGTAATTGGTTCTTGGCCCAGTTTATACAGTTGTAGATTATTTTTGGATATAGAGAGTAGACAAAAGGACCTTTTCTCAACTGTAGAGTTGTTGTTCAGTTCTTTCAGGTGTGTATCACTCTCTGTGACCCCATTTTGGGGTTTTCTTAGGAGAAATATTGGAGTGGTTGGCCATTTTCTTTTCCAACTCATTTTACAGATGAGGAACTGAGGCAGAAAGGGCTATGACTTGTCCAGTGTTGCACAACTTCTAAGTGTCTGAGGCCAGATTTGAACTCGTTTTCCTGACTCCAGGCCTAGTGCTCTAGCCACTGGGCTACCTAGCTGTTCCTAACAGTAGAATAGCTATCCCTTTATTGATGTATATTCAGGATTATAAGAATAGGTATAACAATAATTAGCATCTAGATAGCACTTTTGGATTTGCAAAAATTTACTAATATGAGCTCATTTTACCAGTTTCACAAATTAGGAAACAGTATGGTAGTGTTTAAGTACCTTGCCCAGAATCATGCAGTTATTAAATGTGGGGCTGGATTTGAACTCAGGTCTTTTTGATGCTGTGTCCAGCATTCTATTCACTGTGCCATCTACCTTCTGACTTTCACTAAAAGAAAGAACTAAGTTCTGTACTTGATCTTTGTAAAACTGGTAATATATAAACTTTTATTATTTTTTCTTAAAATAGTAAAATTTTCTTTCTTCCCAGTGTGTATTCTTTGGCTAAGGTGTTACTTACATCTATTTCTGTGACAGTTTCCACCCAAACAAATCTTTTATGCCAGATTGCACATGTTTTTGAGGTTTCCAAAAAGTATGTTGAACAACAGAATGCATAAATAACATTTTAGTAAATAGAATTCAGATTTCTTCCTCCTTACGAATGCATAATACAGCAATAGGATTATGGGATTTTAGATCTTGACTTATAAGGGATCTCAGAAGCCAGCTGATTTATTGGTAGGTTTAAATTCCTTATTTAATATCAGAGAGGTTCTAAGCATTAGAGTCAGGATTTGAACTTGGGGCTTCTGACTTCAGATCCAGACTAACCTTAGGGAAATATTCTTATATAGTTGAATATTGGGGTAAATATGTAAATAACCTCTAAAGACTTATCAGTTTATACCAAACATTTATTCAGCATTTTAATGTTTGTAAAGCACTTTCCTTATTTGCATCATTCAATGGAAAGTGTGCTGTGTTTTGGAATCTGAGGGGATGAAATTTTTAACATGGGTTCTGCTACTTATTTCTCATATGGCCTCAGGTAAGTCACAGCCTCTCAGGGCTTCATTATTCTCATTGATGAAATGGGACCACTGAGTTTTAAGGTCCTTTACAGCTCAGAATCCATGATATTATTAATAATAGCTGGCATTTGTCTGATGCTTGTCATATGTTAGCTCATTTGATCTTCACAAAGACCAACTGAGATAGTTATTATTATTATTATTATTCTCATATTATAGAGGGGGGAAACTGAGGCTGAGAGATGTTAAATGACTTGGCTGGTGGTACAACCTAGTATCTGAAACAGGATTTAAATTGAGGTCTTATTAATTCCAAGTCCATCTCTTTAGCTACTGTGCCACCTAGCTTCTCAGATCCTTAACTCCTGTCAGGTGGGTGGTGCAAGTATTGTTGTCTTCATTTGACATATGAGGAAACTGAGGCACAGTTAAATGAATGGCCCATTCTTATAATAACTAGCAAGGGTAGAGCTAGCTTTTGAACCTTGCAGGCCAGACTCCAAATTCAATGTTTTTTCTATTACATATAGTATGCTGCATTTGACATTCTATCAGAGATGATTTAGTAATGCTGAAAAAAAATTTAATTGTGATAAATATAGTGCTTTGAATGTAAAAATTGAGCTACCTACTGTAAAGGTATAGGGTATTTCCTTTGGATGAAAGGGTTGACTGGGATGAGTTGTGTCTGAAGCAGCTGACTTCAGTTTGTCATTCAACTATAAAGTTCCCTCTTCCAGAGTTATAAATTTAAACCAATTTTCCTCTCCAAAATAGTTTGCTTGCATGTGACACTGCTACTGCATAGCACCCTCTCTCAACTATTGTTATAGTCACTTTGGGCCTTAGCATTCACACAGCCTTTTTAGGTTTGCATTGTGGGGGGAAAAAAGAATATTCATCTCTTCTCTAAAGCTATGGAACAAATTCACCTTTAATAAAAATTCAACACCCTTTATGAAGCACCCAGGATTTTCAGCTTGAGAATGAGTATGCACATTCTATTATATTGTAAATTCTTCACCCTAGACCCTCCACACATCCTTTTTTTTTTTCCCCTTAAGACAAGAGTTTATATCCCAGGAATATTTTGGAGAAGTTTGTGATGGGGCTTATCTCAAACAAGACAATTTGATCAGATTCTGGTTTGCTGTTATGAAGGTTTAAATGAAATAGACTCACTTTTTGAGGGATTGTCCAGTCTGCTGAAAGAGTTAGATGAATAGATTCCTTGCCCTTGGGAGCTTGTTAAGTGAGCGCTACAGTTTTAATGTAAGCTGCTGTTTATAATCTTAATTCCATTGTCTGTTTTACATCCATCTCCCTCTCCCCCCCCCCCCCCACTTCCTTCCACACCCCACACTGGTCAGTGATCCAAAGGTTTTTTTAATGGTTTTATTGCATGTGTGTTTTCCTGAAGAATGGCCCTGCTGGATTGTTCTTTTCACACTTTCCATACATATCTCCTTTTGACCTACACAACCAGCAAACTAAGTGTTTGAAGTGCTTCCTTGTTCTTTTCTTCTAACTGCTACTGCTTGCAACAAAATTATAATGAGAGCTCTAGCAAGGTTCTAGATATCTTTTCTTATCACTATTGCTTGTGTCCTGGCTGCCACTGAGGGTGAGAATCCACCTGCTAGGTCAGATTGCCATTCCTACAGGATACTGGAGATTTGGGGGCAACTAGGTGGCAAAGTGGATAGAGGCCCCAGCCTAGAATCAGCAAGACTCATCTTCTTGAGTTCAAAACTGACCTTAGATGCTTTCAGGCTCATCTTCCTGAGTTCAGATCTGGTCTTAGATATGTTTAGGCTGTATGACCCTGGGCAAGTCACTTAACCCATTTTGCTTCATTTTCCTCAACTGTACAATAATCTGGAGAAGGAAATGACAAACAAACCATTCCAGTACCTTTGCCAAGAATATCCCAAAAGGAGGCACAAAGAGGCAGATTATGACTGAACAACAGTAACAAACACTAGAGATGTGACAGTGGCATGAAACACCTAGAATGTGACTGATCTGGTATGGAGGAACTGGGCTTCTCTGAGTAGAGTACTGAGTTCATTCATCTAACAAACCTTTATTATGTATACATTATGTACTGCACAATTCTGTTTGATGCTGGGGGATGTGGGGTGGGTGGAGATAAAGATAATAAAACCCCGTTCCTGCCTTCAAGGAGCTTAAGATCTAGGGGTACACAAAATAAAATATGTGTAAATAAGAAGAATACAAAATATAATGAGATCAGAGAACTCCTGGAGAAGACTTCAGAAAGGAAAGAAGGTGGGAGAGTGCTGGAGCCAGCTTGAAACATAATTAAGTTTTCAATATGAGCATTTATTTACACCTTGATAATGGGCAAATGCTACAAATCAGGTGACATTTGAATTGGGCCTTGAAGGAGGTGAAAGTAAGAAAGTGAGAGAATTCTGGTCCTGGGGAACAGGCCTGTTCTTGAGAGAGGCAGGAGAGAAAAATCATGTTCTTTATCGTAGTTTAGTCCTTCCAGTGGTTAAACACCAGCATGTCATAGGACATCCACTGGAAACTAGAAATAGTCGACACAAAGTTACTGAAATGTGTGTTTGGCACTGTGCTGGACTCCAAGAAACATAACGTGCCTTCCTGTATTTTTTCTTAAAGTATTAAATGATGTGTTTGCTTGTTTCAGAGAAATTAGTTTGGTGTTCAGGACAAAGCAGGTGTATTTTTCTTGCAAAACTTTAAAGTGGAGATTTTGACTTGAGATGATGGTGATATGGCTTACTAAGACTCTGTAGTTTAGATGTTTGCCTGAGGAAATAGTTCTCTGATGGAGTGTCTCATATCCTGGCCAACTCAGTGTCCTGCAAAAGAATAGAATTTTGGGGGGGGAATGGGGGGGAGTTGGAGATTTTCCCCACCCTGGTGAGGTAGACCGCTGTTATGAATGACTAGTCTTCAAGTACAATAGAAACACCTGAGTTCAGCTGCAATTTAAATAGCTGGAAGATGTTTTTCTTTTTTTTCTCTTCCTTCCTGGATTTCCACTGGAGCCTTGGCTGATCTTATGCTTAATGTACAATACTTTGCCTTTTAAAAAACATTTTCTAAGACTAGGCAAAGGAAATAAAATGGCCTCAGTTTTGTTACTCTTTTAAAAAAAATTCTTGGAGGGGTGAATATAAGTGACTACTAAATATTTATAGAGAACCAAGAGTTGGCTAGAGCAAGTGCTTTTCTTTCCTTCCTTCCTTCTCCTTCCTTCCTTCTTTCTCAGGCAGTAAAACTGTGGGTTGCCCGTAATCAGTCAATATGTCCTGGTACAATATGCACAGAACATTAGTTGATGCTCAGAGAAACCCAATCTTTCTCTTCTTTCACCCTTCTGCACCCTACTCCAGATCAGCTGTTTCGCATAAGGAATGCCCAGAGATAGAAGGCAGATTTAAAAGAGGAAACTACTGAATATCAGTTTGGTAGTTCCTCAGCCCTGTACTTGACACCCTCCAAAACCTGTCCACAGCTTGTTTTCTGTCCTTATTTCATGATGCTACTTTTATATGCTCTAAATTCTATTTAAAGTGGACTATTGGCTGTTGGCCAGATTCAGCATCCCATTGACTACCTTCATATATGTCTAGAATATACTCCCTCTTCATCTCCATCTCTCCAAATATTTTCTTTCTTTCAAGGCTGAGCTCTGGTACCACCTTCTTCATTCAACCTTTCCAAATTCTGCTTTCTTTCCCCCCAGCTCCTTCTTTCCTCCAATGACGCTGTAATTTTTTAAATTTGTATTTATGTTTATTTGTAAGATTGGAAACTTCTTGAGGGCAGGAACTATTGAATTTTTATTGCTCAAGCTCTTCAGTAAAAGCTTATTTAATTGATTTACACTAAAAAAAAAGGATTTATATAGGAGTTTGCTTGGATGCAGGGTTAATAAGAAGGGAATATTAAAGAGTGAAGAGAGGCTTCTTAAGTGGAGGAAAAAACCATTGATGGACCATTATGATAAAACTGAGTAAAAAGGAAAATGAGGACAGAACTGGGCTGATGGACTGGTAAAATGTGGAGGAATTGAGGAGCTGAAAGACATGATGCAGGTGTAAGTTCAACAATCGTTTTTATGTCTTGGCTTCTAAATATTTAACTCTATTCTTTCTCTTGAGATCCAGTTCCACATCACTAGTATCTGGACATCTCCAACCATGTGACCTGTAGCCATTTCAAACTCAACATTGCCAAAGCCAGAGCCAATCATCCCCTTCTTATCCATACCCAGACTGTCTCTCCTCTAAAATTCCCAGTTTATGCTGAAGTTTGCCATCATCCTTTGAGTCACCCAAGTTCATAGCCTTGGAATCAGCTTCAGTTCTTCACTCTTCTTCTCTATCTTCCATATCCAGTCTTGATTCTATCTCTACAGCCTGTCTTGCATCCTTCCCTGTGTTCACATACCCACCACCTTACTTGAAACTCTTGTCATCTTTCACCTAACTGTTGCATTAGCATCCTCACTGGGCTCTCTAATTCTGTTTTCTCACCTTTCCAATCTGTTTCCTACATAGCTGCCAAATCCTAAAGCATACATAGTTCTGACCAAGTCACTCCCCTGCTTAGGAGTCTTTAGTGGCTCCCTGTTGCTCTAGGGGGAAAAACAAATCTAAATTTTTTTTTTGAGCATTTAAAACCTTTTACAATATAATTCCACTGTACCTGTTCAGACATATTTCACATTATTTCCCTTTGTACCCTTTGTGTTACGACTGTGGTGGCCGACCTCCTGTTCCTTGAACTTGGCATTCTGTCCCCAGCCTTTGTGCTTTTGGACAGGCAGTCAGTTGCTCCTGCTTAGAATACACGCCCTACTCACCTTTGCATTTTAGAATTAGCTGCCTTTTAGGCTCCTTAGCTCATCCTGTGAAGCCTTGCTTGATCACCTTAGTTGTTAATACTCTGTCCCTTCTGAAATTATGTTGTGCTTCCTTGTCTACATGTTTTATTCCATCAAGAGAATGTAAGTTCCCTGAAGGCAGGAGCATTTCATTTTTGGGTTTTTCTATGCCTAGAACTTAGCACAGTGCCTTGCATTTGCTTAGTAGAAGCTTAATAAATGCTTCTTGAAGAACTGAATTGAATTGAAAGAACAGGCTTGGGAGGAGTAAGGGAGCAGGAGAGCTGGAAGGACTGCTAAGAGATGGGGAAATTCAGTGTCTTGCAGTCCCACGGTGGGGGTGGTGCAGTTACAAGCAATGGTGAGATAGATGTGACCCAAGCAGTGGTATGAATGGCTGAAATAAAGTGGAGATGGGAGATCACAGGTCATAAATGATAGTCCTTCTGCAATCCCACGTGGTATTGTAGTACTGCGATGTAGTGGTTTATCACTGAAAAGGAATACAAAACAAAATAAACCCTTGAGTTTTATTATGATTCTCTGCCACTTCTGAAAAGTCTCTGTGGCAGGGTTAATGAGATCATAGAAGTGATCTGTTTTTATTTCAAGCTCAACCCATAGCTGTATGAACTTTGACAAGTCACTTCAGTGCTTCCAGTGGGTCTCCACAGCCCCATGCAGCTTTCTCTTGGAACCCTTCACTCCTGATTTTGTTATTTCTGTTGGAGGCACCATTAGTGAGTCTCTTACAATCACAGCTTTGTTGTTACCTTTGTCTTTACTATCTGTCACTTCTCGTGTCCATTCACAGTTATCCCCATTGCCGTCTGCCTGGGATTGGGGATCTTCACTACCTACTTATACCATTGCAATAAGCCTCTTAATAGGTTCTACTTAATCATCTCCACTTTTTACTCACAAATCTGCTGCCAGAATCACTTTTCTTATGCATTGGTTTGTCACCTCCCTTTTTTGCTCTAAAAATTTCGGTGGCTTCATGTTGTCTCCTGAGTAAAGTTCAAACTCCCAAGCCTGACATTTGAGGTTCTCATTTTAACAAGAATCTATTAAATGCTTACTATATACCAGGCCACAGGGCTTAGGATAAAAGGGGGGAAGGGGCAAGCAAAAACAGTCCCTGGCTTTGAAGGAGTTTACATTTTAATGTGGGGAACAACATGTAACCTAGGGAGATAGAATAGATCATATAGACTTCTGTGTGTGTGTACGCAGTTTTGAGAGGAAAAGACATTAATAGCTGTGGAAAACCTGGAAAGGCTTCCTGGAGTAGGTGTAATTTCATCTAAGTTTTGAAGGAAGTCGGAGAAACTCCAAGATGAAGGCGAATGTCTAGATCGTTCCAGGCATGGGGGACAGTAGCACTGAAGGAGGCCGTTGTTGTTGGAACAAAGCCTGGAAGGGGTGATCAGGTGATGAAGTCAGATAAAGGAGTTTATATTTATTTCTATTTATTTCCTGTTAGTTTATCCTCCACAAGCTAGTGCTATCTTCCCTTTCCAGCCCCATTAAACCAGCCTTCTATGCGTTGTATACAAGCCAAACTGAACTGTTTACTACCCGCCAAGCATACCTCCGTGTGTTTGCTCATATAGGGAAGGGAAGGGCAAAGGCATTTCTATAGTATCTTCTATTGTCTATTGTCTCATTTGGTCCTCACAACAACCCATTTTGTAGTTGAGGAAACTGAGGCAAACGCACTTGGCTCACACAGGGTCACACAGATAACAAGTGTCTGAGGTCAGATTTGAATTTAGGCCTTCCTGACTCCTTTAAGTGGTGCTTTAGTCACAGGAGTGGCCTCAGCAAAATCTGTGCCTGTAATGTGCTTTGTCCTCCCCGTCCTCACCTGCTAGGTTTCTAATTGCTTTTTAATTGAGCGCCTCAATGAACTCCCAAAGCCCTTCCTGATTTCCTTCCTCAGTGCGTCTCAGATAATGCATTGTTGAACAGTTCTCCAGTTCCTCTGATAGGTAGTATGGTTTACCTAATGAATTGGGCTTTTGTCTTAAGCTCAGTGAAGGTAGGCAGCTATGTCTTATCTAAAAATAAGTTCTGGACATGTCTTTCATCTAAATCTAAGATCATTGATTTAAAACTGGAAGGGACTTTCAGGGGCCATCTCATTCAACTCCATCATTGCACTGATGAGGAAACTGAGGCCCATTGCTCTTTTCATAGGAGGAGAAATGTTTATGGAATTAATTTGTAGATTATTCTTAAACTTTAATAGTGTTTTCTCTCTGAAACTGTTTTGTCTCCCTGATGATACTGGTTTTGGTTCAGGTAGATAAAAATAATTTCTGTGTGATTTTGCTTATTCCATGTGCTAGTAATCTTTCATGCAAAGAATTGGAAAAAAAATTTGCTGATTTAGCAATCTTTTCTCTCTCTGTCCATGTGTGCACGTGTGTGTGTGTGTGTGTGTGTGTGTGTGTGTGTGTTTAAATCTTGAACTGCTTAGGTTTCCTAAAGCTGCTCTCTTGGTTTTGCTTTGCTGTATTAAAAAGATTCCCCCTTGAAACAGACTTGTCCCTCCTATTAAATTTGTCAAGGTTGTTAACATCTTACTTGTTGGCTATCAGCTACAATTTTGAACTATATAAGAAAAGTTCAAAGAAAATATATTTGGAAAGAGAGTTCCTTAATTATTTTAAATATCCTTTTGCTTTTCTAGCCAGAAGAACTCATGAATAGGAATAAAATGAAACTCTAAGACATACAGAAAGGCAAAACATCATTTAAGATCTCATTTCCCATTCAGTTTAGAGCACCCGCTGCCCATACTGTGCAAGACTGGTCAGATTTCACTGACTGGTTGCATTTATTCCCCTAATTGGAAAAAATTAGGACTATTAATCATTGTGACACAAGGCAAAATGTCACTGTGGCACGATATTCTTATTTTCCACCTGAAAAATGATAGCCTGTGAAAGCAAAAACAAACTCCTCTTTCCCGCCCCTCCCTTCCCATTTGCTTTCTGGCTGCCATTCATAGTAGTCTGTCAGACAAAGACTAGCCTACTACTGGTCCTATTTAAACACAGGGGAAGAAGGCAGTTCTTCCTCCTACTTCTACAGAAGCAGCTGTGAAAATGAAAGTATGTGTGTGTGTGTGTGTGTGTGTGTGTGTGTGGCCAGCTATTTTGTGGAGGTAGAAGAAACACCCTTATTAGGGTACCCCTTGAAAGGAGAAATCTTTCTTCATTTGCAATCCAAATTAATTATTTGTAATAATCTGGTTGGGTTTTTTTTGGTCTTAGCAAAAATGACTTAGGTTTGAGTTTTATTTTTATTATCCTAGATTAAACCAGAAGGGAATAATTTTTTTGGAAATTGCCTGGGTTGTCTTATGAGAATAGTAATTTTCTAACTAACTACAGAAGTAATTAGGGATGTAGCACAGGAATTATTCTGGTATTGGGTTTTGTAATTTCTTGGTGTTTTGGCATGCTTAAAATGTATTTAGGCATTTGAATTTTTTTTTTTAATAAAAGGAGTCTTAATTACATTTCCAGACTTTTGAAATAAAAGATAGTACATATGCAGGTTTAACTTAAGTCATTTTTACCTAATAGAAATACATCTGATCTTTATTTTCAAGTGTTCATCACAGCTGGTAGGTTAAAAAAAAGGAGAATTAAAACAATATCCCCAAGTGAATATCATGATATTTGATTAAAAAGTAAACTTTCTTTAAGCTTTTTTCTTTTTTTGCTGTACTGACAATTTGGGATTTTTGCAAGATTTCCCTAAAACTGTATCATGTACCTAATAGAGCCCAGGTAGGATGTAGTGTAGGTGAAATGGACTTGAGGTCAAGATATTTGGTATTTCAGGCTATGTTTGCAACTTGCTGTCAAGTCACTTAAATTTTCTGAGTCTCATTCTTCTCATCTAGAATATGAGGATAAAAATACCTGCCTTTAGAAGCAACTTGCCTTAAGTAGTGAGTAGATAAAATGTTGGGCTGAGGATTTTAAGAACCAGGGTTCAAATCCACTTCTGACCCTATGTGACTTTATCCTCATCTGTTAACTTCAGTATGTTTTAGACAACTCCATAGGACTTAATTTATTAAGTCGTAGATGGCTGTAGATAAGTTGGGTCAGATATGGAAGATGCCAACCTGCATTATTGGAAAGGAATGTTCCCCAAGCTGAAATCACAGATTCCTCTAAATTACTAATCCTTCCTGTGTTCTAGCAATAATTGTACTGTTTCATCATGTGATCAGATAGAATTCTACATATACAATGTGCTTATTACATTTATATACTACTTCCAAAGAACAACAATAAGCTGATATTTCCCCTTTATGTAAATGGTAAGCAAAAGGAAGATATTGCCCTGTAGTTTTTACTTATTTGATGTGCTTATTTTTTAAAATTATTATTCCTTGCTTTTTGGGATGTTTTATTTTTAAAATGTCTAAAAAAAGCTTCACTTTAGAGTAATCTAACACCTACCAGTGTTACCAAGATATGATTTAACCTTATCACATATTAACACCATACAACAGGATAAAGCTGTCTATACTTGGGAATCAACAGGATGGCAATACAATGGAGCATTAACAACACTGTGTCACAGTTTAAATGTTAATTTTCAAATCAGCTGGGTGTCCTTTGCCAGATGTCTCCTGGAAAGCAAAGTATAGCTTCCTTCATGGGAACATGAAACCCATAGTAAAAAAATCTGAAAAAATCTTGTTTGGAAAGTTTTGACATAGCTTACTAACGTGGTCTGAGTTTGAATCCCTCTGAAACCTTCTCTTCATTAGTGTTTGGCTTGAAATGTTTGTGATTCACTTTTCTTATGACTTTAATAAGATCACCTTATGATTGTAATAGAGCCTTAATCTTTCTAAAATGCTTATATACTGGTCATCAAATTGGATTCTCAGGAGCCATTGTCCTTATTAACCTTCTGTGCCCACCTCATTGTGTTGCATGAAATATCATAGTATGAGAAAACTGTGCATATGTAAGCTACTTATTACTTAGATGATGAAATGAAGGCTCAAAGAGGTGGTGAGTTGGATTATCACACAAATAGTGAGGAATAAATTGAACCCAAGTCTCTTACTTGTATACATATATATTTATGTTCTACCTACTTCCGTTCTACCCTTTATGGAAACATAATGGTGACCTTTACAAAAACTGACTTCTACTTCACATTTGCTCATACAAGTGTTGTTTAGTTGTGCTGACTCTTCATGACTCTATTTGAGGTTTTCTTGGTGAAGGTACTGAAGTGGTTTGCCATTGCCTTTTCCAGCTCATTTTACAAATGAGGAAACTGAGGCAAACTTGGATCAAATGACTTGCCCAGGGTCGCACAGCTAATAAGTGTCTGAAGCCAGATTTGAACTCAGAAAGATGAGTCTTCGTGATTCCAGGCTGGGCACTCTATCCACTGTGTCACCTAGCTGTCTGTACCACCAAATCATACCTGGATTAGTGACAGCTTTCTTTAGAGCAGCGGTTCTCAACCTGTGGGTTATGTTCAATTTGTAACAATGAAAATACATCCTGCATATCAGATATTTACATTATGATTCATAACAGTAGCAAAATTACAGTTATGAAGTAGCAATGAAAATAATTTTATGGTTGGAGGGTCACCACAAGATGAGGAACTGTATTAAAGGGTTGCGGCATTAGGAAGGTTGAGAACCACTGCTTTAGAGGGAACTCTGCTTCTTCTCTCTTTCCATCCTCCCTCTCTCTCATTTTCTCACTTCCCAGTTCTCTCTCCTTCTCTGTTTTTAAATGTATACACGTTATTTGCTCATTGTAAAGAATTAATTTGACAATATACTCCACAGTTGATGTCCTTTTTTTTTTTACTTGGTTTATGGGTAATTAAAACTGGCAAATAGCTCTTTTTTGTGGGAAAGTGGTAAATTTTGCATCTTCTACTGCTCAAGATGGTTAGCAGAGGTTTTCATTTTTAGAGCTAAAAAGTTTAAAAACTCTTAAACAGCATTTCCTTTTAGGCTTGTAGGAGCATGGCTGTTGCAGAACAGAGAGCTGACATTGCTACCATTTTTTTTTACTCCCCTGACAGCTTGTCAGCTTACCTAACTGAGAGCACGTCAAAAGTTCATGGAATATAAAGAATCTAAATTGGAAAAATACTTGTGCTAAAGTAATACAAGCCTGAATTTAATATTCATCACCCTTTTCAGCTGTCTTGCTTTTCATCGGCAGATCCTGAGCTTATGGAGGTTTAAATGAGCTGTCCTAGTATCCTAAATACTAAAGATTGAGCTTCTGGTTTTGTTTTTGGCCTTCTCATTAAGCTTGACTTTGTGGGATGTGGGATATGGGCTGCACAATGACCTTGTGTATCTGTAAGGGATAGATAGGGAGTTATTTTTGAGGTTCTTCCTGTTGATGCAACCTATTTCCTTGGGTTTCAGAGAGCATTGTATTTTCTCTTGTAAGGATATATCTTTGATTTTTTTTTTTTTGTCGGTACATAGTAGGTTCTATGTATATTTACTCAGCATTCCCCCCCCCCTTTTTTTCTGTGGGATGCTGATAGGTGGTGATGATGCTTTTAAATGTCAGCATCACATGATCTGGCACAGTTTCCATAGATTTGGGAGAAAAAGCATCTGGCTTAGGTTTATTCCCATCTCCATCTCTTCCTTAACCAGTTGTAATATTGGAATTTGTCATCCTGTTTCCAGGATTTGAGGAATTGACTAATTTAAGGATCTAAACTTCTAACTTTACTTCAAATAGGAGACAAGCTAGAAAGCACAGCTTAGTTCCTTAGCCATCATAGTTTTATTTCTTTGGCTTAAAATTGCCCTGTTCTTCAGGTAACTTCTACCATGGATGAGAGCATCATAGATTTAGAGTTGAAAGGCACAAAGTGGTCCAACCACTTCATTATAGAGATAGGAAAGTGAGACACAACGAAGTTATGAAGTTGTTCAAACATGACTATCTGAACCCATGTAATGAAGCTGGTACATTTGGAATTTTCTAAAAATCCCATAATTTTGTTGCTCATGGTATGAATGTGTGCAGGCTTTAAATTTGTCTTTTTCAGTGAGGGGGAGAGGATGAGAAAGTAAATGAGGGGAAATGGTGACAGAAGAAAGGTTTTCTTGATTCACTTTTTATCAAAATGCACATAAAACTGATCATTTAATCCACATGGCTGGTTGCTGCAGGGAACAAAAATGATGTCCCTGCCACTGTAATTGATGCAGATTCTGTGGTTCAGATAAGGGACAATGCAGTGATATAGATGTGAAGCACTGGGAGAAAGGGGAAAAAGACATGGGAAGTTGTGAGGTCCTGTGTTTTTCTAGTATTGCCACATTTCCTCTTCTGGCTTCTTTGGTGGAGAGAATGAAGAAAAGAGATGCGCAGGAAGTTTCTTTTCCTCTTACTGAGATCTTGGAAAAGTCAGCTATATCCATCCTAAGCAAAGGTTGAAAATTGTAATCTCTGTGTCTTTTATAGAAATAGGGACTGGAGCTGTAATTTCATTGGCATGTGGAACTCTCAGCTCGGGATGCTCCCTCTGAGCATGGTCACACCTTCTTGGCAATTTACAGTCTGAGACTTGCCTAGAACCCTGAGAGGATTCATGACTTATCAAGGGTAAAAAGACTGGTATATGTCAGAAGCAGGACTTGAACACAGGTTTTTGTAGCTTCAAGGCCAACTCTCTGTCCACCCTGCCTCACTCTCATACATACGTTATTTTTAAGGTGTAGAGAATGCTTTCTTCCCAACAACCCTGTGAGGTTGGTAGTGTAAGCGTGATTGTTCCCTTACGTAGGTAGTAGTGCCTGAGATGAGGGATAAGAAAGCAATTTGACCTTACAAGCTAACTATGTGCTATGTAAAACTACGTGCTATGTTTTATAGAGAACAGAATTTTGTGTCCTTAAAAAATGCACACTCATCAAAGGTAATAGTGGAAAAGGTTTGCCCTCATTCTGTTCCCCTTAATGGTTTTTAGCTCCAAGTGTCTGCTTATTTTATTTACGTGTAATCACAGCACTACTTGTCCACAGCATCATGGCATTTGCTTGTGGCCATTGTCACCTTCATTTCTTTCTCCTCCACATGGATGGCAGTCCATTATGGAGGTGTGTAGGACAACTATAAAAACAGCAAACACTGTGATCATTTTTATGCACTGTGAAAAAGCTGAATGAAGAAAAGTAATGGGAAGCTTGCCTTACTTAAACGCCACCACCAACAAGGCACTGTATAGATGAGCTGTAACATCTATGTGTCATTGAAGAAACAAAGCTGTGTTTCCAGTCTGGTCCAGATGTTAACCATAATCTGTAGCTTTCATTTAAAAGAATGAGATTTGGAATAATCTTCATAGTTTCTTGATAGAAGTGCAGAAAGAAAGAGATCAGGAGAGAGGGATATTCATTCCAATGACTGCTCATTCCAAAACTGGGCACCCAGTAGACATTTAATGCTTAGTGAGGTGAATTGATTGTTGTCCCATTGTTGAGTTCTAGTATTAGTTTTGGAAGTCTTGTTTCTAAGGAATTATGTTCCCCAGGTGTGCTTTTCCCATGATATAGTATGCATCAATCTTATGAATGCCACTGAATGGTGAATGGTCATGCCTAAATAACTATAACACCCTCAGAGAGAAGAATTACTGTAATGCCCTGTACTATATGTAATGTAATACTGCAACACAGCTGTATTTTGCCTTAAGCAAAGGTAATATTGTCAAAGAAAACTTAAATAGCAAATGATAAATTGGGAGGTGGTGAGTATTTGCTTTTTAAAAAGGATTCTCCATAAAATTCCTTTTTAAATCGGTACACCCTCTATGAATTTTAAATACTTCCCATGAGTTACAAACAATAAATTTCTATCCCACATTTAAGGACATATAGAAAAATATACATGTGCCTATCCTTGTTGTTTTTTTTTCCATTTTCCCCATAAGGCTATCAAATTTAACTTTTCCCTCTTTTTGCTGTTTCAGGTATCAACCTGGAAGAGAATATTTTGGCCTTAGTGGGTCTCTGTTTGGAAAATAAAAAAGGAGTCCCTTAGCTTTTAGTCACATAGTCAATTAGATATATAAGCATATTCCTTAGTAACAAATGGGACCTATTCTTTAACACACATTTTTCAGAAACTTCATTCTGAGGGGATAGAAATAACACAGGAGACATCACTAATAGCTGGCATTTATAGGGCTTTAGAGATATCTCATTTGATCCTCACAACAACCCTGAGAGTTAAGTCTTGTTATTATCCCCATCTAACAGTTGAGGAAACTGAGACAGAGAGAGGTTAAGTGACCGTCCCAGATTCACACGGATAGTGTCTGGAGCTGGATTTGAATTTAGTCTTCCTGACTTAAGGGCCAGTGCTAGATCTAGCTCCACTGTGCCACCTAGGGAAACAGTCCCCAAAAGGGGGTGGAGTGCAGGATTGGAGAATATCACTGAGAACCAAAATAATGTTAAATGTGCTGGAGAGCATCAGAATATATGCAACAGGATGCAGTCTTACCACCCTTGTCTCTATGCTTGACCACAGATGCTAGATGCTATGGAATCAGACTGGATTAATAGCACCAAGCACTTATTTTGGTTATTGATTTCTGTCCCAGAGGTGAATTGACTGCACTGAATGGAGAGTGACTGGGGAGATGGAATAGTTAGCTGGGGAGGATCCTATTCATCTTTGTTTACTTTGTAATACAGATTGCTTCTTGGTTTTTTAGAACTTGCTATTTTTAAATGTTGTCTTAACTAGGTACCTAACTTCTATTTTGATTGATTCGCCATCCACCTAATACCCTTCCTTTGAGAAAGGTTGACTTGACCTTGTCCAAGGATCTTGGGCTGATGTTTAGAAGGTGAAGGTATGTTGAGCTTCAGTTGCTGCCTATTGGACATTTCAAATTGAATGAGCTGAAGACATCACAGACTCATCCTGACCCAAACCACTCGTTATCTCTAAACCCTTCTTTCTTCCCAAATTCCCTGTTTATGTAGAAATTCTTCCAGTCTGTCAAGTTCGTAATCTTGGTGACATCCTTGACTTCTTCCTCTTTCATTCCATGTCTCTCCTTAATTGTCAGATCTTGCCATTTCTACCTCTACCACATTCCTACAATCTGATGCCTTCTTTCTTAATACTGTTCCCTAGTTCAGGTCTTCAACACCTGTCACCTAGATTACTGGTCTCCTTGCCTCAAGCCTCTCTGTTCCATCCTCTAGATTACTTCCAAATTGATTTTCTACAAGTACGGATTTGACCCTACTCAATAAAGACCAGTGGATACCTGTTGTCTCTAGGATAAAATAGAAAACTCTTTTGTATAACTTTTAAAACTCCTGGCCCCAGCCAATCTCTACCAGCATCAATGTATATTACTACCCCTAGTCTACCCTGCAATATAGCAAAGCTGCTCTTTTCTTTGTTCGCCATCCGATATTTCTTTGAACTTTTTTCCTTCTTATTGGTTCTTCCTCATGGCCGGAATGCAGTCCCTCCTCACTTTTACTTCACAGAGACCATCTCTTCCTTGAAGACACAGCTCAGATACCACTTATACATGAAGTCTTTCCTGATCTCTTTTACTGCTAGAGCCTCCTCTCTCTTCCTAATTGTTGTTTAGTTGTTTCTCAGTCTTGTCCCAACTCTTTGTGACCCCATTTGAGCTTTTCTTGACAAAGCTCAAAGCTTGATACTGGCCTGGTTTCCCATTTCCTTCTCCAGCTATTAAGTATCTGAGATTGGGTTTGAACACAGGCCTTCCTGACTCCAGGCCCAGCACTCTATTCATTGTACTTCCTAGCTGCCCCTTCTCTTTTTAATCACCTTATATTAAACTATTTTGTATTTATTTTCTCTCTATATATAACGTATATAGTATGTATACACATGCATACACACATGCTCAAGCTTGCTCACACCCCTATGTTTTCATTCCCAGCCTTTCACCTGACAATGTAAGTTTCTTGTGAATATATTTAATTCTTGATATCTATACCTGTATCTCTAGTGTCCAGCAGAGTGTCTGGCATACTGGTTGCACTTCTGTTATTGTGCTGTCATTTTTTTAGTCATGTCTGACTTCATGACCCCATGTGTAGTTTTCTTGGCAGATACTGGAGTGGTTTGCCATTTCCTTCTCCAACTCATTTTACAGATGGAGGAAATCAAGGCAAACAGGATTAAAGGTCTTGCTTGGGGTCACATAACTAGCCAAATCTGAACTCAGGAAGCTGAATCTCCCTGAATCCAGGTCACTGTGCCGCCTAGCTGCTCAGAACAGTTAGTGAGTGTTTATTGATTGGTTGTCATTTAGCAGATCAACATCGAGTAAAAAACAAACCATTCTTAGTGATTAGTAATCTTAATATTGAGCCCTATTATTTCTGCAGTTGTGTTTAGTTAGATAGGTACATGCCCAGGGGATACTTAACTTAAATGAGTCAAGTTCTTAAATTGTAACTGATAGGGCTATGTGGTTGTAAAGACTCTGGGGGGTAAAAATTGCTGTAATTTAAAATGCAGTAATTGGCAGTTTTGTACAAAATGAAGGTTTTCCTTGTGGCCAAATATGGGAAGAATATATGTGCATTTTTTTTTTTACTAAAATACAATACACTTTTCCTTGCTAGAAAATTGGTCTTTGAGTCAAATTTATTTTTGTACCTTATCTTTATTAATAATGAGAAGATACAGTGAAAGGTCACTTAAGCAATTATAGCTGTGTCAGTGGGGGAGGAAGGAACTATAACACTCCCACGACTTCCATTGTCTTTGGAAGCCAAGGACCAAATAGAGCACCCTACATTTCAAATAAACCATGATAATTGAGCTGATCAGTGAAGTAAGAAGATAAAAGTATGCTGAGAGAAGTCTTAAATTGCTGGAGATCGAGAATCTGGAACTTTTTGGTGAGTGAATTGGAAGCAACTAGGAAAAGGACCTTGTTAGTCTGAGTGGAAACATAATATCCCTTTTTCTCTTGTCTTTTCTCTATTGACTCTAGCATAGAACGTCAAGCTCTGTCTGGGTTTACACAGACTGAGTTCAGTTTTAGAGAGAGGAACTGTCCCAGAACCATATCTCTTTGGTTTGGCTTGTCCCCACCATTAGTTTTCTTTCAGAACTTCAGAATATAATTCATGCCTGTGTTTACAGATATGGTGAAAGGGTCTTAGTTCCTGTGTAAGCATTAAAGGTAACAATGCATAATAATTATGGGAAAGCACTTGTTTCTCCCCAATTCAAAGAAATACAAAGGACTGACAGTAGTATATAGACAAGAAAAAAGTTTCACTTTCCTTTCTGATAGACATTCCCTTCTTCAGAGACCTATGTAATCTTCAACTTTATAGTGCGCTAGGACTTGGGGGCCATGTCCAGTTGTCCTGATCCAACTCTTAACACTGGACGCAAATGGCACTGGAGGAGAAAGTGAGGCAGGTGACTTTGCATAGCCCTCTCTCACTTAATTCCAGTTCACTTGCAAGTCTTGGCATCTCCTTCCTGATGTCTTGTGCCTCTTCTAGAAGGAAGGACAAACAACAACTATAAGAACTACAACCCTAGGGCATAATCATTTATCCCCAAAGAAGGGTGAATCCTTTCCTTTTCATCTCCCAGTAATCTTATCAAGCTTTTCAACCCTAGTCACTTTGTATCCTAGGATCTTGGAGCCTCTAAGGTGCTATTATTATAATACCCATTTTATAGATGAGGAAACTGAAGCCTAGAGAGATTAGGCAATTTGCCCAGTGTCTCACATTTAGCATCTGTACTAACATTTGAACCCAGACCTTCCTGACTTTGAGTCCAACCCTGTCCATTCCCCCAGGCTGTTTCTCTTGAGCCATTCCTCTTTATCTTTCTTCAGCCTTTATGAAAGCTTAAAGAAAAGCCCTGTTGGTGGAACAAGTACATCATAAATTTGTGGCTTTGTGGAAGGCAACAGATGAATCATTTTCTTTCCAAAGTATCAGTCACTTACCTTTAATTTGAGCAGGGAAGATCATGGGCTTTTTTCTAGCTAAAGGCATTGAAGTATGAGTGAAGATAAAGAATATGGAATTAGGTTTCAAGACCACAGGAGAAGTGTCTGGACTGAATCTACTATACATAGATAATTTTATCCACCTTCAACTTATCAGTTCAGTTTTAAAAAAGGTTTTTTTTGGGGGGGGTTTGTTTTGAATGAAGAATTTCATGTTTGGATCCCTCAAAGGGAGAAGGTACCTCTGGACAGATTCAGAGATAATCTGCTGCTGGTATTCATGTGGTCCAATAGTTTAGAAATAACAAATTTGGTCTGTCTTTTCCCTTTACTATAAAATGTGAGTATAGATATATGAAGATTAAGCCTAATTATGTGTGGTTTTGTTGATATGTAGAGGAACTGTTACAGGTTGCCTTGTTTTTTCACCTCTTTCGCTTCTGTTTTAAAGTTGCATGACGATAGCACGTGCTCATTGGTCTTTCTCCTCTTCTGTTATCAAGAATTTCATATTCATATTGTTTGAAGTTACTTGTATTTCATAGCAGTTTTTTTTTCCTATGGGCCTTACCTCATTTGACCATATAACTTCTTCTAAGAAATCTTGCTTTAATAACGATAATAACAATGGCAAAACCAAACATTTTATCAAGGTTTTCAGAGTACTTTTTATACACAATCTTATTTAAATCTCATAAGAACTCTGTCATCTAAATGCTACAAGCATTGTGATTCCCATTAACCTGTCAGGAAATTTGAGTCAGAGAGCTGTTAAGTGACATACCTAGGGTCTCAGCAAGTGTCTGAGGCAGACTTTTAACTCAGCTCTTCTGACTCTAAATCCAATGCTCTATCCACTATTCGACATTACCTGTAATAATAGCTTTCTTTTTTGTCTGACAGTATATATTTGTATATGTGTGTGTGTATGTATTACTATAAAGTTCGCAGAGTGTTTTCATCCCATTCTATCTATGAACCTTATCCAGACCTAGAGCAAAGGTGTGTGAGACACCCAAAACACTCCCCAGTGTGGCTCAAACTACATTAAAATGTAACTGGGAAATATTTAACAAAATAAATAAAAACTCAATAAAATATAAATAACGTTTTGTTTTAAAACTAAGTCAGTATGTGACCCACAGTGATCCTTATACTTGGTTTAAGGGCCTCTGTTCTGTTTGACTTTGACGCTGTTGGCCTGGAGGCAGGCCCTGATCAGTGGGAAAAGTGTGTTGAGTAAATACTTGGATACAAATTGTAGCTTAGTTATTCTCCAGACAGTAATTTCTAACCCGTGAGCTATTGACTCTTTGCAGGATATCATTGCAAGGCATCCACAAATCCATATGTGAATTCATAAATAAGCAAACCCAGTGTCTGTAGACTGAATAATCAATCAGCAATCATTCAACACTCACTAAATAGGTGACTCAGTGGATAGCATTCACTGGTCCTGGAGTCAGGAGTTCAGATCTGCCCTCAGCCATTTACTAACTGTGCGACCCTGGACAAATCACCTAACCCTGTTGGCCTCAGTTTCCTTATCTGTAAAATGAGTTGGAGAAGGAAATGACAAATCACTCCAGTATCTCTGCCAAGAAAACCCCCCAAATGGAGTCACACAGTCAGACATAACTGAAAACAACCAAACAACAACAAATCTATGCCAGGCACAGGGCCAAGTCTGGAGAGACACAGATTTAATAAATCAAACAATCCCTCCTAGAAAGAAGTTAACATTCTGTTGGAGGAGACAACAAGGACATGCATTAGTATATAGAAAATGAAATAATGCATCTCATACTTTGCATGCTTCACTGTTTTTCAAATGTATGTAGATATTATTACAAGGAATAAAGTACATTTAAAAGCATGACTGAATTTGTGTCATGTTTTGCCGTTTTGTATTTTCTTCCCAGAAGCCTGGCATTAATATAGAGAGAGCTAGCCTCAGAGTAAGGTAGACTTGAGTTCTAGTCCTGTTTCTGATAGCTGTGTCAATTCAACTCTCAATGCCCTACAGGCCTGTAGACTGAACTTTCAGTGTCCCAGTTAAGGTGCAGAGGAGGGGCTTGCATGCCTTGGGAAAGGGAGTTTCCTCACTGAAGTCCCCTGTACCAGTGAATTCACAGGTGTGGTTAAAAAAAAAAATCTACAAATGTTCTTAATAGGAACTAATACTAAAACCACTAGAGTGGGAGGTTCTGTGCAATTTTTTTATGTTAAAAAGGAATCTTTCTACTTCTACTTAAAAAAAAAAAGAATGGGTACCATTGCTCTAGGACTAGATGTATAGGCACAGTGGGGAGACAGTGGTGAAGGTTCTGTCAGTATGCTTGGGCAGGGTCTTGTCAGGCACAAACTAAAACCCTTTTCTAGAATAGAAATGCCTAGATCTTAAAGCCCTTAGTGATGGCCATGGGATGTCCATTGATCTCTTTGATATTGGCTTTAGGCAGAAGATGGAGGCAAAAATGTAGAAGGATAAGAGACAAGACCATCAGGCCTAGTTTTATTGCGTTGGTTCCCATTCATAGATTCTCTAAGCTACAGCCTCTCTTAAGGGTACATTGTCATTGTGGCCTCAAGACCACCTGTCCCAAAGTTATAACACTAGCCCTCTTTAGAACTTCCTCATTTCTGTCGAAGGCATCCTTATCCTTCTCTTAACCCAGGTTCATGAACATTTCTGGGCTTAAGTTTCCATTTGCCTCAACACAGTATGAATTCAAGGGAAGGAATGACTTTATTTTTGGCTGTCCCTAATATACAACAACGTGGTGCTTAATAAATGTTCCTTGAATTGAATACTTATAATCTGTAAATTATAAAGCAAATAAATCTCATTTCTATAAAAAATGTAGACGGAAAGAGGGAAAGGACAGAAGAAGTCAGTGAAGAAGCAACAAATGGGGAAGTAGAAAGTGTAAAGATGTTTATCTGGGGTGTGTGTGTGTGTGTGTGTGTGTGTGTTTTGTGTTTGTGACAGAGAGAGATAGAGACTCTTATATGCAAGGCCATATACAGTTGCTAGTCCATAAATTTTACTTATAGTATTGGGTCAACCCCCTTTTCACACTATCTTTTTGCTGACTGCGCAACATGATGGCTTTTTTGCTTGACTTGTGGATTTTTGTGTGTACTACTTGGATAGGACTAGTAACTTCAACACATGATTTTCTCGGTATGAGGAATTCCCAGGTGAGGAAATTCTCTCCACCAGTGGTCAGTAAGGTTGCTTGTAGGGCACTGGGTGATTAAATACCTTGTCCAGATTCTCTGTGCTAGTATGTAACAAAGGTGGGTTTTGAAGGAGGTCTTTTTGACTCTGAGATTGTCTTTCTACGCAGGATTGCTTTAGTATACAGCATTGACTCTCTTTAAAATAATATGCTTTACCTTTTTTTTTTCCCTTTTTTTTTCTTCCTGGAGAACATGCTTGCTTTCTGAATTGATTTTTGTTTGTACTGTTTAGGCAGCCTAATTCGATGATAGCTTGCTGTTTTTCCATCATCAGTACAAATCATTCATTGTGATTTTTTTTCCTGGCGCCCTGGTCAGTATACATTTTTTGCATGTTAGAAGTCTATCATCACTTAGTATTCTTGCGTCCACCCTGCTGAACAAGCCATGATCTCTTGCTTGTCTCTTTTGTATGTATGTGTGCATTGCAGGTGTGGACGTTTCCTAAGCACAATTATTAGTGTGCTCAGCAACCCTCTGGAGCAAGTGAAGCCTAAATATTACCCAACTTAATCGCAATTTTAAAAGCCAAAATAGATCCCAGTGAAACCCTTTTGAATTAGCTGTTGACAGCTTTTGAACAAATAGCATATTCTTCAGAGCCACTTCTGTTTGACTGTCTTATTAATCTCTATAGGAAATAGTCCCATTGGGACAGCAGGCTGAGGACCTGCTGCCTACCAAACAGCTGCCCCACCACTAAATCTTTAGGAAGATACAATGGAAAATAATGTAGTGCAACAAGGGTTATTGTCTAGAAAAGACATCTTTCCACACTCTTCTGCTGAGTTGAAACCAGTTATACTAAAGCCTGGAAAAGTAATTACAGATCCCGGAGGGAAAGAAACAGAATTTTTCTTTTTTCTTCTCAGTTGATGCACTGGGGGGATGATGTATTTTTTTCCTTAAGATTATATTTTTTCTGTCATGTTTTTTTTTTCTCTTCTGAATAGGTGTAATCATGTATCTGTGAAAACCCAGTTCTAAATTAATCAAGCAAATGTATAGAAGGTCAGAGGGATTATATTGGATCTAGCATAGTCTTCAGTTGCCCTTTGAGTTATTGAAATGCCAGATGTCTTTGGTATCAGCCAGATAATAAATAGCTGCACGATCAGATTTGTTGTAGTGAGGGAGTCAGAGAAGATTACCCTTGTTCTTAGTTACTCCCATTTTTGTTCTTTCATAATTAATGTGGTCCTTCAGGTATTAGGTGTAGAATTTCCACCTGCCCAGTTATGTGACACTTCTATGTGACATTCTAAACTTAGCCATTTGTATTGATCCCTCTTTAAATCAGAACCAATGAAAGTAACAATCATATGATGTTCATCTCCTTCCTTCCCACCCCTCCGTTTTCTTATGTTTTTATGCCTCTTCTTGTGGCATAATTTCCCAT
>CM053585.1:446054014-446074316 GCA_028646515.1 Pseudochirops corinnae | reverse complement strand
TATATATATAAAATTATCCTATTTGGTATTTACAGTTACACAGTGTAGAGAATTGGACAGATAGAAAAACAGGGAAATTGTAGTTTACTCAGCAATTCATTGAGTACCCATTACATGTCAGTCATTGTGGGGGATACAAAAAAACAGCTTAAGACATCTTTCTTGTCCTTTAGAAGCTTCCAATCCAAAAGGGAGGATAAAACATGCATAAATAACTGTAATGACTAAACCCATATACAATAGATACCATATGAATGATAAAAGCAATAGAAATCAAAGGAGGGAAATTGGGTTGATCATTAAAGGCTTATTAATAGAGGTAGCGCTTGATTTGGACCTTGAAAGATAGTAGTAATATGAAGGCTAGAGCTTATGGGGTAGCAGATGGGTTCCATGAACAGGAAAGCATCACATGTGTTAAGCAGGGGCAATGACTGGCAATGGAGAGGTGTGTGTACTGGCTGATCACTGGTGAGATAAGTCAGTCCAACTGTGTAGGATATTGAATGCAAGGCAAAGGAGTCTGAACTTTGTTTAACCAGAGGGAGTCAGTGAGAGTTTTTGAGCAGGGGGGCTATGTGATCAAAGAAATGTTTGAGGCAGATTAATTTGTCAATAATGTACATGACAGATTAAAGTGGGAAAAGACCAGAGGAATACAGAAAGAGACTAGTTAGGCTTCTGTCATAGTTTAGACACATGGTAATATATAGGACCTCACCTTGGGTAATAGCCATAATGCAGAAAAGAGAAATTGTGATAGTATTGGTTTCTAGATGTAGGGATTATCAAAGACAACATGAAGCTTTTGAGTATACATGACTCGGGGTGGAAATGAGGAAGAATGGTGGTGTCAAGGGAAGTTGGAAAATAATGATGAGTTCACTTATGGTTAGGTTGAGGTGACCTGGTCTATATAAAAGTGATTTAGGAAATGTCACATAGCTGATTTGTCATGGATCAGTCTCTTGACTCCTGGATAAATGCTCTTTCCATTCCCCCACAGTGACCCTGTTGAATGTTTCTTGTGTATCTCCCATGGTATAGACTACAGTTTTGGATACCTCCTGTAGATACTAAATGAGTACTTGCTGACTTGATTAATTGAACTCCCTTAACTGAGGTATACTTATTCAGACCAAATGGAATGAATTTTATGAATGTTAAGCAAAGATTTTCTTAATGGCTAAGTAAAATTGCAAGAGAAATATCTAGACAACAAACTGGTTTTAAACCCTTGGAAGAACTTGAAATATTTGTTTACAATAAACAAACTTATTTCAATTTACTAATCTATTCTCAATACTAAAGTAGGTCCTCTAAAGACTTCTCCCAGAAGTTAGTTCTCATTTGAGAATTAGCTCTCAATTGAGAATTAGGCTAGAAATTAGCCTCATTTGATTAACCTTGTATATTCTAAATGATTTTATTTCTTAAAAAAAAAAACACCTTATTTTTTGAGGTCATTATTTGTAATGTTACATCTTCCTCCTCTACACTATTTGCCAATGAGCTTGAACTTAAAAGTTGATGCTAACCTTGGCTATCATGCCTCTCCTCTTGGAAAGGAGATAAACTGTTTCATAGTGGTTCAACTTGGCTAAGAAGAGCTGATAAAGTCAATATATTTAGTGTTGTACATTTCCTGTTTTTCCAGAGTCAAGAGTTTACTTAAATAGTTTGGGTTGGAGCTGCTGTAATTTTAAGCAGAATCTTCTTCAATCTTTTTTGTTTCTTTGTTTCTAATTGATTTTGATCTTCCCTGTATTTAGTCTATATGGCTTCAAATTGGACGGCTGTTTCTAGAATGACTACTATGTTGTTAGCCAGTCCTTTCCTCTATTAATATTCAATGACATTTAACAAACATTTCTTCAATGCCTACTGCACACTGTATGTAAGACCCTGGAAACAAGGGATGCAAAGAAGAAAATCAAAATAGTCCCTATTCTCAAGAAGTCTATATTCTACTAGGGGGGATATCAGGGAATATATGCAGATAAATAAATACTAAGCTTATACATAGTTCAGTATAGAAGTCCTGAGAGTTAGTTGACACATGAGTGAATATATGACTCAGCAAGTCTTAGAGTTAGCTGTTAACATATGCATGTTAAGTGACTGGTCCAGAGCTATATGTCTAGTGTCAGGCAAGATTTGAACCCAACTTTTCCTGGGTCCAAAACTAGCACTCTGTTAAGCCACGGAGACTCTACAAATATAGTATCAGAGTTTTTGTCACCCTAAAAACAGCAGGGAGAAAATGTGTCTATAGAAAGCTTAGTATAAGATCCAGTCCTACTTAGCACAGTAGCAGCCCTTCTTTCTCCACAGTGGTCAGCTGCGACCTCTGACTCCCCAGCAACCGTGTCGAAGGGATCTGCAGTTGGCATTGATCTTGGCACCACTTACTCCTGTGTGGGAGTCTTCCAATGTGGGAAAGTGGAGATCATTGCTAATGACCAAGGAAACAGGACCACCCCAAGCTATGTTGCCTTCACCGACACAGAACGTTTAATCGGTGATGCTGCAAAAAGTCAAGTTGCAATGAACCCCACCAACACAGTTTTTGATGTCAAATGTCTCATTGGTCACAGATTTGATGATGCAGTTTTACAGTCAGACATGAAGCATTGGCCTTTTATGGTGATGAATGATGCAGGGAGGCCTAAGGTCCAAGTGGAATACAAAGGGGAGACCAAAAGTTTCTATCCAGAGGAAATATCTTCTATGGTTTTGACCAAGATGAAAGAAATTGCTGAAGCTTACCTTGGGAAGACGGTCACAAATGCTGTGGTCACAGTACCCGCCTATTTCAACGATTTCCAACGTCAGGCCACCAAAGATGCTGGAACCATAGCTGGTCTCAATGTGTTCCGAATCCTCAATGAGCCAACTGCTGCTGCTATTGCTTATGGCTTGGACAAAAAGGTTGGTGCCAAGAGAAACGTGTTGATCTTTGACCTTGTAGTTGGTACTTTTGATGTCTCCATTCTTACCATTGAAGATGGCATCTTTGAGGTCAAGTCCACAGCTGGGGATACCCACTTGGGTGGCAAGGACTTTGACAACTGAATGGTCAACCATTTCATTGTCGAGTTCAAGCGAAAGCACAAGAAGGACATCAGTGAGTCTTTGCACTGCTTGTAAACATGCAAAGCATACCCTCTCTTCCAGTGCCCAGGCCAATATTGATATTTGACTCCCTCTATGAAGGTATTGACTTCTATACATCAATCACCTGGGCCCATTTCGAAGAGCTGAATGCTGATCTCTTCTGAGGCACCCTGGACCCTGTGGAGAAGGCCTTAAGAGATGCCAAGCTAGATAAGTCTCAGATTCATGACATTGTCCTGTTGGGGGGTTCCACTTGAATCCCCCAAATCCAGAAGCTTCTGCAAGACTTCTTCAATGGCAAGGAGCTTAATAAGAGTATCAATCCTGATGAGGCTGTTGCTTATGGTGCAGCTGTCCAGGCTGCCATTTTGTCTGGAAATAAATCTGAGAATGTGCAGGACTTGCTGCTGTTGGACGTCACTCCGCTTTCCCTTGGAATTGAAACTGCTGGTGGAGTTATGACCGATCTGATCAAACATAATGCCACCACCTCCACCAAGCAGACACAGCCCTTTACCACCTATTCAGACAACCAACCAGGTGTGCTTATTCAGGTTTACGAAGGAGAGAGAGAAAAGACAAAGGATAACAACCTGTTTGGCAAATTCGAGCTCACAGGAATGCCCCCAGCACCCGGGGGTGTTCCTCAGACTGAAGTAACGTTTGACATTGATCCAAATGGCATCCTCACTGTTTCTGCTGTGGATAAGCGCACAGGCAAGGAGAATAAGATCACCATCACCCATGATAAAGGACGTCTAAGCAAAGAAGACATTGAGTGTATGGTCCAGGAGGCTGAGAAATACAAGGCTGAGGAAGAAAAGCAGAGAGACAAGGTGTCTTCCAAGAATTCTCTTGAATTGTACGCTTTCAATATGACAGCAACTGTAGAGGATGAAAAACTGCAAGGCCAAATTGTGATGAAGACAAACAGAAGACAAACATCTTGACAAATGTAATGAAATAATCAACTGAGACTGGATAAGAACCAGACTGCTGAGAAGGAGGAATTTGAGCATCAGGAGAAAGAACTGGAGGTCTGCAACCCCATCATTACTAAGCTGTACCAGAGTGCAGGGGACATGCCAGGAGTCATGCCCAGTGGGTTCCCAGGGGGTAGAGCAGCCCCATCTGGAGGTGCTTCTTCGGGACCCACCATTGAAGAGGTCGATTGAACTCAACAGAAGAAAGAGCATTCCACACAGCTTTCCAAAAAGTGAAGGGCTCAAATTTGTAGCCAAGGCAGTAGCAGTTTAAAAGTAACATTGAAACAACTGTGTAAATCTGGGCATTCTGAATGGGTGCAAAGGGACAGCAGTGAATAACATTGCACTTTATCAGGTACTGTAAACAAGTGGAAACGCAATTGTCCTGGAGAATAAAATCTATTTAAAATTGGCACCATAAAAAAAAAAAGATGCAGTTAAACCAAAAATTGTAGCTTTCCCCTCCCCCACTTTTTATTTTAAAAGAAATTTTTTTTCCCAGTTCCATGTACAAACAGTTTTTAACATTCAGTCTTTAAAATTCTGAGTTCCAAATTCCTTCCCTCCCTCCCTTTCCCCCTCCTTGAGAAGGCAAGCACTTTGATATGTAGATTATACATGTACAGGCATGCAAAGCTTATTTCCATGTTGTGAAAGAAAGAAGGAAAACACAGATTAAAAAAAAAAAAGAAGAAAAATAAAGTTTAAAAAAAGTGTGCTTCAACCTTCATCCAGATTCCCATGACTTCTTTGTCTCAGCATTTTTCACCATGAGTCCTTCAGAACTGTCTTGGGTCATTGTATTGCTGAGAATAGCTAAGTCATTCACACTTGATCATCATAGAGTATTGCTGTTATCATGTCATATTGTAGTTTAAATTGCAAGACAACAAATAGGCACCATCAAGAACGTATCTCTTGTTTTCTATAGATTTATTTCTTTTCATTTCAGATATTTGGACTTTCCCTCATGATATCAGTGCATAAGATGACAAATATCCCTTAAGAAGTTGGGGGAAATAGCTGACTCAACTCAACTTCATCAAATGTATACGAAAGATATCTGAAGATAACTGTGCTTGAGAGAACGTGATTTTAAAGGCATTTGACAATTAGCAGTGTGGTGTAGTGTAATGGTTCTCAAAATGTAGTCTGGGAAATGTAGGGAATCCCCAAGACCCTTTTAGGGGGTACTTGATGTTAAAAGTATTTTTGTAATAATACTAAGATTTTTTAATTTCTAGGTAAATATTGATAGTCATAACCCACATAACTAAAAGTTCTTTGGGCCCCTCAATATTTTTTAATAATATAAAGGGGTCCTGAGACCAAAAACTTTGAAAACCACTGGTATAACAGATAGAACATTGGACTTGGAGATAGGAAGACCTCAAATACCTACTAGCTTCTGTGACCCTGGGAAAGTCACTTAAGTTCCTCAGCCTCAATTCTGTCATATGGGAATAATGCAAGCAGCTAATTCATGGGGTTGTGAATTTCAAATGAGTTAATATATGTGCAGTACTTTTTAAACAATAAAAAATGTGAACTGCTATGATGACTACTAATAATAAATTATTTTCAAGAATCCCAAAGAGGAAAAGATCTGCAAAAAGGGGGAAAAACATAGATGATATTTTTACTTACCCTCCTAAGTGATCCAGAAGACATCTATGTCTGTTGAACCTTGTAATGACCTATGCATATGTCAAAGATGAACTTGATCAGAACATAGGATGGGAACCATTAGGCTTTCCACAGGTGATTTTCTACAGCAGATCACATCCTTATAATCACATAACCAAGAGGTATAGAGTCTATAAAATCCTGCTGTGTCCATCTTTTTAAAATAAATTCTTGATAAAATTTGGGTTAAAATGACAAAATGTGCAGCCATCAAAGACTTCTCTCAAAAAAAGTGTCACCCAGGGTGGCTAGGTGGCATAGTGAATAGAGCATTACCCTGGGGACACTTAACACTTACTAGCCTTGTGACTTTCAGCAAGTCACTTAACCCTGATTGCCCTGCCTTCCCCCCTCCAAAAAAGCAAAAAAAAAAAAAGTGTCTCCCTTGCAAAAGTTTGTCACATAAAATTATGACAGTTACAACAATGAAAGTAACACTGCATGTCAACACCAAGTAAGGCATAACACCAGGGGATTTGTTGACCAAAATTAGAGAAACTATTCTGAGCAAAGTTCAAATACAATTCCTATTCATGATGATCTTCTCCAAATACACCTATTAATGGCTGATGATATGCTAATTGTGCCAAGAACCTAGACTAGTACAAAGCCTCTTTAATGAGATCAAGAGTAATTTGAGAGACTAAGCTAAATCACACACAATGGAAAAATAAAGTAGATCAAAAACACATATTACCCAATCATAGAATGTAATTGTAGATCCCCATTGCATGTTTGTGTGCACACATGTGGATATGTATTTAAATTCTATTATGTGCCCTGTGGATGGGTATGGCAGATAGAGAATGAACTGGGTTCAGTATTAAATAGTAGATCAGATTTGATTGCATTTTAGAAATTAGGAAGCATTTTTCATGATTTTTAAACTCCTTGGTGCTAAAAATACTCTATTTTTAATATCAATATATTTCTGGCAGTATTATATTGCCATGAGTCCTAGAACAAACGCCTTTATCTGGAAAGAGTAAAATCACACCTGACCCAAAAGAGAATGGAAAGATGAATGGTACCTGTAAACCACAGCATATACCCAAGATGACTTTTGTTTGGGTAATGGCTAAACGCCATCATCAGAGACATTAGAAAAGATGCAGTCCATGTAGAGGAAGTGAGGAAACATAGGTTGACACCCAAGTTCTGCATTGCTTCCTTTATGGAAGATTATCAACAAAAATGTAGCAGAATTCTAAAATATGCTAATCTGCTGTGGTAGAAAGAGCTCTCACTAATAAGATTATGGATCCCTCATAGTATCAGATAGCATATAACTTGACCTTAGGGATGTTTGAAATCTTTTTTTTTTTTTGATCTTCTAAAAATCCTAAGGAGAATACTGTTTTCTCTTGTGAGACAACAGAAATGTTGTGGTTTTTGTCTTTCTTTCCCCATTTATGATTTTTATTATCATTATGAATGCTTATTTATAAAAGTTCTCTTTTTTCATTGGATTGACTAGAAGAGACCTTATGAATCATCCAATTTATGGATTTTTTCCTGCTTCGTTTTCAGTATAGAAATTTTAAACCTTGATTTAGGTGATTTTAAAAGGTTTCATTTTTGATGGATAGCTCCTTTCTCCTTTCCTCAGGAAATCTATATATTTCTGGTTCCAAAATGCAGACTCTATCATGGTGAGTGAAGGTACTCAATATTAAAAAATAATAAACAGATAAGCCCCCTTAGCACTTGGCTTAAGCTAACAAAGGATAATAAAATTGAGAAGCCTATTAGGACACTCTAGAATTTGTAGTTCAGCTCCAAACAGTTGGTACACATGCAACATTGAGGGCTCAAGAACATGTGCACACAGATAAAAAGCGTAAATGGTCTGTCTTATGTGAATGATTTGCTCAGCATATGCATGCGAACACTTTTGCACCTAAGTTAATAAAAGCACAACATTGGGGCAATTGCTGAATGAGAGCTTACAAATAAAATGAAGTCCACCACAATAAACAACGTGATAAAATTAATCAGCATGCTTCGCTTGCCTTGAGTCTCTGGGTGACATTGAGCTGACTCAATCTCTTGGAAACTGTAGCAACTTTCAGGTAGATTCTGCAACTTGTAAGTTCTGAGATCACTTTCAAAGCTACTTCTAAGCCTTTGTAATTCCCCCTCTTTCTTCCCCTCTTCTCTTTCCTTAAGAGATATAAATTGGGGAGGATCAGTTTTCTTGGTTACAAACCAAGAGAGTAGAAAGTAACCAGATAAATTAAAGGAGAGTTATTGACTTAAAGGAAGATATACTGAAAGAGATAGAGGGTTTGGACTGTGTCTGCTGTATTTGCAGTTTGTTTTGTGTAGTGTAATTACCTGGTTACTTGATCAATGCAGATGGCCTCTTTAGATGTTGGCCTTTTCCCTAAACCAAGGTGACTCTCTCCATTGACTGTGAATCAGGTGACTTACAGATCTCTACTTCACTGTTTTTATTTGGTCTTTAGGCTTTAACTTTCCTAGTTCTCTTGAAGGTGAACAGAATGGATCATGAGTAAAGAGCTTTGTCTTCCAAACTCAAGAAGAATTATAAATAAAACCTTTAGCTTTATTCTCTGTCCTTCTTGCACACCCCCTCCTGCCATTGTATTAAGGTACTATCCTCAAGCTGAGTGACCAGATCTACAATTCGTTATTTCTTTCTGTCCTACTGTATTTCATTATTATGGGGACACATCTTTCACCCTTAAAACGTTACTGTTGCCCCTGAGGTAGAATCCAGCCTCTGCTGAAAGGACCCTGAAACAATATGCTATCATTTGAGAAAGGAAAGGGATGTTTCTAATTGTAGCCACAGGGAGAGACTTGGAGAGGTACTATGTAGTTTACCCTTATTGGAAGGTAGCCAAGATGCTGAGGCTTAAAATGCCAACCTAACTGCTCCTCTTGGAAATTTTTTTTTTAAGCCTTTTATAGTGTCCCAGCACCCTGAGATACATTATCCCGATTCTGAAGGGGTGAAAGAGGAATTATAATAAAGTGGTCACTATAATAAAACCATAATAAAAAGCCCACTATGTAAATAGCTTTTTGGAAATTTGTGTAGAATGATGCTACATGTATCAAGGACTCATACCAAATAGAATCCCCATTCCCCACCTCAAATAACATTACATTTAATCATTAGTGAGCTCCTGGATGTACCCAGGGTTTTATTAAGTGATTCAGTGCTTGTCCTCAATGCAGAAATGCCACTTAATCTGTTACTCTTGGAGGCACCTTTTGCACATGTTAAAGTATAGATTATCACTGTGTATGAAAGGCTGTGGCTCATGAAATAAAGACCACAGAGAGGGAGTTCTTGTGATTGCAGAATGAGAAGGAAATTGCAAAGAGCCTAATATGAAAAAGGAGAAAGCTGGTGGCCCCTTGTATTCCATAGACCCATTAGACCTGGTGAGATCAGAAGCATGATGTACTGGATAGAGAGCTAGCTTTAGAGCCAAGAAGATTCAATTCCCACCTTGGATATTGTGGTTGTGTGACTCTTGACAGTTCCTTTAATCTCTCAGTGTTCTAGGCAAATTTTTAAAGCTATAAATTGCAAGTGAAGTGTCAGCCTTCATTTGTAGAGGGTGCTTTTCCATCCCAGAATTCTTCATACCAGCCACAGGTTCAGTCTCTATCTTGTTGATGAGCAGAAGAATTGTAGCAGAGTAGTTGCCAATTTGTATTGGTAGGGAGAATTTCTTTATGGGGAATTCTTTAAACAAATGAAATTACAAGTCCTGTTAAAAAAAAAGAAAATGATCAGTATGGAATTAAAAACTTTTTTTTTTTTGGATGATCTTCCTCCCAAGGAGCTTATAACAATTTACATGGATTTATTTTTAAGGCTATATCCCACCCTTTAGGGGAGGAAGATTTCAAATACTGTCGGCATAATATAGAAGAAACTGAGACAGAGCAAACTTTACCCTATGATAGTAACTTGATCTTTAAATTCTCAGGTTCAATGACCCAGTTACTCTCCATGTTGTCTCGAAGGAAGTCATTATAGTCAACTGTCTATTGTCTTCCCTACCAGAGATGTAGATAATCTCCAGATCATTTATTGGGGAGCTTGGAATGCATTCATCCTTAGACATTCACTTGCTCCACTGTTGTGATCCTACCATCAGTAGTGTGGGGACCCAGCTGGATATTGGAACAGAAGCAGTCATGGATAATCCACTTGTGGATAATTGCAGGATAACTATAATAGTTTTTTTATATGCAGCTTTATTCAGGGACTGCTTTTCTTCAAAAGGTCAGTCCATGAGAAGAAAGCAATTTCTATTTGTCAGCATGCTTAATGCTAAACAGTTTGTTCCAATGGTGCAGACTATTCTCTGAATATTTTTTTTAAAAGTGAGCTCATAGCAGCCTATGAATTGCATCAGGCAAAGACAGTCCCAGAGGGAGAGTAATTAGTGAGAATTAAAATTTAGAATATACTCTGGTGAGTTTTAAATAGATTAAAGGAACCCTCAAAATTCTCTTGGGAAAGATTTTATGAAGTAGAGGACAGAGTTTTAAAATTATTGAGGGCTCCAATTCTCCAAAATTAGCATTGTGAATGAATGGGGAAAAAAAAATTGAGTGTCTGTCAATAAATAGTAAGCACCTACTATGTGTCAGGCACTGTGCTAAAGCATTCAGGATAAAAAGAAAGGCAAAAGCTCTTTTTGCAAGTATCTGAAATATAAGTAGGAGACTCTGCCCTTGAGGAACTTATATTCTAATAAAGGGAGACTGCCCATTGGGAAATCATGGCCAGATAAGAGTGTTTTGTGGATGGTAAGTGGAATAATAGGACAATCCATTTATGTACCCTTTGCAGAGGCCATGGTAGTATTGAGTTGCTTAGAATTTTCAGAGCAAAAAGTAAAAAGAATGGAGGGGGAGGAGAAGGAGCTGGGTAGTATGTGCAGCAGCATCCATGGTTCCAGTGAATTCATAATGGAGTCACTTAGCTTCTCTAAGGCCTTGTCTCCGGATGTTCAAATAAGAGCAACAGTAGCAACTTAGAAAATGATTTACGTAGATAGACACATGGTACACAAATATGGGGTTTGATACAGAGGACCACTGTGTCTTCTTAAAAGATCGCTTTTGATATTGCACCATAATGCACTTGCAGGAACATTGGACTCAAGAGTTCAGAGACCTGGGTCCTGGTCCTAGGTCAATCATTTACTATCCTAATAGAATTTAAATATTATGAAGTCTGCTGTGGAGCTTGCCCCATTTTGTGCAATGGAAAGAGTACTAGACCTAGAATCTGGCAAATTTGAATTCAAGTTTGACCTCAGATACTAGCTGTAATATCCTGGACAGATGACTTAATCTCTGCCTCAGTTTTTTCATCTATAAAATGGGGATGATAATAGCACCTACTTTCTGGTGATTTTGTAAGGAAAAAGTGAGATAATATTTGTAAAGTGCTTTGCAAACCTTTAAAACACCATAAAATGCTATTTATTGTTACTACAATTTTAAAAGGGTAAAGGAACTCAAAGTGAATTCAGTCTACCAGTGCAGATGGCCACCCCACCAGTTTAGCATTAGAGACATGCCGGGGCCACTTTGAAATTAAGTTTTGCTTGAGTCACACACTGGTTGTGTGAGTCAGAGGCAGGATTCGAGCCCAGGAGAGAACCAGACTCTTTCCATTATGCCATCCTGCCTCTCTCCTGGTACTGCCACTTAATAAGGATTTGTTGATTTGATTTACTAGCCATGGGGCCAGAGACAAGTCAGTTAACCACACTGACCTTTCTTCCTCAATAAAGTTAATATAATAGTAACTGCCCTGTCTTTGAGGATCACAGTAAAATCATAGAAATTTGGTGACAAAATGTATGTGACAGTCCTTGATGTTATTACCTGCAGGAGAGTGACATTTTCTTTCTTAACATTACTGTGATCATCTATTTTGTCTTATCTTTTGCCTAAACTTATGTGAGAGTAGACAATACATCTCATTCCAAAGCCCTGTACTCAGAAGAAAAGCACGTTACCACCACAGTTTAGTATTTTAGGGGCACTGAAAATGTTTTCAGTGAAAGATCTTTTGTTGTTATGTGCACAGTAAGATGTGATTGACAAGAAGAAAAATTCTCTTTGCAGAGATAGATCCCTGATACCCATCAGCTGCATTAGAGGTTTTCTCCTCATGAACTCATTCAATCCGAGCCAAATTTCCTGGAAGATGAGAGAGTCTTTATCTCAGGGAGGAATAAATACCAGTCTCCATCTTTGCAGATCCTTTGCAGAGAGTACTCGTCTTGATATATAGTAGACAATACTCTATGTATCAGCTGTAATCTCTATTCATGAAACAAGGAAGTTGTCTAATAATTTTAATAACTACAACTTTAAGGACTGTGTGAATGATATACATCATTCTAATATTCCATATTACTCTATTTCTGAAGCTAAGCACAAGTCAAAATGCAGGACTGTTAGGGCATGTGAAAAAATGATGCTCACAGTTTTCAAATCACATTCTCTTGAATAGTAACGATAATTATCAGCTCTCAAAACTGCAGGTTCTTTGGCTTCAATTCCTTTTCATGCTAATTCATGATGCTTTTCAGCTAGAGTAAGTTGTAAATTATTACACATAGTGAGAGTATGTTGACTGGGAATTTGTCACCTCACTTACAATATCCCTCTCTCTTGTTGGCTGCTGGCTGGGAAGCTAATGCTTAGTGGGCTGCTGGTGGTTGTGATCATTTATGGTATCAGGTACTACATTCCCACATTTGGGGCTACTTTGAAGGATTACCCTGGGATCCTTCTCTGTGCTCAGACTGCATGCTTCACATATGACCGGGGAGAGCATACCTGACGAGGTCAGATATACTTTTACTTTGGGGTGCCTTCCTTTCTCCCTCCCTCCCTCCCTTCCTTCATTCCTTTCTTCCTTCCTTCCTTCCTTGCGTCCTTCCTTCCTTCCTTCCTTCCTTCCTTTTTTCCCTTCAGAGAAAGGAACCAAATTTGATTTGAGTATCCTGGAAATAGATTTGGGACAGGCAACTATTAGTACTACCTGAATCTCAGTTTTCTTACATTAGAGTTAGAAAAGTTTAAAGTTACAAGTGACCATATAAAAACAGTTAGTTCAGTCCTCTTATTTTACACATAAAGAAATGGAGACAATTTCTGATGGTCTGACTTCTAAATGTTCCAAACATATATTTACTTCCAGCTGTAGGAACATTTGTGGTCATGGGGGAATCACTGCTTCTGTTGCATGAAGGGATGGAGACTCTTTGTTGTTCATTTGTTTCAGTTGTGTCTTTGTGACCCCATTCATGATTTTCTTGGTAAAAGTTACTGCAGTGGTTTGCCATTTCCTTCTCTAGTTTATCTTACAGATAAGGAAACTGAGGCAAACAGCATTAAATGACTTGCCCAGGGTCACATGGCTAGTAAGTGTCTGAGACAGGATTTGAATTCAGGAAGATGAGTCTTCCTCACTCCAATTCTGGCACTCTATCCACTGCACCACTTAGCTGTCCTTTTATGGACTTTGAATGGATGGCAGACTCAATGTGGGCCAACATTAGGCCATGCATACTGAAATGGCCATCTTGATCTTACGCTGCATTAATAGAATATTACATTATGTTCAGGAGGGAAATATTCTTCTCATGCTCTTTGCTGGTTAGCTCACATTTAGCGTTTTGGGTTGAGTTCAGCACATCATACTAACTCATATTTATTGATATCTTTTGTTTCTACATCATCTTTATTTCTCAATATATCCTTCCCCCCTCCTCCTCAGAAGAATTCTCTAGTAATAATTAATAGAAAGCGGGGGGAAGGGATCAGTCCAGGAAAACTAACCAATGCATCCATCAAGTCCAATGTATGCTGTGTTCTATTTGTGTAGTCTCCTACTTCTGCAAAAAAGGGAGGAATGCTGCTCACCACATTTTAAGAGGGACATTAGCAAACAGATATCCAGAGGAAAGAGGGAAAAGAGCTCTGGATATGTAATCAGAGGACTGAAATTTGAATCTTGGAACTTAGTAGCCTGTGGAGCATCTCTGGACTTCAATCTTCTCATTTATAAAATGGAGGGGTTGGACTAAATCACCTTTAAGGTATGATCTAGGTGTGGATATGTGATCCAGTCATTTTAGACTCAGGGTCTAGAAATCATACATACGATATTGACTGTCCTAGACCCTGCTCCTCCCTACCCCCCTCAACTTTCCCTGATGTTCCTATCCTTAATCCTCTTCTCCCTGTTCTCTTGTCTGATAGATAAGCTCTTTTTCTCTCATGATTTCAACCCCACTTCCACCCTCATGATTTCCACAACTGTTTCCAGCCCTGTCCCTTTTCCTCCAGCTCCAGACCTATATTTTTAACTATCAGATATATTGACCTGACTATCCTGCTTGAACCTCAAACTCAGTTTGTCTGATTGAATTTTTGTCACCTTTACTTACGAGAAGCTTTTCCTGATTTCTGTTACTGTTAATGATACTACCATTCCCTCAATGCACTAAAGGCTCAAAAATTTCCAAGTCATCTTTTAGTCCATCCTTTCTTTCCCTCATTCTCCACATCTAGTCAGCAGCTGAGTTCTTTTGATCTCAGGAATTTGTTTTCTTCTTCCAATCTACCTACAAAGGAAATACACATGAAAAATTTCCCTAAACAGATATATGCACTACAAATGTGAGCCACTACTGCTCTCACGACAATTATGGCTTATTGACTACTAAGACTATTGTTACCTCGGATTATCTGCATTATTGTAATAGTCTCCCTACTACTGCATCTCTTTCCTTTCCTATCCATCCTAAATGGTGTATCTCAGTTAGGTATCTCTACATAGTTAATGCAGTGTTCTAAGTCTCCCATATTCTTCATTGCCCCAAACTTGCCTCCTGGATTAAGTGTAAACTCCTTCACCTGACACTCAAGAAACCCGACAATTTGAATTCCCCTTCCATTCAGAAGCAACTTCTCCTTCCCTAGATTTCTCCCAGTCCTTGGCATATTGCTTTCTTTACATATCTCACTTACATTTGTTTGAATTCTTTGAAACCAAAGAATCTGAAGGATATAAAAATTCAGGAATTGTAATTAAATTTCATTTTCACTCTGTGATCCCCAAAGTTGTGCTGATCCAAAAATTATTTATTAATGCACTTGTTATATAAGGTATTTTATTCCTTTATTCAATTAAATATGGCATATACTGATCACAGTTGATTTATTTTGTTTCCTTTCATATGATTGAATTCATTAAAAACTCAGTAAATCAATAGGTTGTGATAGCAAGAGGTAATATCAATGTTTATGATAATATATCATTTTTATCCCACAAAGGTGAATACATATTACTCTAAAATAATGATGAAGTTTAAGGAATACATTACAATGTTTCCCATCTGTTACCCTAAGCCCTGCAATCTCCAAGTTGCCATGGAAACTGACATTGATACCACATGACATTATTAATCTCTTTTCTATGGTAGTTTTTGAACTGGTAGTACTAAAGTAAGGGAGCAATGCAAATCACCAAGTCTTATAAAAATACCCCCATAGGCCACTAGATTGAATGACTTTTGACTGTAGATCTTCGATACTTGGGTATTAGTATCTGATAGAAACATCTAAATATCTCTTTCTATTTTTTAATTGTACCTTGTGGCTTCGGTGGGCCCTTGGAATTAGTACCGCTTTTGAACCTGTCTTTGGTGTATTTTCAATTAATCAAATGAGGTTATTTTTGTGATTTAAAATCTGTTCCAAGGACATTTGTACAGCATGCCTTCCATTTGCTAATTTTCGTTTAAATCAGAGGACAGAGCCTAGTCTCGATGCTGCAAGTAAAAATGCTATGTGGATAGGCTTCAGGATTAATCAGTGACTGGGAGACACTCAAATCACACAGGTTTTATCTTTAGGAAGCCATGCTGTGCTACATGTGGACACAATTATCAGTGTAATAACTGTTTAATTTGGTAGAAATTCTGTAGTAAATCAAGACCTATTAAGTCCATTTATTAATATTCAAATCTTGAGAAGCTAGCTGTGATGAAATGATTTATTTATAGTTGTAGGCTAGTTTGTTAAATGCTAACACTTAACTATCACATGGTACCCCTTAGTATCTCTGATTTCTGAGCTTTCTTTTGTAAATAGTAGACACAAGAATTAATTTGCTTTCCATTAGTTTTTAAGAAATTAAAAATCAGAATGTGCCCCCCAAAATAAAGGGGGTCTGATTAGATAATGTGAACAAGATAATGTGAACAAGATGTTTTTTTAAAAGAGCAGGTGAGGCAAAAAACATTTCATTACTTTTTTTTTTGTATGAAAGCATTTTCATTTTTTAAAGCACCCCCTTCTCCCCCCCCCACCTCCTCAGATGCAGCCAAGCATCCTGTTTATTTCAATTTAGTTTGATTAGTCAGGAATAATAGGAGGCTACTGCCTCATCTCAATGGGTTCTGAAAAATACCTGCAGCAATTCTGTGTCCTTATTAGAGGTAAAAAGAATGTGCTGTGTAGGAATGCAATATTTGCTGCATGATATTGAGCACTTCTAGTATATACTATGCCCCCTGTGACTTGACTGTCAGTCCAGCCAACAGGATCCTTTACTCCTATCTGATAATGGGGTAGGTAGTAGAGAGAACTTAACATTTGCTCACCCTCCCCCCCACCCAGTTCTTCTTAATTGGGAAAAAAAGTACTCCTTGAAAAAGACACAGGTGTCTAAGAAAGGAACCCCCGGGGCACAGGAATAAAAAAGCATTACCACCATTTTTCAGACTTAACTTTGGATTAGAATGGAATGTACAAACATCAGATTTGCATCTGTTTAGAGAAACATAGGACTCAAGGCTGGTTCTAGATGTATGAGAAACAGCATGGTGTAGTGAAAAAAAAAGTCTTTGCACCAAATCTTGTGGAAACTGAATTCTAAACCCTATTCTGCTACTGACTAGATTTGTGACCTGGGACGTCTTTGGGCCTCAGTTTATGTGCCCCCCAAAATAAAGGGGGTCTGATTAGATAAAACTGTAATGTCTTTTCCATTGCTAGTGTCTTGTCATCTATCTGGTAACAGTTTCAAATGTGGACTCCAAAGGAAAAGTTTCAGAAAACTCCCCTTTGACTTTTTAAATGACAAAATTTTTATTTAAAACTGTAAATTACAAAATGATATCAGTGCTGTAGTTGAAATCCATTTTTTGTTTTGTCAATTATGGATAATAATAACAATGACAACTAATGCCACTTACCAGGAACTGTATTAAGCACTTTATACATAACTCATTTGATCTTTACAACAACCCTGTGAAGTAGGGACTATTATTATCCCCATTTCACAGTCGAGGAAACTGAGCCCAAAAGAGGTGAAGTCATTTGCCTACGATCACATAGCTAGGAAATGTCTAAGTTCGGGTTTGAACTTTGGTCTTTTTGACTCCAGGCCCAGCATTCTATCCCCCTATACCACCTAACTGCCAATTAACAGTTGATGGTATCAGAAAGATGGTGCCTCTTAAGGTAGGGTTCTCAACCTCTTTTTGTGTCATGAATCCATTTGGGCCGCTTCTGTGGACTGCTTCTTAGAATAATGTTTTTAAGGACATGATATAAAATTGCCATGCAAACAAAATATATTGAAATAGTCTTTCTTCCTTCCTTCCTTTCTTTCTTTCTCCCAGGTTAAGAAACCCTGTGATTTAAAGGAAGAGAGCAGAGATGATTCTTGGAGCTTCTTTCCCTGGGAATTTTCAATACCATCTAGTCCCTCTCCTCTGTAGAAAGAAAATCGTTTGTAGATTTGGGAGTATCCCCAGTCTGGCTGGGGCCAGAATTAGTGAACTGTAATTAGGTTCTATAGATACTTTGGTTGCATACTAATTTTAGTCTGAGAGGAAATAGTGACCTGGTGATAAGTGTCTGGACATATGATTACCTGAGAAGGTGTGAACATAGGAGTTGGAGTATCCTGGAGTGGGGATTATCATGGGGATTCTTCTGTGAGAATCTGGGACTTGGCAGGGAGAAGGACTAGAGAAAATGAAATGTCACATGCCAGCTCTGGGAGGTTGAGGTGAAAAAGTCTAGAGAAGGGGCTGGATTCAGAGGAACTGAACTGGTTGGTTGTTGTCTGCTCAGAATCAAGAATGACTGTTTCAGGGAAATTTCTCTGGGCAGACAGACTTCAGGGACACAATTTTTGTTGAAGTTCAAGGGACTTTGATAAGTGCAGTTTTGACCTGAATCTGGAGTAGAGCTTGTGTCTAGAGAGAAAAGGACCTTGCTTCTCTAATGATTATGGAACTGTCAGATCTAGCTCAGTGGGTTACTGGGAATTGGAAGTAAGGGTGAACTAACAAGGCAGGACAAAATGCTCTGCGATTTTCACATTAGTGAGGAGCTAGCTGAATCAGAGGGTATAGAGCAGGGAATACCTGGAAAGTCTGCATGATGCTTACAGCTGAGTCAGGATAATTGAATAACAGGAGACCATGTACCTGTAACTTGCCTAACTTCTAATTTGTATCCTGAGATTCCCAGATTCCGTACTGGAATAACCCATGCTGTGACTCTTAATTAAATCCAGCCCAACAATGTTTATTTTGTCTGCTTTGTGCTACCTGCAGTGGCCACTGTGGGAGTGGAGTGGAGGGGTGCTTCAGGAAAAGTGAAGGGGCAAAGGACTTGAAATCTGTAAATTTCCATTTTTCCCTGAGGGGTTGTCCCAGAAAGTTACTCATCTACTGATCAATCAGCAAATATTTATTAGTTGCCTCCTATATGTCAGGCGCTGTGTTAGGTTTTAGGAATATAAATACAAAAGCAAAAACAGGCTCTGTCCTCCAGGAGTTTAAAGATGCAAGTAGGGATATGAACCAAACAGATGCAAGGTGATTTTATCAGAGGAGAGTACTAGCAGCAGAGTTGATCAAGAAAAGACCTAATCATGAAAGCTGTGCTTGAGCTGAGTTTGAAGGAAACTAGGGATTATAAGAGTCAGAAATGAGGGGCATTTCTGACATGGAGCCAGTAGAGAAAGATTGAAGTCAGAAATGTATTGCGATATGTAAGAACCAGTAAGAAATACAGATTGACTGTAATGAAGAATGAATGAAGGTTGAGTGATTTGAGATAAGGCTGGTAAGGCCAGGTGGTCAAGTGTCTCAGAGCAAGTTAATCTGGGGTCTGTGATAGATTTCAGGTGGTGTGTGAACTTGAATGGAGAAAATTGCATCTTTATTTCAGTAGTATTAGTTTGCTTTGTAATCCTGTGTATTTTGATTTTATGTATTTAAAAACATAATTCTGAGAAGGATGTCCATATGCTTCACCAGATTGCCAGAGGGGTCTACGACACCTAAAATAGCAAACCCTTTCGTAGAGGTAATAGGGAATCACTGGAGTTTAAATCAGGCAGTGACATGGTCAGAAATGGGCTCCTGTAGTACATGTATATATTGCAGTGGCACCTGGCCATAGAGTCTTCTGTTTGGGTGAGATCAACCTGAGGACCATGCTTTGTGGTCCACTAATACGCTTGCAGCTACTTGTCAGTTTGCCAGACAGCCAGATCCAGCCAGATGAGTAGGTCAGGAAGGTGATTCCTCTTTTCTAAGTCATTCATTTCTCATTTTCCTTCCAAATGTCCTGAACTTTCATAAAGGCATCATGGGTTGTTCGTAATTTTTTTTTTTTACACTTTTTAAGCTTTTAATTTTCGAAATTTAGTCATTCAGGTTGGAAATAGAAGTAGTATGGAATTTTCTAGTAACGAGCAGTGGATTTTCTTGTTACAAATGATAAATTTTTTATCATGCATGGAATATAATTTATCTTATATATGGAGGCTTTTTTTTTTTCCCAGGGAAAGCAAAAACAAAGCACGCCTTCTGATACTTTGCAGTTTGTACCCTTTGTGGCTTAATTATAGCTGTTTATAGAATCAACTCAAATATCAGAGAATGTCCTAGAAAATTTAGTTATGGAGAAGCTATTAAGCTTTAACAGGGAATGGATAGTGGTAGAAAATATGTGCACCCCAATTGGAAGTGACTTTTAGTTGAATGTCTTTGAAGAAGATAGGGTTGCACAATTCTAGTTAGCTCCCATTTGTCAAGTACCCAGTGCATTCAAGGTACGATGTGCTAGCTATTGTGTTCTCAGAACATGGTAGTTGTACAGGTATAAATGTTTAGAAAGTGCCTTTTGACTGTGGTAGAAAATTTCTATAAGAGGTATAATTTTCATAGCCAAAATATGACATTTTAGCAAATACTATTATCTGGAAAAACAAAACACCCAAAATAGTATTAATAGTGTGAAACAAAAATAAAACATATACAAATCCAATGTCTAATCTTTTGAAAGTATTTTGATATTCTGTGTTAAACTATCTTCCTCAGAATAATACTTGATTTGCATCCAGTATTATAAACTAAATAGATGAACAAGAAATAACATGATTTTCACTTAAGTTACAACCA
>CM053585.1:446032732-446053914 GCA_028646515.1 Pseudochirops corinnae | reverse complement strand
GAATAGAATAAGGGGGGGTGGGGGCGGGACAGGAAGGAGGGACATAAAGTCAGTCTCTCACAACATGCCCACTGTGGAGAGGTTCTTCATAATGACACATGTACAGCCTGTATTTAATTGCTTGTCCCTCCAGTGGGGGTGGGCGATGAGGGAGGAAGGGAAAGAATCTAGAATTTAAAGTTCTATAACTAAATGTTAAAAATATATATGTATATATATATATATATACATACACACCATTATTATTATTATTATTATTATTATTATTATTATTATTAACTACATCCAACTGGGAATTAAGATACACAGGCACTGCGGAAGGGAGATCCATCCTGCGCTATCTGAAAGTCAGAGGGGCGAAGGGGAGGACATAGGAGAGAGCAGATTGGGGGAGGAGTTATACAGTGGGATAGCTATTTTGAGGTGTTGGGTAGGGGAAAGATGGGGAGAAAATTTGTAACTCAAAATCTCATGGAAATGAATGATGTAAACAAGAAAATAAATTAATTAATTAAAAAAAAAAAAGTTTTGCTCCACAGTGCAAACTTTGGGCTGGTATATGTGCTTCTTTCCCCATTGACTTTCCTCTCTTGGCATGTATCTTTTCAAGTAATTGTCTTCTTCTGTTCCCTCCCTCACTTCTGGCTGCCACTCCCCAATGATTCTGACCTTGTCATACCCCTCTTTGGAGGCCCTGCCTGACCCTGTTACTGCACTGTTACCCAACTAAGCCAAACTACCAAGCATCATACTCAGAATCATAGACTTGAAGCTGGAAGGGATCTTACAGTTTCAAGGAACTGATAGATGACTCCATTTTACAGATAAGAAAACTGAGGTTTAGAGAAGTGAAGGGAGTCCAACAAGGTAACTCAAGAACTAAGTGGCAATTGAGGGATTTGAACCCAAGGACTCTCTTCTTCTGTGCAACTCTGAAAATGATGTAATACATGATTACTCCTATTCCTCTAAGTCTATCATTATGTATATGTCTCCTCCCTGAGAGGATGCAGAAGGGGATGTGGAAAGTGAGGTTTGAATGAAATAATCTCTAAGATCCTTTCCAGTTGTAAATAATCCCTAACCCTTTGATTGTGTGATCTCTACACTAACACTGAGCCTCAGAGAGGAGACGAAAGAGCTTACATTCATCCTAGATGCTCAAAGATGAACAGACTAAACCGTTTAAGTAGAAAGCCAGTTAAGCGTTGATAAAGAAGTCATCGGAAAGCTAGTAGATGCTGTGGAAAAATCTCTAGAATTGTTATTATGGCTTTGCTTTCCTCTCCCCAATACTTTTCTATCCTGATTGGCCAACTATAGGTCAGTCCCAGGGCCAGACTCACTTGGTCATAGTTTGGGCTCTGATTGGCTCCGAATGAATGTAAATGGCAATTGTTTCTGTTTTAGCCAGAAACCCTGAGGGTCTTTTCCCTCCAAGATTGATTTTTTTTTGATTAGGTAAAGAGGCTATTCTCTGCCTCTCTTTTTGCTTAGCCTTAATCAATAAATGGGTGTTACTTCAGTCAAACTGAGACCTGTTAAAGACCTTAGGGCTCCCACGGCATCCAGGGTCATCTACAGTGATCCTGATCTATACCTGACCACTGAACTCAAATGGCTCTGGAGGAGAAAGTGAGGCTGGTTACTTTGTACAGCCTTTCCTCACTTAGATCATGATCCTTATCAAGAGGACACACAACAACAACTTTTCTTCATTGAAGCCTCAGTCAAGCAGAGTTGAGAATTTCATTTGCCTGCTGGGAAAGCTGTCCTTTATACAGAAATTTAGGAGATCAGGATAAGGAATTCCAGGTGGGCAAATTTCCTTTTTCAGTGCAGGTTGACACCTTTCTTGCAACTTATACGATGTGATACCTAAGATTCCACCTTTTAACAAGAACCATTTCTGGTCCCACTTCATGTTAGTGCCATCCCTCTGAGAAGATTTTTTATTGAGAATATATCTTGTTTGTACATAACCCTTTCCATTTTGTCTGTCTTAATAGATTGTGAACTTCTTAAAAGTAGGGGGGGTGTCTGTGCCTTTCTTTGTATCCCCGATGTTTAGTACAGTGCCTAGCATATAGGAGGCACTTGATAAATGCCCTGTTGAGCACTGCACAAGAGACATTTTTGGAAATGAAAGTGATGTGAAAACAAATGTATCACTAGATATAAAAAAGAAAATTAAAATATTAGGAATTTGTTTATTTGGACACTTAAAGGTCATAATACCTGTAGAAGTCAGTAAAATCTCTTCTCTGTATCCTGTCCTCGATGTCTTCTCCCATGACTAATGCACATATGTCTTAGGTTATCGTAGGAGAATTTAAATAGCAAACCCTTAGCTTAGATCTTCTGAAGGTTTAGTGTGAGCCTGGACTTTGCTGAACGGTTTTATTTGAATGAGCCCAGCAATGTGCTCCATCCCTGGTTTGCCCGTATTTTTATCTTCCTTGAAGGTGATATTGGTTATTTCTTTTGTTACAACTCTTGTGTCTGGTGTAATGCTTTGTGCACTGGCACTGGATGAGAGCTGTTGACTCTGCTGAGTGTTTACTGAGAAATCAGATGTGGTGTTGGTTAGACAACAGAAGAAATAGAGAACGTTAAACTTTGCAAGGAGAGCCAAGGGAGAGGAGAGTGATAATAAGGGGCCCAAGAGAAAGAGATGGTGAAGAAATGTTTAATGAGATAAGGGAAATAGTGAGTTGGGTGGAATAATCAAGAGATTGAAAAATTAATTAAGCTGAGGTTTTTCTTTCTCCCTACATCCAGAAGAAGGCTTCTCTTGATCAAAATCCAACTTTTCCTTTGGGAGTTAGATCTGAGTACTTAAGGAAGTATTGTTCAACTTGACCTTCAATAATCAATTTGAATTATAATAGTTTTATCTTCATTTCATGGTACCTGATCATATTATTTCAACATCTTTTTTTGGCTGCATTGAGAACTTCATCGTGATAGTCAAAGGCCTTTAGAATCCTCAGGCCCTAGTTTCCAATCTCACCTCTGAAACTTAAACTGTATAATCATAAATTACTGAAACTCTGAGTCTCCTTTCATTCTCTATTAAATGACAATAATGATACCTTTAGTACTTAGCCCCCAAGGTTTGTTATGAGTCTTTGATGTGATACTATATGTAAATTTCAAAGTGTTTTATAAATACTGTTTAAGATTCATAATCTAACAAAAAGATCTCCCTGGGTCTTGGTAATCTATGGGCCATGGTTTTTAAATGGCAGCTTGTAAAAAAGCATTCCCTCCTCCTCCCCTATGGTGATTGAGGAGATTAGGATGAAGAATATGATTATTTGGTAATGTTTTTTTCCCTTAAAACCCTAAGATATGATAATGTTAACATTGAATTCTTTAAGGTTTGCAGAATACTTTACAAATGTTATCTCATTTGAGATCCCTTACACCAGCTCCGGGAGCTTAGTGAGCCCCATTTTGTAGGTGAGGAAACTGAGATATAGGAAGGTTTAATGACTTGCCAATGGTCACAAAATTGATGAGTGAAAGAGGTAGACTTGAATATAGTTCTTTCTTTATTCTAAGACCCGTACTCTTTCCATTAACCACACTGTCTCTTCATAGATATATAGAGATCAAAATATTTGTGATTATGGGAGCCTTTTGATATTCTGACCATTTCCTAAGCCCTGAATTCAGGAAGACTTGAATTCAAATCCTGCCTCAGACATTTTACTAACCATATGATCCTGATCAAGTCATTTCATCTTTGTCTGCCTCAGTTTCCTCATCTGTAAAATGAGTGAAATCACAGTGCCTAACTTGCCGTGAAGATAAAATGAGGTGTTTGCAAAGTGCATCGCATGCCTCAAGGCACTCTATCTGTGCTGTTATTAATACTGTTAGTGGCTGAGATTTTGATTTTTCTTGTTTCATATTGGACTATTAATGGAAACTCTCAAAACTTAGTATGAAATTAGCTTTCAAGCTGTGCTTCATCCTCAGTTTGGCATATGAAAGACAATTTATTAGAATATATTGATCTAATATTGGAAAAAATTCTCCAAAATTCAGTAATCTACTAGTTACTAAGAAGAGCGCTCTGAAAGGCAATAGAGGCATATATCTCATAAATTTGCCCCTACCGTGTCAATTGTAAGTTAACAGGTGTTTCAGGGTTTTGCCTTTTTTCCCCTAGCAATTTATTCTTATAAAGGTTTTACTAATTCTCTTTCTTAAATGACTAATTTACGGAGTCAGAAAGTCAGGGTGGCATAATGGTCCCAAGTCACTTGCTTAGTAGTTATTAGTCATGTAACTTTGGGCACATAAAGTAAGATGATAGATTTGGAGCTGGCAGGGATCTTAGAGGGGACCCAGTCCAACCTCTTTATTTTCTAGATAAGGAAGCTGAGGCTTAAAGATGTTAAAGGCCTTGCCGAGTCACACAGTCAGTTAAATATCTAAGGCAAGATTTGAATGTAAGTGTCCCTGGTGCCAAATCCAGTACTATCTGTTAAACCACCTGCTATATCATTTCATCTTTCTGAAACCATTACCTGGGCCAAGATTGGAAAAATGCTAAGGCAGTGTAGTCTTTCCTAATATTAACTGTGGAGATAACGGTAGAGCTCAGTCATTCCATGAAATACCTATGGGTTGCTTCTTGTGGAGTGATATTTGAGATAGAAGCTTGATAAATACTACTTTGTTATAACTTTGGTTCTAGGACATGTTCTCTTGGTTCGGTGAGGCAGATGCTTTCCTACTAAAAAGGTTTTGGTATTGTAATTAAGTCTTTAGAACCGTATATCTTGAATAATGATTATCATTAACAACCAATTATTAAATACTTTCTAATAAAACATGCATTTTGAACATTAATAAATGTGAGAATTACTGGGTTGTATGTACTCATCATCCTCTCCTCTTTCTCTTTTCTCTTCCTTCTCTTTTTCTACCACCGTCTCCTTCTAATAGGTTTTTTTTTTTCTCTTGCGGCTCAGATACTGCCTTGAAGATCTGACCTTTTGATTTTAAAGATGTTAAATAAGTAAGGCATTTCATTGCTGATGGTGTGTTTATAAAATCATTCCTATTAGGGACATTAAGCTTGTGGCCTAACAATCATATGAAAGGAGTTCAGTGCATCCCTATTACCTTCTGGCTCTCTTCTCCTCCACCTTTTCCCCCTTCTCTCTTATTTATCAACCCTTTCCCCATCTTTGGAATTGTACTTTGCTTATTTTCCTTTATTTTGTTATCTAATTCTTCCCTTCTTTTCCCATCTCACTTAAGTAGTTAGTTTAAAATCCTTCTTTTATTCTTTTCTTCCTTCTGCTTTGTTCATTTTTCTTCATCTTTCAAAATTTTTAAAAAAAATTTATTTTTAGTTTACAACATTCAGTTGCACAAGTTTTTGAATTTTAAATTTTCTCTTACCTCTCTTCCCTCCCTCCTCCCCAAGACCACGTGCAATCTTATGTAGGCTCTCTCTATATATTAATATTAAACATATTTTCACATTAGTCATGTTGTAAAGAATTATAACCAATGGGATGAACCATGAGAAAGAAGAAACAAAACAAAACAAAAAAGAGGGCAAATAGTATGCTTCAGTCTTCATTCAGACTCTGTTCTATGGATGTGGATAGCATTTTCCATCATGAACCCTTTGGAGTTGTCTTAGAACCTTGCATTGCTGAGAAGAGTCAAGTCTATCAAACTTAGTCATAGCACGGTGTCTTCACCTTTTTTAAAAGAAGAATTTCTTTACCTTGTTTTCATCATTAATTCTCTACCCTTCCTTTCTTTTCTCAATTTTATTTTTTTGATTCATGGTCTGTATACTTAATCATTCCTTATTTAATCTCTTTATGTTCCTTATGGAATTACAATTCCTGAAACATTAGAGCTTTTGAACTTTCACTTCTAATGAATTTATATATCATTGCCTTTGTACATCCTGCTCCATTGTCCCATTTTTTTGTTGTGCCTCACTCTTAAAAGTATCAGTTCATAAGAGAAGTAAAGAGGAAAGAAGCATTCCCACATAGTAGAATGTTAGAATGTCCCTGTCTGCATAATCATTCTTTGTCCTATTCATTTACCATATAATTTTCTCCTTGGGTCTGTGTCCTACAGCTCTTTTGTTTGCCCCCAGGAGTGGCAATTTAAATTCTCCTGAGGCAGAAAATTGTCACAGAGAAACAGTAATCTCTCAGAGAAAGTGATATATACCAATTCAACTATGGTAAAGTCCCCATCTCTTATTACAGAGTTATATCTCTGCGTGAGACAGCTCTTCTGTGGTACCTTGCCCTTTCATTCCCCCTGTTTTCTATGTTTCCCTTCTGCTAACTTCTCCAATTCTCCTGTAGCTCCTCTTTTTGATGAGAGATTCTTGGGGTTATCTTCCCTTTCTTGTTCAATTATGGATTTGATAAAAAGCGCATCAAATACTTCCCTTGTCTTTTACCTCCTCTTTTTTTGTTTATATACCCACTCACTCTGCTATTTTGTCTCACAAGATACATACATTGACCTATAGAATGGTTATAGGATTTACTCCATGGTGTATCATCCCTGCTTCTCCACTGTCACTTTCTTATTTCTTTATAATCCATTTTCTTCTCTATCTCCAGTGTACTTTTTAAAAAAATCTCTTAAAAGCTCCTCTGTTTTGTTTTTTTTTAAACACTGTAGGTCAATCTTTCTCTTTGGGTATAATTTATTTCCTTACTTATAATTTCTTTGTTATCTGTATTTATTTACCTTCCTTGTGTTTCTTTTGTTTGGGGTGTTTGCAAGTGAAAAATTCTGCTCATGTTTGGATTTTTGTTGTTTTATTTTCGTAGAAATGCTTCAGATAGTTTCATTTAACATTCATCTTTTTATTGATGATTATAATGGCTCAGATCTGTAGGGTATGTCAGAAATAAGTTTTCAGAATGTTATTCTTTTCCATCCTCAGGTTTCTGGTGTGTATGGAATAGTCTGGTGTTACTCGAATTTCCTTTATATTTAATGGTTTTTTTCTTGGCTTCTAGCAGAGTTTGTTGCTTGTGATTGGAATTATTAAATTTAACTGTTATATCTCTGAAGTTGGAAGATATCTCTGAAGTTGGAAGAATGTTTTTTGTTGTTTGTCTGGAGGCAATCTGTGTGTTCTTTTAATTCTTTTTTTCCTCTTGTATTTAGAAACTCAAAAAAATTCTTGTCTTATTTCCTAAATTACAATATTCAGGCTTTTTTTTTTTGACTTGTCACATTTTTCTGGGAGATTTTTAACCTTTAAGTTATCTCTTCATGTCCTGTCTTCAAGATCAATGGCTTCTACGGACATTAGATGTTCTTTTTAGCATTATTGCCTTTTGCTTGTCTTCTCTTAACTTGTCCATCACCTCAGTATATTTGTATTCCGAATCCGTCGTTCATTCTGGCTTCTTTGGAGAGATTCGCCACTGTGGATTCAAGTTTTTATACTGCTAATTATTTATGCTATGCAGGATATACATTTGACATTTGTTATTTTTTAATTTCTCTTTTGAATGATTCTGACACATTTTCTTGTAGTTCCATACTGTCTTGAGATTTCATGGAGTTATTCATTGTATTAGGGATGGATTTACTTGCCTGCATCATCTAATATTTTGTCTAGAGAGCTTTGTAATTGTTTTTCATGTCTTAGTACTTATCTTTGCATTCTAACTCAAACTCTCTTTTGATTTATCTGTTTGTATCCTATGTTTTTGACTGAATTGTCTCTCAGAAGTATTTGATAGTTTTAGTTTTTTGTGCTTACATTTATTTGTCTGTCACTCATTTTCTGACTCCTCCACCTGTGATGATAAACACACTTTCTCCCTTCTACCTCTACAAAATATCTTCAACCTCTTCCCAGATTGGAGAATTTATTTTTCACTAACCTTTGACCATACCCTCAGTAGTTTCTGGTTGTGTAGGAACAACTCTGATTGAATTTTAGTCCCCTTTACTTCAGAATGGATATAGCCACTCATTCTGGTCCCCTGCCTCAGTGCAGTCTGTGTCTCATCATCTTGTCTTTTTCTGGCTGGGCTGTATTTTTTGTAGGATTTTGGGTAAGGGTGAGGTGAATGTTCTAGCAAAATCTTTATAGACTTTGGGTTACCCAACCTAAGGATCATCCCAGGCCAAAGGGAAAAAAACCCCACAATCTCCCCATCCCTCCCCCAGTCCCTTCCTCCTCTCCTGACTGGACTGAGTCAAAATTTCCCGTTCTTTCAGTGGAGTGGTGATGGGCAGGGGTATGCTATGTTTACAGATTCTATTCAGCAGGAGGGAAATCCTCTTTTCAATCCCAAACACAAATGTGTGGATCAGTTTTGGAGCCCCATTATGGGGTAGAAGTTTGTAGAGGAGAGGTGCTAAGTGAGTACTTTGAGAATTAGTTATTCAGTTTTAATTCATAAGGCTGTTACCTTGTTAGGCTTCTTGCTCTATAGTGCTAAAGATTTAACTGTAATTGTTCTGCCTCTAGAAAGTATATTTCTTCTATTGTGAGTTTTTTCAGAATTAGGGACTAGAGAAAATGTCTAGTTCATCATTTTGTTGGACACATGACCCAGGCAAAAGGTGCAACAGTTTTTCCACGTACCGTTAGGGGGAATAAAATAATTTATCTCTAGATCCTGTTAGGTTTTATAAAGATGACCGCTGGAGCAATTATAAGTGTAGTTGGAATCTAATGTAGTGTACTGATCACTTTTGCTATACATCAAAAAAGTCTGAAAATATATGGGATATACCACACCATGGAGGCAGCTAAGTGTTGCAATGGATAGAGCACTAGACTTGGAGTCAGAAAGATTTGACTTCAGATCCCTTATCAGAAGCTTCTTTGCTATGTGACCTTGGGCAAGTCACTTAACCACTTTTTACCACTGGAGAAAGAAATGTCAAACCATGCCAGTGTCTTTGCCAAGAAAACCCCATGACTGAATAATAACATATTACACTATGGTAATAAAGAAGTTGTGTAGGCGTTGTCTTCTCATATTGTTCTTTAGAACCATATAGTCATTTCATTGGTCAGTCTTGCTTAACTCTTTTTTTTTTTGTTTGTTTGTTTAAAGGGATGGTTCAAATAATAAGACTAATATCAGGAAATTAATTACTGGAATTGAAAAAAAAAACCCTCAAGGCTTTAAAAAAAATTAGCACAGGAGTATAGTGGTGAATTTTCCCTTTTCAATTGGCTTTTGGAGCATGGATGGTGCTTAGGTTGATTAATACAAGTCAGGGTACAGCATTTAGGTGAGACGTGGCCTACCTTCTTCAACTCTGTTCTGAACAATTTTATTCAGGGCTGCTCCCAAGTAAAACTTTGAAAATAGCCAGTGTTTCTTTGCTGACCTTGTGCTTTTCCCATTCAGCTTGTCTCCTTTCTGTTTCTCCTTCCTTTCACTGGCACCCATTCTTATCTTGGAAACCCTTTCCCCTGCCTTGCATAGGAACTTTTGTGGTCCAAATGGTAATTTCTTTCTCCTTGGCCAAAGTTCTGGTTTCACACTTCTCTCTCAAAAACACCACTTTCAAAACCTACTGACTCAATGTCTATTACTTCCGGGAGCTGCTCTTGTAGGTTTATCTTTGAACTTTATAGGATCAGTGATTTCTTCATCATGGTTGCTCTCTTTATCAATATAACTATTAACACTCTCCTGCCTTCTCCTCCTAGATGGAGAAAAAAAAACTTATTAACTAATAAGGCTTAATGTCTGTCTCTAAGGGTATTTAAATTTTAATGGTGCTCAATCCATTAAAAAAAAAATCAAAGAAATGAACTAAGAATGACAGAATTTTGGACATCATTAAAGGACTAGTAAGGGAAGTGGAGTGGCATAGTGGACAGAGTGCTGGGCCTGGAGTCAAGAAGACTCGTCTTTTTGAGTTCAAATCTGTCCTTAGACACTTACCAGCTGTGTGACTCTGGGCAAGTTAGTCAATCCTGTTTGCCTTAGTTTCCTCACCTGTAGAGTGAGCTGGAGAAAGAAATGCCAACCCACCCCAGTATCTGTGCCAAGAAAACTTGAAATTGGTTCACAAAGTGTCAAACAAGACTGAAAAACAACTGAATGCCAAAAAAGGACAGTGAAGGAGAGTATTTGGTCAAGGAGGACTTCTCCTAGTTAACCTTAAGAGTCACTCTGCTTCACCTATTGGTATTATGGGTAGATTTTGGGATGTCTCCTAAAGAGAGTTGGCATAGAGCCTACCACATTTCTGATGGCTAGCAACTTCTTGGTTTATTCAGGTCCACAGAGCACCCTCCTTGTAACAACTCTGTGGGAACACAGTCAATTCTCTGATCAACAGTGCACTCCTGAAAGTGTGATCTTTTCTGCATACCAGTAGTATGCATGATTTAGGATTAGAGCTTTGGTCCTGGTAATTTAAAGCTGAACCAGATACCTCCAAAACACCCTTTCTTCAATTTGTTCCTCATGTGCTACTTGATGGTTCCAAAATCAGTTCAGAAGTAGATAATCCTGTCCTTTCCCATCAAAATATAGTAATTTTCTATTTTTTAATGTTGTTCTATATTCACCATGCCCATTCATCATATTCAGCTCTCTTCTTGAAAAAATTATTTGTATTGCATAGGCATGAGGCTTCTTCTTAGTCTACATACCTGTACCCTTTTTGTTGTTGTTGTTTCTTAATCCTGCTTAGTTTTTTACGATATTCCTTTTGTTTGGTTCTATATTGAAGTTATCAGGTACAATGTTATATATTCAGTTAGTTTGGAAAATTTTGTCAGTTGCATCATACAACTTTTCTGTGTCTTCATTTCCTGCATCTGGTGTTGATGAATAAACTACCATTATCTTAGTGGTGCTTATGCCCATTTTGAGCACTTCAAGGGGAGATAATGGTGTCTTGTTGCATTTATATATCTTTGAGGAGAGTCTGTTAGCTATAGCTTCTTAATGTCTTTTGGGTTTTGTAGGATGTCCTAATGGATGTTGTTCAACTACATTAGTAATGTCTTGACTTAATAGTTATTGGATAAGATGGCTGAATAAGGGTACCAAAAGTTAAATTTATATTTGTAAATGATCTAAGATCTATAGGATTCCTAGTAATTTCTATCCTTTTTTTCCCCACTGTCTCTCTCATTGCATGAGCAGAAGAGGGTCACACAAGAGACCATTTTGCATTTTTACCCATTTCTTGGGCTTAGAGAAAACCTCTCCAGGTGGTGATTAGTCTTTTGGTATTGAACTGTTGAGATAAGTGGACCCTTGAATGGTATAAATGCCTGTGTCACCAGCCCTTCTAAAACGGTTGAACCTGCCAAAATTTGCATTTCACTGGCCTAGTCTTAGAGAACCCATCCTGTGACTACTTTAGGTAATCAGAGTGGGAATTCATGGAAGATTAAGAATTAAAATAAGTTAAAATAATAAGTGTGAAAACAATAGAGTACAAATTAATAATACACAATTTATTAGGAATACATACACAATTTCATAATAATTATGCAATAGATCATGCAAATTACACAGTAAAGTAACCAAATACTCAATTATATAATAATTACACAATAAATTACACAAATTATGCAATAAAGTACACAATTACACAATAAATACACAAATTCACAATACACAATTTCTTAGGAATAAATACACAAATTCTTAGGAAATAAGCATAGATGACTGGATCAGATCAGATTAGTCTGGAAACCTTCTAGAAGAGGTTTTGAGTTGAATTTTGACCCCTACATTTCTACTTCTTGACCCCTGTCCTTGCTTGATTCTGAAGTTTGTTTAGCAGCACTGTAGGTTAGTTGAATCCAGAAAGGATAAAGAAGAGAGTAATTGGAGTGGAAAGGTAGAGTGGGCTTTTAATTTTTTTGTACTAATTAGTGGTTTTCACACATTCACATGAATCTGAATGACAAAATATATACATGCACGTAACCAAACAAGTAGAACCTGCCTAAAAATGTAAAATTCCCTGGGAAAAGCAAAATTGTGATGTGGATACCAACCAGGTTGATGTAAGTTGACTGAACTGAGGGACTTTTTGTTACCAGTCTTAGTTGTTTAAAAGACTTTAAATAACTCCTTCCTGTCTTGGTTTATAAATATCTGAAGAATGCTTTCTTTTTATTTGACTGAACAAGTGCCATAAGTCTTGATACTTGAACATATGGAAGCTAAAGCTATTTGAGGTATTCCAAGCAGCAGTATTAGTCTGTCTTTGTTGTGACACTTTTTTTTTTTTTGCAATGGTATGCAACAAAGCTAGATTCTTTCTGGCTTCTTCTGACCACTGGACTTTGTTGATGTACCTTGGCTATGGTGTGAAAAGATGATCCCTTGTCCATCCTATTAATAATGAACTTTATTTTTCAAAGGACTTATATTTTCTTGGATCAATGATACAGGTTCATTAGAAACTATAAGCATTCTCCCTTCAATTATTATGGGTAGCACCGTGACCTACTGATACAAAAGTCCTTTCCTGAGCCCTGTTGCAAACAGATTTTTCATGTATGCTTGTCTTGAGAGACAGTGTGGACAAAGCTGCAAAGTGAAAGATAAGGGTGGCCTGATTGGAAATACTTGTTCTCCAGCATGGGTGTGACCTTGGGCATGACTTTTATCCTCTCTGTGCATAGATTTCTTCATCTGTAAAATTGCATTTGTCATGACCTCCTTCACAAGGCTATTACATGGCTTAACAAGAAATTGTCTGTGTGGGGCTCTGAGATCCCTAGTAAAGGGCACTATATAAATGCTAATTATTGGTGCTTTTCTGATAGAGCTCCTGCTTGCTTTCTTTTCCCATGGTGAGGAAAATTAAGAGTCCCTCAAACTCTTTCAGTATAAGCTTGGGAAATTGTAGTCTTCTAAGAGGTTGGGAATTCTATCTGGATATCATGAGAGACAGCAAAGGTATTGGGAGATCCGAGTAGCAAAGTTCCAAACAACTGTGTTTTTTTGTTATTTTTGCTTATCTAGGCTGAAGGGAGTTTTTACCTTCTGGGCCCTTTTCTGAAATGCTTTTCCTCTTAGTCTTTGGAATTGGCTATAATGCAGATTGACTGAGGCCACATTGCTTTGCATAGCTTATATAATTGTGGTGGAATCTGTAAGCTTTTTGTATAGGTGGAGAATAGTAGGGTTACTTGGAATTTTCACAGGGAAAGGAAGAAAGGGAGGAGGAAAAGAAGAAAGGGAAGAAATTTATTAATCCTATATGCCAGGCACGGTGCTAAACGTTTTACAATATTATTTCATTTCATCCTGACAATAACCTTGTGAGATAAGTGCTCTTATTATCCCCATCTTACAGTTGAGGCAACTGAGGCAGACAGAGGTTATGTTACTTGTCCAGGGTCACTGAACTAGTCAGTGTCTGAGGCTAGATATGAACTCAGGTCTTCCTGACTCCAAGCCCAGAGTTCTATATACTTTACCATTTAGCTACATAGGAGCTGTCATGGGTGGGAATTTATAAGGTGAAACAGTTTGAAAACCAGTTAGGCATTCAAGTAAAAAAACCATCATGGTTCCCAGCTCATAGTCAAGATGAATGGCAGTAAATGGATGGTGTAAAAATTCAAGTACATGTGTTTTAATTGAAAAGCATTCACTGTTTCTGGAGGCAGAGAATCTGGGTTCAAATTCTACTTCCCATGTGTTCATCATCTTTGTGCCCATGAATGGGATAATTTGCCTCCCTGGAATTTCGTGTCATTGTCTCCTATAAAATATGAACATCTTGTACTATATGACCTCTGAGATCCCTTTAACCTCTAAATATGTGTTCCTATAATCCTAAGAAGGGAACAATGGAGGGTAGTCTCTAAAATATTCTTTATGTTAAAAGTTATCAGGAGTATTGAACTCTGAGGTTGTGGGGATAGAGAATGTGGAAATACTGAAGTATGGTGGAAAAAACATTAGTCTTCGAGTCAGAGTGCCTCAGCTAGAATCTCAAGTCTGTTCTTTACTACTTGTGTGACTTGGGATGTTACTTCTCCTTTCTATGGGACAGCTAGATGGTGTGGTGAGAAGTGGCCTTGGAGTCAGGGGGATCTGAGTTCAAATCTAGGCTAATTAGTTGTGTGACCCTGGGAAAATCACTTAACCCTGTTTGTCTCAGTTCTTTCATATGTAAAAGCTAGAGAAGGAAACGGGCAAACCACTCCAGTGTCTTTGCCAAGGAAACCCCAAATGAAGTCATAGAGAGTCTGAAATGACTCAACAACAGCTCCATTCTAGGCTTCAGTTTCCTCAACTGTAAATAAGGGGGTATGGACTAAATGATTACTTCAGTCTTGCTTTTAGTGTCCCAGGTCAAGTTTTTAATGAATGTTTTTTAAAGCATATAACATCATTTGGTTGACTTTATTGTGTGTTTATCATTAAGATAATTTTTAAGAATCTTCTTTCCCTTCTCCAAAAAATCCCTTAAACTCTTCTGTGTTTCTAAGGGGGTGCTGTTGCCAAGCTGATCCATAGCATTTCTAAAAATCAGGGCAAAAAGAATGTCTTCAGTGCCTGCCTTTTCCTCAGTGCTTCTCAAGTACTTTGGGAAAGACTTTCCTTTTCCTATTCTCAAGTTTTCCACACACTCTCTAATTGTGCGTTTTTGAAAAATAAATATTTGAACACAGTCTCCAGACTCCCTTTCTTCCTGTTTTAATAAATAACACCAATTTAAAACACAGATAGAATTCGGTATGCTGCTTAAGATTAAAATAACGGTCCGACAAGTAGATGTAAGGAATAAGGCTTCAGGGAAAGAAAGAGGAGCTGCAGATGTGAAGTCATCTAATTATTGTGCTGATGTATATCCCCTAACAGCCAGATATCCTCTGAGGACAATAACTGTGAAGGCTTCTTTGGTTATTCTAGCCTACAATGATCATAAAACTCAAACATTCACAATAATAATAATAATAATAATTCACATTTGTGTAACACTTTAAGATTTCCAAAGTGCTTTTCTCACAATATCCTTGTGAAGTAGGTATTTATTGCTGTTTTATAAATGAGGAAACTGAGACTCAGAGGTTGAAACAATTGTTCACCCAGCTAGTTCATCCGATATTGTTATTAATAATAATTATTAATAATTATATTCTCTTGTGTTTCATGTGTGATTGTTTTTTCTTTTGAACTAAAATATAAGATCCTCAGTGGAAAGGACCCTGGAGTGAAAGCTGAAATTTACCTAGTCCCTGCTTTTCTCTTAGTTGACAAATCACCAGTTCTTCTTGAACCTCAATTTCCACATTTGTAAGATGTTTTCTCTAATATCCCTTTCCAGGTCTCTGTTTGTTTTTCTTGTTTGAGAATCCTTAAGGAGAGAGATTTTTGTCTTATTTCATATGTCCCATATGTTGAGTACATGATTCGAGCACAGGAAATGATTATTGATTAGATTAATGAATCGGTAGTGAAGACCATAATAGATGGCCTTTTCTTTTTAACCATAGGGCCCTGACGATCTTTATACTTTCTGACCAAAGTCTTTGGTGTTCTGTAGACACTTTTTCCCCCCTGTATTTGTGGAGTTGCAAAATAAGCAAACTTTTCATTTACACTAGAAAGCTGCAAAGACCTGCTTCTTTCCACACCTAGCTCCAGACTGCCACTGAATTTGTTAATTTGACACTCTTTACATTGCCTCTCATTTGAATGAAATGAAAACATACCTTCAATTTTTTTGAAGGTTGGTTTTATATCTGACTGTTTTCTCAGGTTGAATGTTGCTACTAGCCTTCATATGTACCCATGATGGTTTTGCTGGCACTGTTTTATGAAGGGACTAATAAGTCTGTAGCCTGGCCTTTGACATAGCAGTCTCTCATTACTCCCCTAATTCCTAAATGGTTGTGCGTAAGAGAGAAAGTAACACTGAACCTTTGAAACAACTCTTCTCCTTTCAGCAATGAGTTAGTGATTATCCTTTTTGACTGTACCTCTTTCCTTATAGGATCACAAATTGAGAGCTGGAAAGGGCCTTAGAGGTCATTGAGTCTAACTTACTCATTTTACAGATGAGGCTCAGAGAGGTTATGCACCTTGCCCCTGCTCATATAGCCAGTGTCTGAGATAGGATTTGGATTTAGATCTTCCTTACCCCAGGTCCGCTGCTCTGTCTACTATGCTGTCTCTCTTTTACTCAAAATGAAGTTGTCACTTTAACTTTGTGGTCACAGAAAGTTTTGGTGCCTCCTGTGTTCAATTAATCACTGAATGGGTGTTGCCTCAATCAAAATTGAGACCTGTTAAAGACCTTGACTTAAAAAGGCCCAGGGCTCCCACTGCATCCGGGGCCATTACCAGTTATCCTGATTTCTATCTCTCCATTGGAATGGGATGGTTCTGGAGGAAAAAGTGAAGCTGGTGACTTTGCACAACCCTCCCTCACTTAAATCCAATTCACTCACATGTCATGACATCACTTCCCTGATGTCCTTGAATATGAGGGGCAAACAGCAGCAACAATAAATTATGCAAGTGTGTAGTAAATGCCTGCTAGGTGCAGTGCACTCTAGGAGAAGATAGAAAACCGATCCATGCCATAGTCCTTGACCTCAAGAAGCCTGCTCAGCTGTCAAGAGTTGGACTTTACTTTGGTGTGGCAGCTCAAAGTGCTCCAGAGTCTGTGGGAAGAGGAACAAATTTTCCCTCACTAGTTTTGAAGGAGAATAGGATTGCTTCCAGAAATTCCACCATCCCTTGGACTACTTCATACCTTCCCTAAACCTATAAAACTGATGAATGAAGGCCCAGGTGGCCATATTGGCCAGGGATGACTTTTGGCATTTCCCATCATCTGATTAGTAATGTCCTTATTCACTTTTATATCAGCTGCAACTCCCTTCTCTCTGAGTTTCTTGATGGGTCCAAGGAGCAGAAAGGGAGAAGTGGTGATCTATTTAGAAAGAATTAAAGACAGCATTACTTTCAGGGTTTTGAAAGTAGGCCATGTCTGACATCTAGCTATTATTCGAAAGTATAAATTATAATATTTCTTATTAAAATATTGCTTTTGGGAGACTAACTTCAGTTTGGCCTAACACACTTTGAATCTGATTTGCACTGGGAATTTATTTCCCCTTCTCTCTTTTCTTTTGTTTGGACCTGTTATTTCATTTATGTGGGGAAACTGTATGTAGATATTTCCTTCTCTTAAGTAGGTCTGCAAGTCTTTTGTAACTTACAGTCTTAGAACATGATCTGGGAACACCGGGACCACTCATAAGTGGCCTTATTATTTTTGTGACCCTGGGCAAGTCACTTAACCCTGTTTGTCTCAGTTCTTCATCAGAAAAATGAGCTGGAGAAGGCAATGGCAAACCACTTCAGTATCTTTGTCAAGAAAACCCCAGATGGGGTCACCAAGAGTTGGACACAACTGAAAAGACTAAACAAATATATCATCTGTAAAAAGCTCAAGGGTACTAGCAACAGTAGCTCATCCATTGGAGTAGGGTGCAGTGAAGTGGGGTGGGGTGGGGAGGAGGGGGGAGGGCTTGGGCAGCAGTTAAGGGTATAAGGCTTTGGTATCTAATCATTCAGTAAGGACTTACTGAGTACCTACGATGTGCCAAGCCTAAGACTCAAGGTGATTACAATGTATTGGGCAGAATAAATCTACAGAGAATAAATACAAGATAGTTCAGTATAAGGTAGCTGGAGTAGGAGGACAGTAAACAGTTGGAGGGATCAGGGAAGGCTTCTAGTAGGAAGTGGCTCCTGAACTACATTTTAAAAGAAGAGAAGGGTCCTGTGAGACAGATGAGGAAGGAGTGCGTTTCAGTCATGGGGGATGGCCAATGCAAAGGAAAAGAGCGGGGAGATGGAATGCCACTTTGAGAGTGGCAGCTTTGGCTAGATAGTAAAATGTGGGAAGGGGAGTCAAGTATAATGAGGCTGGAAAGATACGGAGGGGCCAAGCTGTGAAGAGCTTTAAAAATGAAATAGTATCTACAAGGATAATAGCAGGACTCTAAACTCTGCAGTGTCTGCCCTTTGAGCTTGTATACCACATATCTTCTCCTTGTTGACTTCTTAACTCAATAGTGCATCCTGATTAAAGCTCAACCATTTTTGGTTAAAGTCATTTTTGAGACACTCTGCTTAGCCTGATAGACAGCTACCACTCTCTGTCTCTGTCTCTCTCTTTCCCCTTCCCCTTCCCCCTTTCTTTCTTCTTTCCTCCTCCCCTTTTCCAGTTTTGGATTGACCTCTGGCAGTTTTGACCTATGAATTAGATTTTGAAGGTTTCTGAATCTTAATTTTTCTAATAATGAAAAGACACTCCTTACACCTTGCTTCTCCCCCCTCCCCGGCCCCCGCCCCAGCACAGAGAGAAGCCAGGTTTCTCATGTGGGGCATGTTTCTGGCCCCTGCTACATGATGACTTTGGATACATTGTCTTATTGGACACAAGGTTCTTATTAAGGTTTTATTGAATAAATGATTAAATGAGGGAATCAATGATATGACTTCTCATAGCAGAAGTCTGTATATTTTGTTTAAGTAATAATCAAAGTTAAACACATACTATTTGACAGTAGTTCAGGACAGTACCTGGGTAATAGTCAATACCAGCTTGCAAATTTACTAATATAACCAATTTTAAAAGTTTATATATCCAAATAGTTACATATAGCTAGTAATTACACATATTAGTAGTATGATAAAGAATTTATTATACATTGGCAACTCCTTTAATCTTTGACAGCTTTTGCTTTAAAAATGGAAATAATTCGATTTCATAGCATAAGGAGAAAGGAGCAAATATGTAATATAAATCGTTAAAAGGCAGCTGAGTGGCTCAGTGGATAGAATGCTGAGTCTGGAATCAGGAACACCTGAATTCAAATCCAGCCTGAGATACGTCTTAGCTGTGTCACCCTAAGCTGGTCACTTAACCTCTGTTTGCCTTAATCTGCTGCAGAAGGAAATGGCAAACCATTCCAGTATCTTTGCCAAGAAAACCCTATGGCCAGTATTATCCAATAGCTCTTTCTATTGTAGCTACGAAATGATAAACTTGGTGTTTCACTTAATGGAGTAATTGTTCGTTTAATTGTTAAAATTATTTAATCTTAATTGTTCAGTTCTGAGTGCCCTATTTTAATAAGGATATGGATAATAAACTAGACAGTGTTCAGAGGAAGGTGACCGGGTGGTCTAGGGCTTCAGGATCATGCCATATGATGATTGGTTAGAGTATTTGGACGCATTTAGGCTCTAAAAATGTTGATGTGGGGGGGTAGGGTAGGGAGGTCGGGGCATAATAACCTTTTAAAGTATTTGAAAGACTGTTGTTTTGTTAGAGGAATTCTATTGAAGTCTAAGGATATTCCTTGAAACTATGTGTAGAAATTGCCTACAGTCTGATTGAAGCTTGATGAAAAGAAAAACTGCCTAACAATTACATGTAATAAGAAATAGAATGACTGCCTTAGGAGGGAATGAATTCCCTTACCATGGGGGTCTTCAAGCAGAGACTGGCTGGCCACTTGTCAGGGATGTTGTAGGTGGGATTTCTGTGTGGACATAAGCCAGATGAGTTAGCTAGCCTTTGAAGTCCTTTTCAGCTTTGGTATTCTGTGACTTTAAGGACAAAAATCTAACTGAAACCAGAATAGAAGGGAGGGAAAATCGGAAGGAGACAAGGACTGATGGACAAAGCGAGAGCAGGGACCAATTTGAGTGTGAATGAGAGACTAATGGGAAAGGTGGCCTAGTAAAATGTGGCAGGTCCCTGGAGTTTCGGCATACTACTTGCTCTTGGGGGTATGTGACAATGAACTTCACAGAACTCTGTCAACTTCCTTCTGATGAAATGAGTGTAGCAGGTATCAAGTTAATGGGGATTTTTTCTCATTGAATTAACCATGTAATTGTTGACTTCATACTATGTAAGAGGAACTGTACCAAGTTACAATAATATATTTATTTGTCGAGAAGAGAGATATGTTTGTTAGATATAGTAAGGCATGAAGAAAAAAAGGAACTTTCAAGTATATTCATGACAAATGATCAATTTCAGAGGTTTTGACTTTAGCTTCTAAAATATTTTATTAAAAAAATTTTTGTGTCATGTCTCATTCTTCCAGTAAAAGAAAAATTGATTATTTTAGATTAGTGACTTGTAATAATAGTTATGGAGGTGGCTGGCAGCTCAGAGGATGGATTAGTTCAAGGAAACCCCATGGACAGTAGAGGAGTCTCTGGGATCATGAAGTGTCAGACATGAATGAACAACAGACAACAATAAGAATAATTATGAGACAGCTAGGTGGTATAGTGGATAGAGTGCTGGCCCCAAGTTAGGAAGACTCATCTTCCTGAGTTCAAATGTGGCCTCAAACACTTACTAGCTGTGTGACCCTAGGCAAGTCACTTAACCCTGTTTGCCTTAGTTTCTTCATCTGTAAACTGAACTGGAGAAGAAGATGGCAGGCCACTCCAGTATCTTTACCAAAAAAACCTCCAATAGAGTCAGAAAGAATCGGATATGACTGAAATGACTGAACAACAATAGTAATTATGAAAAGAAATTCAAACATTTAGCAACATTTTTGTAATAAAGCTAGAATGGCAGAGTATTGGAAAATGAGAGAGCAAATTGTCATGGTAAGAATTTATTAGTTACTTTCATAACAGGAAAAGCTTCTATTTCCCCTCCTGCTTTTCTAGGTTCAGTGAAGGAAGTGGATGAAACATGCAGTAGGAAATAGCCTTGTCATGCTTTGACTAAGGAAATGACCTAAAAGGGGGATAATATGTCACTGCTACTTAAGGAAAGGAGTCCATTTAATTGAATCTATTTATTCATTTCTGTGTTAAAAGAGGGCATGGAGTTTCATCTTTTTTAAATCTTGCCTTACTCTCCAGGCAACCCTGGATTCTGTCCCTTTGTTTCTTTTTTTTTTTTTAATGTTTTAAACTAAATTTTATTTTTTAATTAACAAGAATTTATTTTCTTTGCCTCTCACTTTCCCCACTGAGAAAACAAACAAATTCTTAGACTACATATGCATGGTCAAGCAAACCAAATTCCTGTATTGGCCGTGTCCAAAGAACATGTCTAATTCTGCACCCTGAGTGCATCACCTTGATGTCAAGAGGTAAGCCACATGCTTCATCACTGGTCCTCTGGAATCATAG